>CAKOAT010058488.1:308252-350652 GCA_932364175.1 Eruca vesicaria subsp. sativa | reverse complement strand
GCAGAAGGGATGTCTGTTTGATTGTGTTAATGTCATCTTCTACAAAGTATTAAATGTGTTCTTGAACATCATGCAGACAGAAGGGATGTCTGTTTGATTGTATTAATATCATCTACATACTCTATCTCTTTCATAATAATTGTTATTTTAGCCTTCTATTTTGTTTCAAAAAATATCATTCGACAATTCAAATGTAATTTTATACATTAAAATTATTTTTACTTTTTTGAACAACCAATAAATTTTTATTTAAATCATTCTCATTTAATTAAGCATACATTAAATAAAAATATATTAGTCTATTATAATTTTCTTAATCTTTGTACAAAGTGTCAAATTAACACTTATTTAAAAACAAAGGGAATATCAATTAAATCATAATTAACCTCAATTTCTTAACTTGAATTTTTAGTTTCAATTAAAAGACAGTTCTTAGTTTTTCTTAGATTTTAACTAAGAAAATATAAAGATAATCTCTTAAATAAGAGATATCATCATTAACCCCAGTCTCTTAACTGGGGTTCTTAGATTCGGCTAAAAGACGGTTTTTAATTTTTCTTAGATTTTAACTAAGAAAAACTAAGAACCGTCTTTTAAATAAGAGATATAAAGATCATTTTTAGCCGAAAAATGTAAAAATAAAAATAAAAAAATGTAAAATCATGAGTTAAAAACTTCGGCTAAGAGACCGGGATTAATGATGCTCTAAGAGCCGTCACTTAACCAAAAAGTATATAAAAAACTGTCAAATCATGAATTAATCATGTCCTTATGATTACATAAATACGTGCCCATCAGTACTTCATCGGCTAGTTTTTGTAAATTTCATCAACATATACTGTCTGGTCACTGGGAAACTAATGTCGTAAACGGCAAAATACGTACGTTATATAACACAGTAGGTTTCTAACATTTTAGAATTCTTTTTTTTTCGAACATTTTCAATTACTTATATACGATTGGAATTTCTCTAGCAACACCATTGTTAAGACTATTAAAGAGTGATACACGTAAGTGATATGTGATTAGTGTTTTTTGTCGTTAACAGTTTATCAATTTGCCTTTATGTTAAAAACTTTATAGTGTGGATCATTTAAATAGCTTTATCTTGTGAGTCATTCGTATGAACACTGAGTAATATTGGCTTTTCTCCACTAAGCTATGTTCATAATTAATACTGATACATACAAACTTCAGTTTATCCTGACTACTATAGATTCAATTAATCGAGCGATCGATCATAATGAAATAGTTATATTATTTCATTCTTAATATGATGGATCGCTCGATCCAAAGATATATACCAATACGTCCAATCATTTTTATTGGTATTTTTAAAATATGGTCTAATAATTATGTATGCAAAATAATCCCAAACTATTTTTTTTACATTAATTTTATTCTGTCGAATATAATAGAAGAAAGTAAGTTTGAGTAAATATATGGATCCGCAGAACCGACCCACACTTGATTTGAAAATAATATTACACAAACTAAAACTCACTAAGTACTCTAAAATTTTAATATTCGGATTCATACCTGAATCTGATCTAAACTAAAATATTTTGGATGCCAAAAATACCTAAATCACAATTATATACTTTAATATATTGATTTTCTTATATCTATTAGATATTCAAAACTATGAATTATCAAAGTATTCATACGTAAATATTTTAAAATAACAAAAGTTCACAACACTAAATATATATATATATATATATATATATATATTTTTTGTTCTCCATTTTGTTATAAATTCTAGGTATTTGGTACATTATTCAAAATTTTATATTTTATACTATTTTATTTTGAGGATTTAAGTATATTTGATTTTTGTTAAAAATATATAATTAAAATGGATATTCGAACTCGAACCAAACCCGAACCTGAACTGAACCAAATTCAAAATTGTAAATATCCTAATTAGCTTTAAAATTTTAATTTTAAAAATATGAAATCTGACTAAATTAACTGAATCTGAACGGATATCTCTTTGAAATAAAACTATACCACTAATCTCTTAATACAATAAAAAAATAAATAATTTAATCAACTATTTTCCTCCGCGCATGCCACTGATCACTACCTAATTATATACTATTAAGATTGTGGATTCGATTCTTTGCCACATAAATTTTAATGTTTTCTCAAAATAACTGGATGACCAAAAATATATTTTGTGTTTGGGAGCCTACAAAAATCAGGCATAGCCCTGTTCGTATGAACCGATTAAAACCAGAAAACGATAGGATCAAGGAGATTTAATTTCACCCACATGCTTGTCATTATTCCTTTATGTGGTAGCAACATATACAGATTTATACGCATACATCATTTATTAATGTGGGTCATCAGGTTTTTGAATTATTGAGGTTTGATCAGCCGATGACAGTTTTTTTTTTCTTTTTATTTATTTTTGTTAATTCTGCTAAGTGAGCAAAAACTCAGTCTAGAAATTCTATTGTTTTCTTTTTGAAGTTTCTTCAATTTCCTTAATTTTGTTTTGAGTTTTCCTCTAAATGATTCACATTATTAGTTTTTTAAAGTTTTCTTTAAAAACCCCGTGGATATAAACTGACAACAGATATGAAAATATTAGTCACTAATATATTTTCAAAATAATTAACCTAGATGTTGAAAATACTGTGATTTATATTTTTGTCACGTTTTACACGATGATGGAACTCGTTTACTTTTTTATGGGAAGATAAACTCGCATATATTAACTAATTGAAAAAAATAAACACAACCTGATTATTGCATGAAATAATACATGTCAGTGAAAATAATATATGTCCGTTGGAACCTTTTCCTTTTTTTTTTGTATTTCAACGTTCACGATTATATCTAAATATTGATCGTATGAAAATAGACCACATAGAGAATTAAGGGGCCGGGAGTGTGACGCAAAATTAATGCATGCAAAACAGCATGAGAACGTACGTGAACCAAAAACATACTATTAGGTACCAATCAATAAAAAGAAATGAAGATAAACCAGAAAATTATAGAGTGGAGGACAACCATAAAAGTGGCACCTCTCATATTTTAGTAAATTCTCGACCAAAATAAAAGAGAAAAAGAGATAGAGAGAGGGAGAAACAGAGAACGAATAAGAACAAGAATGATTTAACAGATCCATGATCACTGTTATCATTCGCCTACCACGTCACCCCTCTTTTGTCTATTCCTTCACACTTAATCTGTTTTAACTTAACCCTCCAAAAATGGAGAATTGTTTTCTTTTAACTGGAAAAATGGAGAATTGTTTCGTATTTTGTCCAGCTTTTGTCCAAAATATTCTGATTCCCTTCATCATATATATTGAAACAAACGAAAGAAGAAAATGTATATTCAACCAATCTCAATACTGATGTATGTTACTTACTACATTATTGAAGACCGTTACCAAAAGTGATAGGTACATGCATCCTTATTTGATTTTCTTAAAAAAGAGTACACTGAAAATAACTAGTATAAAAATAAAAGTTAGAAACGTCACAGAATGAAAATGACCAAAAAAAGACTTAAGTGTTACCTCAGATTAAATTAAATATAAAACGATTGAGTCCTGGAACTGGGAATTAAAAAGGAGAAGAAGAGCAGAAACAGAAAGAGAGAAGTGTCCACCAGCATGATGACGTGGTATAAGCTCTCCGTGTGTCTACAGACTCTAACGAGACGTTTGGAAAGATCACGTGATACACTCTGTTTAAAAAATCGGCCCTATCCTTCTCCATCCTGAATTTGTATCAAATCATTATAAAAATTGGTTGTCTGATTTTAATCCATCTAAACCACCTAGATGAACATGTAACCATCTAATCTATTTTCTATTTTTTAATAATATTTTATCTATTTAATTATTTGATTTAAAATTTAATAAATATAATTTATAAATAAAGTTTGATGAAAATTATATCATATTAAATTTATATATTCTGTTTATAAGTTTATACAGTTATATACAATTAAAAATTAACATATTTAATAATATATCAAATAATCTAAAAATTTCATCTCGTATAATTTTTGATTTTTTCTCTTGATGCTAGACTTAATCATACGGCCCGTCTAGTGCATTCTCAAACAGGGGATATACACAAGAATCTCATTTTCATGCAATTAGTATTATTTACACTTCTCCGGTAACGCATCGTTGTTTGTCTATTAGCTTAATTAGTTATTCTCAAGCGCGATGCTCCCTTTTGACGCATAGACTTGTGCCTAAAACATGCATGATTTATCGATTTCTTTGTGTACAAGGCATAAAAAACGTGTACTTCTAAACCAATCTGACTGGTACTTTTTCTTTTCTTTCTACTTTGATTAACCATCGAAAATACCATAAGGTTAAAGAAAACGGCGTCCATTATCTGAGTGTAGATACTTTCACCTAAAAATTACATTGGTCTAACCTTATCATCATCTACAAATTTTTAGATAATTTAATTGATCTTTGATGATCAGTTTCACCTAGACTTTTTTTTTCACCTAGAGTTCTCTAAATACCAATTCACATCAAACATATCCCCACTGTTTCATTTACGTTATATGTTTATATAAAGAGAACACATACACTACAATTAAGTTCACTATAAGCTATTTTGAAATTAATTAGCCAACTATGAAGCCTGGCAGCCTGCACTTCTATATAATCGTAAACTAGGTCTATATATTTATTATATTTCATCAAATAGTGAGGTGGGACATTTTGGATGGTCCAAATCATATGTGATCGTTTAAAGAAAAGAAAGATGAGAAGAAAATATTCACATTGCTTTTACCAAAATAAAAAAATTAAAAAATTTACCAAAAATATATTCACATCGCATTGTAATCTAGAGATGATTTTCACTATGTTGGTCGATGTTGGGTTGACTTTTGGTCACCATGATATTGCATGTAGCGTCTATAGTGCAAACTTACTATGTTAATCTGATTTTTGAAAGTTAATTGAAGAAGAAGCCGTGAAGGAAGTGAAATTGTGGAAATATGCATTTGAGATGCGAGTGGGGAAGAAAGGGTAAAGTTAATTAGTGAATGATAAAATGCAACGCTTTCTACTAATTTCTCCACTTGTCATGCAACCAGGCTGAGTTCGTTTACCCTTTTCGATTATTATTATTATATTTTATTATATATACTCATCACGTCACACGCTTCCAATAACTCAAAAACTAAAATCAAAATATTTTGACTACATGAATAGTTATTTGGAGCTATATATAAACCACCAGACTCATTAGTTTCCTCCATAAAATAAAAAGAAGCATCTTCTAGAGAGAGAGAGAGGGACAGAACAAAATTTAGGGTTTCCAAAAAAAAAATCTGAGACTTTAAAATGGGCGTCATGATCAATTATCATTTGCTCGCTATCATCTTCGGCATCTTAGGTAACGTTTTAATTATACATCCACAAAGGAAAATCCTAGCTGGTATCTAAGCTTCTGTTTTCAAAAATATCATAAACTATGTGTACGGTTTCACTGTATTAGTAGACGTTAATTAAACAGAAAGGTATTAATTAAGAAGCCAAATTTAAACGATGGGAAGTTTATCATGAAGCAGTACCTACTTATACAGATATATTATACAGTATATATTTCTTAATTCATTTCCGAATTTTTATTCATTTTTAAAACGATACGAGTCATTTGGAATCATTAATGATCTCCTAATCCTGTATTAAAATCCCAAACTACCCAAAAATGAATCAATACGAAAGCTTTTCAAATTGAAATCGTCACAGTGTAGTGAGATTAATGCATCAATTTAATTCCCCGATGAGGTTGGTTAGATATAACTCGGGTTGATTCATTTACTACAATCAACTCATTTCTTTTTAACGGTTATTTTCCTAAATTACAGGAAACGCAATATCCTTCCTCGTATTCCTCTCTCCATTGTAAGTGCATAACAACTCTTCTTCTTTTTTATTAGAACTGAGATTGGTTATGTGTTAAAATATTATTTGAGAATGATTAGTTACGAAAATGTTTCTCTGATTTTAATTGTTAATTTTTTGCAGCCCGACGTTTTATAGAATATACAAGAAGAAATCGACGGAAAGTTTCCAGTCACTACCGTACCAAGTGTCGCTATTTAGCTGCATGCTATGGCTCTATTACGCATTGATTAAGCAAAATGCTTTTCTCCTAATCACCATCAACTCCTTTGGCTGCATCATTGAAACTATCTACATCGCCATGTTCTTCGCTTACGCCACCAAAGATAAAAGAGTATTATTTTTTTTTAAATATCCTCCTTAACTCCAGTATGTAAAATTAAGCATGGCTCTAATTTTTTTTTTATCTTATGCGTTGCAGATGGCGGCTATGAAGCTGTTCTTTACTATAAACGTTGCTTTCTTCTCGTTAATTCTAATGGTTACACAGTTTGCGGTTAAAAGCCATAGCCTCCAAGTCTCTGTCATTGGCTGGATTTGTGTTTCCATTTCTGTATCTGTTTTCGCTGCCCCTCTAATGATCGTGGTAAATAATCGTTTTATTAAATTTTACTTCACAGGCTTGTTTCAAAACGTATAAAAACTTTGGTCTAAAAATGATTTTAAATTTTCTTGTTGGTGTGACAAGGCTCGTGTGATAAAGACAAAGAGTGTGGAATTCATGCCCTTCACCCTCTCGTTTTTCCTCACGATAAGTGCGGTTATGTGGTTTGCTTATGGTGCATTCCTCCACGACATATGCATAGCTGTAAGCATTTATTTTCATACAGTTTAATTTGGTTAAAAAAGGTGCCTGAGATTTTGTTTTTAATAATGAATTTGTAGATTCCAAACGTGTTGGGATTCATACTAGGGATGTTACAAATGGTTTTGTACGGAGTTTACAGAAACTCAGGGATGAAAATAGATGCTGAGAAGAAAAAGATAAACTCATCAGATCAACAACTTAAGACTATTGTCGTGATGAGTCCGTTAGGTGTGTCGGAAGTACACCCGGTTGACGTCACGGTGGACCCACTCTCCGTTCATCATGAAGATCTATCCAAACAGGTGGAGCCGTCAACTGAAGACAGAAAATGCCACGTGGAGACTGCCCATTCTTGAATATATTGAGAAGTAAAAAAGGCCGGTCAAAGGAAGAATTTATTTCGGTGGTTTGTTTTTATTTTTGTTTCGTATTTTTATTTCTTATATGTATGTACTTGCGTAAAGTTTTGTGTTAAAATCTTATCTTTAAGTGAATAAAATTATCTTTGTGCGTATGTTGAAATTGAAACTATAGTGCTCTTACAAAATTGCATATAAAAAACCGTAGTATAGCTAGATTATACTTCTACTTAGGGCTGGGCATTTTATCCGTTATATTTGATTCGATTCGTTATTCGTTTCGATTCGATCCGAAAATTCCGGATATCCGTAAACTTTCGAATCAAAGCAAATACTAAAATTCAATATCCGTTAAAATCGAAGCAAATCACAAATAGTAAAATTTTGGGCAGCGGATATCCGATCCGATCCGTAAATATATAAATATATGTATATCTTGATTATATTTAACATTTTAAATGTATAAAATTATATAATTATTACTCTAGCATATGATTTTGAAAAATTCTATTCAGATTATTACTTATATAAAAGTATTACATAAAAAGAAAGAAAGAAAATTATGACAATTATATTTTTTTTCTTAAATTTTGTGTTATTATAATTGTAACTTAAGCTTAAAAAAATTACAAAATATATAAATTCACTAGTTCTTTTAAACTTTATTTTATATATCATGCAAAAAAATATTTTTGCAAAGCAAATTTGTATCAAAATCTTAAGATTATTTGTATTAATCAAAATGGATGAGATATCCGTAAATATTCGTAAATATCCGCAAATATCTATTTATTTTCCGGATATCCGTATTTCCGGATATCCGTATTTTTTCGAAGCAAAGCAAATACCAAAATTAGATATCCGTAACATTCGAAGCAAATCACAAATACTTAAAAAAACCCGGATATCCGATCCGTGCCCACCCCTACTTCTACTAATAAGCCGGGATCCATGATTTATCATAAAGATGTCAACGTCAGTTAGTAAACGCATTGTAGAAGCAGACCATTGTCGACATAGTGTTCGATGATTTTGAGGATTAACAACTCCCAACAAAGTAGTGTTCAACATAAAAATGAAGTTTTTTTTAACATAAAAATAAAGTTAAGAGCCGAAACATGTGTACTGTATATAAGTTAAGCTATAAAACACCACTATAATATTAGAGAAACAAACTCGTAACGTAATAAATAGTTCAATAATAAATCTTAATAACTTAAAGTGGTTCCCATTTACAAATGACTCATTTATTTGCAAACAGAAAGAAAAGCATGATCGAATATTTGTTAATTAAATTATATTTTAGACATAAACGACATAATCCGACAATTTACCAACAAAAATTATTAAAAAACAAATGATTGCGGTTTATGATAAAATTATAACGATTATATCTAAATTCTTGTAATCTATAAAAGAAGCAGTTGAAGTTGGCTAACTTTTTCTTTATTTATAATCTTGCGTTAAAAAAAAAAAAAACTGTACATAAGGATAAGGTAATAGAAAGTAATTCACAGAGGAAAATCACACATAGGAAAATAAGAAAATCCTTTTCAAGAGAGTACACCGTCAAAGTAAGAAAAGGTCCCGACAGAAACTTGATAAGACCAACCATACTCTTACAATCTCAATAGGTTATCCTTTTATTTTATCATATTGTGAGGGCATGTGACCCACGTTGTCCAAAACTACCCGAATGTGGACATTAGCCACACCACATAACACTCAGAAGAAAAAGAGTTTACCTAGAAACACTAATCTTGATTCTTGGATCTTTGCAATTCAATCATCGACCACACGTCAAAATTGCCACATGTGACACATCACAAAACTAGAAAAAGACTCTACACAAACCTCCAGAATCTTCAATTAGAGTTTTGTTCTTAAATAGAGTCCCACTTTGGCCCATATCATAACATCACATATATAATGTACAATCAACTCACTGTCACAATGTTTTTTTCTCTCTATATTTCAAAATAAATAATAAAAAGGTAGCAATCAAGACCCAAACCGGTTCTAACCGGTGCCACTGCTCTCTGAAGTTCCTTGCTCACTCTGTCTTCGTTTCTCCCTCAAATTCTCTCCCCACATTTTAGCCTCAGCAACCACACGCTCCCTATCAATGTCTCTGTTCAAATTGCTAGCCGTCTCACTAGGTGAATCTTCCTTTTCAGAACCTTCTAGATCAAACTTGCCACCTTCTTCATCGTTCCTTGCTATTAACCTCCCACCATTTTCGTTCTTGTTTGGATCATAGGCTTGGTTTGCAAGATATGAGAGTGCAGTGACCACATCTGCTATTGGTGGACGTGAAGCCGCCTCCTGTTGGATGCACATTGAAGCCACAGCTAATGCTTGATACAGTGCTCGAGTTGGAAACTTCCCCTTTAACTTAGGATCAGCTAGTTTTATGAACCTTTTCTTGTCGTTGAACAATGGACGAGCCTGTTAAAACCAAAATAAATTACAGAATAAGAAACTAAATGAATGAATGTAACCAGAGGTTGTTAGCTTAACTGAGTAACCGTTGGGACGAAACTAATATTACATATTGTGGTTTCGGATGGTGCGCACGGGCGAAGACCCGAACCTCCTAATATATATATTTTTATGTGACACTGAACCTCCTAATATTCAAAGAAAAAATGTAAAAGTGAGTTATTTACCCAAGCCACTAGATTCTGTTGTCCATAAGGCATATCAGTATCTATTGCTTTTCTACCAGTAATGAGCTCAAGAAACACCACACCAAAACCGTACACATCTGACTTTACTGTCAACTGTCCGGTCATCGCGTACTCTGGAGCACAGTATCCATAAGTGCCCATGACTCTAGTGGAGACATGAGAATTGTCTCCCGTTGGTCCAAGTTTAGCAAGTCCAAAATCAGAAAGCTTTGGGTGGAAACCTTCACCCAGTAGAATATTTGATGACTTGAAATCTCTATAGATAACCGGAGGTTTTGCTTTATCATGTAGAAACTCCAAACCTTTAGCTGCACCAGCAGCTATCTTCATTCTTGTGTTCCAATCCAATGCCTCCTTATCTTGTGGAAGATCTGCCAAATGATAATAAATAAACAAATGAATGAAGAATCTGCTAAAGTGGTGAAAGATTAGAAAAAAATAAAAGAGATTTACCGTGGAGGTGATCTTCCAATGATCCTAAGGGCATAAACTCGTAGACAAGGAGGCGTTGATCTCCATCAGCACAGTAACCAATAAGGTTGACTAAGTTTGGATGATGAAGAAGGCTGAGCATAAGAACTTCTACTAGAAACTCTCTGTTACCTTGTAGACCATATATGTCTAATTGTTTAACAGCAACAACCTGATAGAAAAACAGATCAAGAGGTATGCAATGTGATGAAGCTAACATGAATGTAGAACTATACCTGACCGGTGCTTTGAAGCTTTCCTTTGTAGACACGTCCGAATCCACCTTCACCTAAGAAAGTGTCATCATGAAAGTTCATAGTTGCAGCAGCGAGCTCATGGAAAGTAAATGTATGAGCAGAAATTTGCTCAAGCCCATCTCTTGGAAGAAGTAGTTCCGTGTTTGACCCTACATTGCAACATCACTAAGATCAATTAATTCACACAAAACGCATCATCCGCAAAATATTATAATCTCTAACACCAAACCCTAAACACAAAAGAATAAACCACCCTAGAAGTATACAACTTGCTTAATAATCCTAACACATGTCACGGTAGGCTAATCAGGATCAAAATACAAGATGTAAAGAGTAAAGAGTAAAAAGAGATGAGAAACCTGAAGGAAGTGTAGAGAAGTTATTGGATACTATCGGTTGTGGTTGTTTCTGAGCCTTGGATGATTTTCCAACTGAATTAAACCACGAGAAACAAGAACAACCCATCTCCCTTCCCTCCACTCAAAGTTCCACAAGAGATGAATCAAAAACTTGCAAAAGCTCTTTGAATCCTATTCAGAAATCAATGAACATGAAAGTCGAGAAAACAGAGAGAGATGATGCAGCTTATTTACGAGTTCACGCTACAACCATTTCGTCAACGATCAATGGAGATTATCTTCCATTCTTTTATTTCTTTTGTCAACGAGATAATCATCTTCCATTCAAACAAATAAACACTTCCTTTTAACTTTTATTTATGTAAATATTTAATTCTCTATTACAAATGATTTGTCTGGGTCAAGACAAGGTTTACTCTCAGATTTGTTTCTTTTTTAATCTCAGTGATTAACGAAACAGAATAACATATTTTGTTGTCAACATACTTTTTGTCTCACCTATAAGTTCCAGTAAGTACCGGTCCTGACATAAAAAATACCATAAGTAAAAAATTTAAAATTTGGTCACTTTTATAGATTTTGTAGATAAATATCTCTAAAAAAATTGATTTGTGCAAATTTTTTTTGTATGGATTAGAAGCATGAGTTTGTAATGTTTTCCCTCAGAATCTACTAAAAGTAATAAATTTAATTGTTACTAGTTTTATAGATCAAGATGACACAAGTGGCTGAACTGAAAACGTTCTATCCTTACATTAGCACTGGTTATATGGTCTGTCCAATGGAGTAGGAGTCGTTTTGTAATCTTTTGGCATGACGTTAAAAAGTTTTCAAATTAAACAGTTGATTAATTATAATTCCACGTTGAAGATTGCAGTAAGTTCCGGGCCTGACATAGTTATAGAAACATGGGCTTTAAGCCTCATAGCATCATTAAGTTTATGAGTCCACTATACTTTTGAATTAAAATAATAATTATCCCAAATTTAAACTAAATTGCTAAATTTCCACCGTAACATTGAAAATGAAAACCTTAAGTTCGGTCAGGTTGACAAAAATAAAATTAAAAGAGAGATCGTGAGACGCATAATCATTCCCGCCGCTCGGTCAACGGACAATAGATCTCTAAAAACAAAAGAACCTCAGAAATTAAAAGGAAAAATATATAACCAAAAAAAGACAGAACACGAAGAAAAAAAAGACAAGAAAATCGCGACATTTAGATAGGTTTTGTAATTTTTTCCCCCGGCGAAATGGAGAAGCCTGAAAACCACGCAATCGAATCCGAAACTCTCGATCACATACATCATTCCGATGAATCAGAAAAACAACAAAAGCAATCACATAACACCGTCCCAACAGAGACGCCAAGATCAGACTCTTCCAAGCTCAGCCTCACGCAGCTAATGGACGCCGTCGACGATTTCATCAAATCCCTCTCCTCCTCAACCGATCCGTTACGAGAGATTCCTCCAACGGTCGAACCATTCCCGGAGACGGTTGATTCCTTGGTGTCAAAAATGGAATCTTCCGGTCTCGGACGTGACGAAACAGAGGACTCTGTATTCATCCTCGCCGTTAACCGTATCTCAAAATCGGTTACGACGTTAAGAGAGCTCCGGTTAGATTCCACCCCGGTTTCCTCGTGGCTAAACCGGGCTAGTTCGGTTCAGAACCGTGCCGCGTCTCTCCTCGACGAAGAGTTTCGTCACCTCCTTGATCGTTCCAGAGAGAACAAGAAGAAGAACAACAACAACAACAAAAACGGCGACGTATCGTCAGATTCAGCTGACCGATGCGTGTTGCAAGAGGAAGAAACGTTCCCTGACTTTCCACAGGAATCAATCACAACGCTGAAAAAGATCGCCGGAGCCATGATCTCGGCAGGATACGAGGCGGAGTGTTGCATGTCTTATGAGATGTCGAGACGGCACACGTTTAAGGAGGAGCTAAGCGAGGTTGGATTCGAAGGGATCAACGTGGAAGACGTTCAGAGAATCCCTTGGGAGTCTCTTGAAGGAGAGATCGCAAACTGGATCTCGATCGTCCGCCGTTGCTCCACCGTGCTTTTCCCCGGAGAGTTGTCTCTCTGCACCGCCGTGTTCTCAGATGAGCCCGCGACTCGTAAACGTCTCTTCACGGGGCTTGTCTCCGCCGTGACGATCAGGTTTCTTGATTTTTCGGGTGCCGTGGTGCTCACGAAACGGTCTTCAGAGAAGCTTTTTAAGTTCCTTGACATGTACGAAACGCTGAGAGATTTGATCCCTGCCGTTGAGGATTCTGACTCGGATCTCATCGAGGAGATTAAGTTGGCTCAGACGAGGCTTGGAGAAGCGGCTGTGACGATCTTTGGAGAGCTAGAGAACTCGATCAAGACCGATCAGGGGAGGACAGCTGTCCCTAGCGGAGCTGTCCACCCGTTGACTCGTTACACGATGAACTACCTCAAGTACGCGTGTGAGTACAAAGACACGTTAGACCAAGTGTTTCAAACCGAGTCCGAACCAGAGACTAAGAGAAACCAAAGAGAAGATGATGAGGAGTACAAAGTCTCAGCGTTTGGTAGACAGATGATAAGAGTGATGGAACATCTCGACGCGAATCTTGAAATCAAATCAAGACTCTACAGAGATCCAGCGTTAAGATCTATATTCCTTATGAACAATGGGAGATACATTCTACAGAAGATCAAAGGCTCCACGGAGATAAGAGACTTGATGGGACAAGCGTGGACGAGGAAGAGATCAACGGAGCTTAGGCAGTATCACAAGAGCTACCAGAGGGAGACTTGGGGGAAAGTGTTGCAATGTATGAATCAAGAAGGTATACAGGTGAATGGGAAAGTGTCGAAACCGGTTTTGAAAGAGAGGTTTAAGGTGTTCAATACTATGTTTGATGAGATACACAAGACGCAGAGTACTTGGATTGTGAGTGATGAGCAGATGCAATCGGAGCTAAGGGTTTCAATCGCGGCGTTGGTGATTCCGGCGTATAGGTCTTTCTTTGGGAGGTATAAGCAGCATATTGATTCAGGGAGGCATAGTGATAAGTATGTTAAGTATCAGCCTGAAGATATTGAGACTTTTATTGATGACTTGTTTGATGGGAACCCACCTTCTATGGCACGTAGGAGGACTTGAGAAACTATGAGGGTGTGAGATATATGATCTGGTTCCTTTTGCTTCTTTTTTATTTGCTTTTATGATTATTTTTCATTACGTTTCATGTTTATAGAACCGTTCTTGATCTGAGACTACCATGGAAACTTTTTGTTACTTTCTTACTTGCTATTTTTTAAAAAAATGTTTGGGTTTTTTCTATTGTTGACGACCTATGTTTTAAGTTCCTGTTCTAACAGGTTGTGAGCAAAAAATGTTTAGAATTAGGAGGTCAAGACAGGGAATTATCTTCCAAATGTAATTGAATATTGTGTGTTCTAAACGATGATTTTGATCTATGATGAGATTAATCTTTTGATATACTATTTTCAAGATATGTAATAGGCATCTCTATTAGCAAATATATAACGATGTGTAGTGATGTTGTAGAAACTTGACTCTGTTGATTTGAAGCCACAGACAAGACTTCAGAGGTTGTATATAGAGGCAAGATATGCATACAAATTTGACTATCAGTATTTCAGATCTTCCTAAGAGTGGAGACGGTAGCTTCATGTCAATGCATGGTTTTCGTACTTGGAACCTAAGAAAGCAATAAACCCTTCAAATTCTTATTGATAAAAGGCATTATTTCAAAAAGTACAGAAATGAAACACACAAAAATAAGTATAAACTAATTAGTGTTTGTAATTGATATACTTATTAATGTGTAAATTATAGAAGGTAAAGATTTGGTCCGAGAGAAGAAAAGTTGTGAAGGACTATTGTCAATGCATGTCTTGCAAACTTGGATCACAAGAAACCCACCAAACCCTATTATCAACCTAAGACAAGATATTGACAAATAGCATTACTCCAGAAATGAAAAAATACATAAAATAAATAACTGGGAATTTTTAATCTGTTGGCTAATATACTTAGATCTGTACAACTTTTTTTTTTGTTTTACAGATGTAAGTATTTGGAGCAAATGTGAAACACCATGTCAACTATATTATTTAGCCCTGCGAGTTTTAACCGAAACCGATCAAACCAAACCGAAATTTTCGGTTTTCGATTCGGTTTTGGTCTTGATTTTGGTTTCGGTTTGGAATGGTTTTGAAAATTAATTCGGTGTTTGGTTCGGTTCGGTTTTAATCTTTTTTTTCTTGAAAATATTAAAAACCAAAAATATCCGAAAATAACCAAAATTTTGAAGCGAACTATCCGAATAACTGAATTTAACCGAAAATAACCGAATTTAACCAAAAATATCCGATTGTTTTAGAAAATTATACCAAATCTACCCGAAACAAAAAAAATCGGTTAATTTAGAAATTAAAGTTAAAACTGAAAAGAACCGAAAACCGAACTGATTTTCTTTTCTGGTTTAGTTTGATAAAATTGTGGCTGAACCGAATAAACGGAAACCGAAAATACCCGAACCGAATTATCTGAACTCGTTGTATTGATTATCTTTTTATAATTTTTGTCCCTTAAGCACCCTTCCTTAGCACCCCCAATAAACATGCTCTTAGTGTATTGATTGTTTTTTTATAATTTTTGTCGCCTTTTAGGCTGATACTGGGCCACTCATGATTAGAGCCCACGTCAGCAGAAAACGGCCCAACTATAATTTATGTGGACAATAATATTTTTATTAACAGATTGATTTCTCTACTTCCTTTCACACAGACTCTCATCAGCAACACCCAACCAACACTGAGCTCTCATGGCGGCCTTCTCGATGACTCTGGTGCGTTTTCCCTTAATTCTCTTTCTTCCAATCTTTTTACTTTCTGTGTTACTAATCCCTCTCATGCTCTCTCTCTTCTTAGTCAAATCCGAAGTCGTTCTCAGCTGCTCCACGAAGACTTTCTCCGATCAACACCACCGCTCTCTCTTCCACCACTCTCCGCTTATCCACCAAGCCTACTACCTTAGACTTCATAAAGTTTCAATCTTTAACGTCCTCGTCGCTCCTCGTCCATACATCTTCCACCAAAAGAAACAACCGCTGCTTCTCGGTTCAATCCAGTGCCGAGGTTAATTGTTTTAGAAATGAGTCATTTTGATTAGAACTTTGAGTTTGAATTTGAGGGTTTTCTTTAGATTTGTGAAAAGCTATGACCTTTGGATTTGATTTTTTTTTTTTTTTTTTTTTGGTATTTTTACAGCCTTTAGCTGAGCCACAAGCGAAGATAACACATAAGGTGTATTTTGATATAAGTGTTGGGAATCCAGTAGGGAAATTAGCTGGGAGGATTGTTATTGGTTTGTTTGGTGATGATGTTCCCCAAACTGTTGAGAACTTCCGTGCTCTTTGTACTGGTATGTTCCTTTTTGTTGTGGTTTTTATAGTCAGTGTTGGCAAAAGCTTAATCAATCTTTTCTCAATCAGGTGAGAAGGGGTTTGGGTACAAGGGTTCAACTTTCCACCGTGTCATTAGAGATTTCATGATTCAGGGTGGAGACTTTGACAAGGGCAATGTGAGCTTTCTCACTCAATCCTTGACGCCATCTAGTTTTTAAAATCATGTCAAAACTTTGGTTTTTCTCACTCAATCCTTGACGCCATCTAGTTTTTAAAATCATTTCAAAAGTTTTTTTTTTTTTCACTCAATCCTTTGACGCCATCTGGATTTTACTTCCTAGGCTAGTTATTAAGAGTTTGTTTGGGGGAATCATTTGATAGAGTTTGATTGTAACATGTGAGCTTGTTTGTTTAAAGGTCTACTTATGGGGCATACTTATACACATTATGTGAAATTAATCTGTAAATGCTGTGGAGATTGTGATCTGCTTCCTTCAATCATGGGCAAGTTATTAAGAATAAAAAGACATGATTTGAAAAAAAAAAGCCAAAGTTTTGAGTTATGATTCATTTGTTTCTATTTGGTAGATGGAAAGTAGGAAACACTCTTCTTTATAGACTTTTGTTTTTCTCTATAAGTAATACATGGACTGATCATCATAGTTGCGGTAGGGAACTGTTCATGGGATACTAATCTATCTGAGGCTCTAGCATATGCATCCACAAATTATATTGTTTTTTTATTCTGTTTCTGCTTCAGTTACTGTATGTACCTTCTAGTAATTAGTTTCATTATGATGATATAGAAGTCTAATTGTTGAGCAGGGAACTGGAGGTAAAAGTGTATATGGCCGGACATTCAAGGATGAAAATTTCAATTGTAAGTCTTATCCTTATCTCTTGTGCACTCTAGCAAACGAAACTTGTCGGTTGTGATGCATTTCCGTATTCTATTTTTATTGGCATTAGTATGTAACACATACCTTCCATTTTACAAAAATTCAATGAAAATAATGATGTGAAATATATACAAGTGCAGTATCCCATGTCGGACCAGGAGTTGTGAGTATGGCAAATGCTGGCCCTAATACCAATGGAAGTCAGTTTTTCATCTGCACTGTTAAGGTAAAAACTTGCAAATATTCTCCCTCCGGTTAAGGCCTATTGTTAGATCAGAAAATAAGTACACAATAATCTCACTAGTCCATAAGAGTCTCTATAGTACAACCTAGAGATATATATAAACTTGGATTTTCATTGAAATGTAGTACCCAACCAAGTTTTGTTGCTAAGCTGAGTCTATATCAATTAATATTGAACAGACGTCATGGTTGGACGGGAGGCATGTGGTGTTCGGGCAAGTTATAGAAGGAATGGATGTGGTGAGGCTGATAGAGGAACAAGAGACAGACAGAGGAGACCGTCCCAGAAAGAAAGTGATCATTGCAGACTGTGGTCAACTTCCAATGTCTGAAGCTTAAGTAGCATCATCTAAAAACCCAAAAAACCTTGTGACACTGAGATGGAACTATTCATATGTTTGCATTTTTACACGCTTTCTTCTTTTGTGAAATGGATTCAAATCCCTTTGTATTAAGATCAATTTCGGTTTCTTCTTTTTGATCACTTTGCCTTGAGGTTTAGCCGAGCAAAGATGTTCTTAACTTTACTAACAGATGCTACAGAAGAAACAAATGAATCAAACAGAGCTTCTTGCTTCCATTATTAATAGTACAGAAAAGAAAATAAGAGAGACGTGGAAGAATCTTGACTCCTACATAAACCTATACCAAAGGTATATGCCAACACAAACAAATCTTTTGATGAGACTCTTTTACTGGTCAAGGCTGACATCACCCCATTGAACCTTATGCTTAGCAGCTAGATAATGAGCACCAACTGGACCACGACTCCCATAAGGATAGTACTCAGGGATTCTCTTCTTCTCTTCAATCTCTTTAAGCAATGGAGTGAATAGTGACCATGCTGCATCAAGCTCGTCACTTCTTATAAACAACCTTCTTTCTCCTTCTATTGCATCCAGCAGAAGCCTCTCATATGCGTCTGGTATCTCCTTTGAATACCTGAGGGGCAAAAAAGAGTTCAAAAGTTAAGATAAGTTATTACTAGAGCAAAACTTCACACTCACTTACCTTGCGGAATACAGAAGATTCAAGTTACTACGATCTAATCTCATTCCTAAACCAGGGACTTTATTGTTTATCTTCAAATAGATTGCTTCATCTGGTTGGACACGGATCACAAGCTCGTTTGTAGCTTTATCAAGATCACAACCAGTAGTATTCCTGTTATACAAATTCCCCGGAACATGCCTGAACTGCACCCTTATCTCTGCCCTGTATACATATTGAGTCAAGAGTCAATAAGCAAAAAGATTCATAAGTTTTGAAGTTATATATGCACATACCTCCTGGTGTGTAGTGCTTTGCCAGCTTTCATTAGAAAAGGCACACCATCCCATCTTGCATTGTCTATAAAAAGAGCAGCAGCTGCAAACGTCGGAGTCAGACTGTCTTTTGGTACAGTTTTATCATCGGTGTAGCCTGGATATGACACTCCTCCCTTTGTGTGGCTCTTGTACTGTCCTATCACCACATCTTCCATTTGAATTGGCCTCATTGAACGTAGAACCTTAACCTGGATTGGGAGATATGCTTTCTTGAACCAAAACACAACTTATAAAGAGACTAAAATAAAAAACAAATCAAACCTTTTCATTTCTGATATCCTCTGCATCTAAGCTAACAGGTGTTTCCATGGCAAAGAGTGCTAAGATTTGAAGCAGATGATTCTGCATTATATCTCTTATTATTCCATAATGGTCAAAGTACCCTCCACGTCCTTCAGTGCCAAAGTCCTCAGAGAATATGAACTGCACGTTCCTTATGTACTGCCTTGACCATAGAGGTTCAAATATAAGGTTTGAGAATCTAAGAACAGATAAATTCTCCACTAGCTCCTTTCCTAAGTAATGGTCAATCCTGAAAATCTGATCTTCTTCCAGATACTGCTTGAGGGATTTGGTTAAAGCAGCAGAGGTTTCAGAATCTCGGCCAAAAGGTTTCTCTACAATGACCCTAGTCCAGCCATTGACAGATGAAGCTGAAGAGCTAGCACATTTCACAGCGTCTACAAATATATTTGGAGGGATAGAGAGATAAAAGAGACGGTTTGAGATTCTACCAGCCTGTAGAAAGAAAAGAGAGAGGATTAAGTAACACCTAATAAAACAGAACCAGACTCCTCCAATCTTCTAGTGTAAGCAATGCAAAACATACCTCATGTTCCTTGAGCTTCTTGTCTAGTTCAGTAAAATGTTCTTGAGAATCATATTGACCAGAATGGTAAAAACATCTCTTGAGAAACTCTTCCATCTTCTCACCACAGTTTGCCCTAAAATCCAGATGGCATAATGATCATATAGTCTTCAACTAAAAACTTAAGAAGCTAAAACAGCTCACCTCTTATCAATCCTGCAGGTCAGAGTTTTGCTGACCATGTTTCTAAGTTCAACATCTGTCATCTTACTCCTAGAGTAACCGTATATTGTAAAATGCTGCGACAACAACAAAACCAAATCATCAGATCATCACGCTTTGGTATGCAACATAATATAACTAAACACAAGCTGTGAGAACATTATGCTTTTGGTATGCAAAACACACTAACACAGGCAATAAAAATAGCTGAAACTAAACGTAAAAACAAGATACCTCGGGAAGACAGTCTTCATAGTAAAGTGCGAAAAGGGCAGGAAAAATCTTCTTCTTGGCAAGATCACCAGAGGCTCCAACGACGGTGATACTCACCGTTGGCTGGCTTTGACCATTAGATTCTGATCCAACCTTGGCTGGTTCTTCAGATAGTACTGATAACACCTCATCTTTCAAATCCTTAAGAGAAGATTTAGTATTCTCTGAATTGGTGACTATTGCACCTAAAGAAACCAATCTAAATGTCAGAGCAAGCCAAGTCCCTCTTTCTACTAATGATTACATGAGAATTGAAAGTTTCAATTTTTCAAATTCAACTTGGTGTTATTAACCTTACATTTAAGGCTTGATCAAATTCAATAGAGGAAGAGGAAGTGATTCAAAAAACTAACCATCTTGCATAAAGACAGAACTACGACCAGACTTTCTCTGGAATCTAAAACAGAGCTCATAAGCTTTGAACACTCGTGGAGAAGCAGACAAGAACGAGAGTGATCGATGTTTGTTACCGTTAACCAGTGAGAAAGACGTAGCAGAATAACAAGAACGAAAGGTGAGGGAGGAAGACAAAGACGCCATCATCAAACGTATTACTACAGAGAGATAAATTGGTTAAGGCTAAAGAGAAGGTTATGATTTTAAAGAAGAACATAAGAAACATCGAAAGGGCATTTCTGCAAATTAAAAACCTTTTGAGATCTCCCAAAGGTTCTGTTCTTCTCACTACTGTAATGGGTATGGCAACGTGAATGGCGTCTCGAGAAATAAAATATTAAATTCGACCGAACACACCCCACAAGTGGACTTTCACTTTCTCCTTTTGTTTGTTTCATTTCATTACAAGAGATCATGTCCGAATGTTATACGTTTCTAGTAAAAGATGCTCTCTCTCTTTTTTTTGGGAACTGTCAAAATCAAAACTGCTCAGGAAAACTTGCGTATTACAGATTCATCAACTCTTACAACAACAAAAAAAACAAGACTTCTCGTTTTCTTCCCTCAATAACGAACAAACAATGATACTCTATCAAAACACAACTACAAATGTGGTAAGAAGAAGCTTAACTCGCAGGCTAGTAATACCCTGCACAAAACTCAAATCTCCCTAACATGATTCTCTTTCTACCAACAACAACAAAACTAATCAAAACCCTCAGAAACTGTGGTTTTGAAGAAAGCTCAAAAATCACAAAACGAGGGCTACTTTCTCATGAGATAACATTGGAGATGCATTTGCTATTAATGGCTCGTAATGATCTGCTCCACCACCACACCATCCTTAAAAAAAACAAGCATAGGCAATTTCATTAATTACTAGATCTAAGAAACAACTAATGGATCTTATCAAATGGTGTTTTTTTTTTATTATACCTGTCCCTTTCATGAATAGAAAGAGTGGAGACTCAATAACTTCACTTCTTGGCTTATGAGGAAGGAAGAACACACAGTTCTCTTCCTCCACCATCCCATCTGCTCCATGCGCTTGCACCTATAAATAAATAACACACAACCTTAGTTTTAAATCTAATTTGTAAAACACAAAACTTTGATAAAGACAAAACAATACTCACCACATAGATTTCTCGTTTGAATTCTGTAGCGAGACATTCAATAGCAATATCATCCCCAAAAGCAGCTGCATGTCCTTGTCTATTCTCATCTACAGATAACAAACCATCTTCCGTATACTGTAAAGTGATTATATCATACTCATCTTCTGATGACCCTGATATCGACATGTACTTGGCCCAACTAGGCCCATCGTTCACCGGTAAACATCTCTCTCTGTAGATTGACTCTGCAGCTGTTTCTCTACAATGAACAAACAATTCAAACACAAGACAATATGCGTTAATACAAAAGATCTATTTAAAGTTAACGTTTGATTCCGACAACATTAGTAATGAAACCGACAAAAAAATTACATTTATTTGAAGTTTTATGCTCCCTCTGTTTTATACTCCCTCCGTTTCAATTTATTTGTCATTCTAGGTTTTTACACCCAGATTAAGAAAACATTTAATTTTACACATTTTCAATATAAAAACACAATTACCAATACACCTAATCACTTTTTAACTAATAGCAAAATAGAATATCATATAAACCTAATAAATTATGTCTCAAACTGTAAAACGACACTTATTTTGAAACGAAATTTTTTCCTCTAGAATGACATCTAATTCAAAACAGAGGGAGTAATAAGTTTTGTTTTAGACTTTGGCACGAATTAAGGAAACAATAAATTTTACACATTTTCCATATAAAAACACAATTAACTATATACATAATCTTATTTCATCAAATAAAAAATAAATTACAGAATAAAATTAATAATTTTTTGCATTGAAAACCGAAAAACAAAATTTTTTCTCTAAAACGACCCGAAATCGACAAAAAATTACATTTATTTGAAGTTATATAATTAACCCAAGTTACTTTTTTTTGTCAACAAGTTAGTTACATTTGATTCCGACAACATTAGTAATGAAACAGAGACCAGATCTGAATGTTATTGTAAGAAAACAACCAAAAAAGGAAGTACCTTTGCATTCCGATTTGCATAAGCTCATCAATGGCCGAATCTAAACTCTCACGCTCATCTTTCTTAGCAAGCAGCTTCTCCTCCTGAACTATATGAATCCCCCACCCACTCTTCAGATCCGGCGAATACATATGCCTAATCGCCTCCGTGACAACCCTCTTCTCTTCCTCTCCCACAGATCCGAAATCCTCGAGAAACCTCCTCACCGTTCGCCGCCTTAGGTCCCGAGCGTCGACCCCACACGCCCCCATTGCCTTCTGCGACGCGGTGAAGAGACAGTTCCCGTCGGAGGAGACTTCTCCGCCGTGAGAGAGGCGGAAAACGACGGGAGGAGATGAGGTTTGTCCTTTTCCGGGGTGTTTCCATAAAACGCCCATCGCGTGGAGTCGCTGAAGGTGCCGTCTTTGTTGCTCCTCGAGACCGTAGACCTCGTCCCATGCGGTGGTTGCGGCGGCGGACATGGTTTTCTCCACCGCTTCGACGGCGGCGGCTGCAGTTGATTGGTCGACGAGATCCACGTCATCGAGAGGTTCTCTCCATTGAACGGTAGGTGACGGAGATTGCAATGTCGCCGTTGAATCGCAGAGAAGCTTTCCCATTATTACAGAGTTTGAGAGAGAGAAAGAGAGAGAGAGAGTTTTGTCTTAACGGCTAGATATGGGATGTAAGAGAATGCGTTTGTTGGAGTTTTAACGGTCAGATCTGTTAAAGACTTATAACGCGGGAGAGGAGAGGAATACACGTGGCGTAATCTTAGTGGTTTTATTTAGTCGTCTGACTTAACGAATGGCTGAGGTTTGACCGCGCTTACGGTGGACCACACCACTCCATAACAGTAACCTACCTTTTGTGGTTTTTTTTTTTCATTTTTAATCCTCACTTGATAACTTATTTATTAATTTGTCCCCCTAGCTGTCCGTTATTAGCTGTCGCACACATGTTCTCTTTTTTTTTTGGTAGCTTACCAATTATAGTTAGCCACGTCAGTTTTTGTAAGGGAGTTGACCAATGAGAGAGGCTGGTCACACGTATGAGATGTGTCAGGGATGGGGCGATATGAAAGGAGCTGCGCCACATGTGTGTATTTGTCTTGGACGGTGTGAGCAACGTCATGGATCGGTGTGCTAAAATTAACGGAATTCTTTTTTCTTGTAACGGCTAGAAAAAGATAAATCTCTGCTTTCCCATTGGCGTCTGTGTAATAAATAACCTAAGTAGTAAAGGACCTTGATTTAATGTTGTGATAGAGATAAAATGAAATTGTTACATTTATTTGTCCTAGTCTTTTATTTGTAGAAAATATCAAAATAAAATAGTTTAGTAAGTGTTGACAAAAAAATAGTTTAATAAGTAATAACTATTAACTAATAATTTTATATGAATATGATATGAAAACCTGAGGTGATTATTTTACTTAAATATAGTTTGGTAAATCATGTTTTTGTGTGTCACAAATAGTTTAGACAATGGCAGGTTTTTCAGGCATAAAATTTTCAAGCACTGAGAAAAAGACTTAATATTTCCTTTTTTTGTCAAGGAAAAGACTTAATATTTCCTTTTTTTTGTCAAGGAAAAGACTTAATATTTCAAAAGTATAATGCAAGAGCTTTTAAAATCTTTTAGGTTATTGTTGCACTCAACTCCCCATAAAAAAGGCTATGTTTGCACTTGTTGTTCAATAAGATGATACAATAATGTTAGTGGCCCAATACCATGTTAAGAAATCAGAATATAATGGGTTATCTTTCAAAGCCTATAGATAACTGGGCCTTTATGCCTGGGAAGCCCATGTAGATATAAGAAACTTAATTCCCTCCAAATCCCACAAAGTGAAAAGTGCATCCAAAAGATAAAAGAGAATATTTGAAAAGAGAAGCTAATCATTAGGAGCAGCTATGAATTGAATTATTTTTAGAATCTTATTGGTAAGGTAAAGCAAAAACAATTCCAATATTTATTAGTAAGAAACAAAGAGCTTATAACTACCATATCAACATCCTTTTTTTCTTCTCTGAAATTAAATATAAACTTATTAACATCTATGTTCAATGTTGCATACAGCATGCTAGACTGATTATATGTACACTTGAGCCATTAAACAGTTTGTATATTACACAAAAAGTAAACAATAATGTACTAATTTTTTCCTTTATTTCTTGACTTCTACCCAGAGAGAATGCGACGAGACAGAGGACAAAAGCATCGAAAGAATAAAAAGGCAAAAACTTGCTTAATGGTTGATGGAAAAAAGATAGGTGAGGTGGGCCGTATAATTGGAGTCCAAAAACAATAAAATAAAACGATATAATACTTTCCTGTCTCCTCCTCCTTATCTCAAGAATAATTATAAACTTAAAAAAAAAAAAAACAATAACAAAAGACTGTTCATCCTCGTCTCTCCCAAGAAGAAATCAATCATGCAAATGAAGAAGAAAGGTAAAGTCTACCCATCTCCACCATCATCATCTCACTACCTCAACGAAGATGAGTCTCTCTCTGTGTTGAGACTTCTCCCAGCTACAATCTTGGTTCTAGTTTCTGTTCTCTCAACCGAAGACAGAGAAGTTCTTGCTTACTTGATCACAAGAGGAAACTGTGGAAGAACCTCGAAGACAGCGAAGAAGAACAAAACTAGCAGAAACCACCACAAGCCTCCTGTTTTCGACTGTGAGTGTTTCGATTGTTACACTAACTACTGGTTCCGTTGGGATTCATCTCCTAACCGCGAGCTTATCCACCAAATCATCGAGGCCTTTGAGAATCACCATACCGGCGGGGAAAACTCGGTTTCGAAGAATAAATCTAAAAGAGGTAATAAGAAGAAAGAGAAACCGGGTCGTCGGGTGGGTGAGAATGATAATAAACCGGTCGTGGAGGTTGTGTCAGTGTCTGAGAGCCACGTGTCAACTCCAGATAAGTCTCCGGAGAGATTAAATGAAGCTGAGGTGGTGAAACGAGAGCCGCGAGATGAGGTTGTTAATGAAGAGGAAGAATCGACAGTGGAGAATCCGGGGGTAGCTGAGACGGGGCATAAGGGATTAGCGAGGAAGGTGTTACCGGACGTGTTGGGTCTGCTTAATTCCAGTTTTTGGCGACTTTGGAATCCGACCGCTTAAAAGCATCAATCGACTCAAAGTTTATGCTTTTTTTTTTCTGATGTTTTTCATAAGAAAAAAGATAACCCAATCTCCATGCTTTTATTTTTTCTTTCGTTCATGTCTTTTAAAAAAATATATCAATCACTATGTTTGATATTCTTGGTTGAAAAAAAAATGCAGGCATTATCTTTTTTTTTATGTTCATTAAATTATCTAAAATGTTCAAATCTTTAAGTTTATCAAATGTATTCAGTGTTTAGTAGTTTCAAGCTCTTTAGCTTCTTGTGCATTTGGTTTGGTGGAGAGACACTAGTCTCTATATTTTGCTTAGGAACAAAGTCTGTGGATTAGGTGGACTGTTTGAAAGGAAAGGGTGGGCCAACAAATATCTTTCCTTTTGAATAAGGCATCCCTTCATAGTGATGAGAGTGTGTCGTTTTCTTTCTATATTCTAAAGACTATACAAATTTTTTAGCATCCTCATGTTTATGTCTTTACCTTATCCTTATAAGTTAGGTTAGGTTTAGAGTCTTTAATGCTCAGACATCATCAATGTATACTCTAGAAAGTACTTCATTTAGTGTTGTGATCTACCAAAGATTCTGGTTTTGTAAACCAAAATCTTATTTTTTTTTATCAATATAGTGAGATACCATAATCTAGTTTACTTTTTTGGTAATATTGCTCTTTTTAGTAACGGATCTGAATCCAAGGTTTTAAGTTTAGTACCTGCTTCTCTAGGCCTAAACTTTCTTCTTCTACTCCTCAAACCCAATGTCTGGTGGCCCACATAATCAGGCCCAAATCATAACGGATCAAGCAAGCATGGATTAGCAACAAGAAATGGAAAGAAAACATTGTAGGAAATAAACACGTGCGTTTCCAAGATTTTCCTTAGTTTCTTTTGTAATATTCAAACATCATCTACCCTCTTAATATTGTTCCTCTTTTTCCTTTGCCTTTGCACTTTAAATGGTCCAACAAGCATGGACTAGCAACAGTGAATGGTGAGCTACTTTGTTTTTTCCCGATTTGAATCAAATTAATTATTGTTAAATGATCCCATTTTCAACCTTGGAAGATACTTATCAACCACGTCTGCGCCAAGTAGAATCCTTTTGCTTATCTTCTACAAGAGTTTAGTTAAAGTTTTGACCAATCAACGTAAAAACGCGTATTTACTGATGTAAAAATCAAACCATGGATTATATTGACTTTTCATCATCTTGCCAAGGAAACGAAAAAACGAAGCAATACACGTCACAAGTTATATTCAATAGACAATTATCTCCACTGATATACATCCACGGTATTATCCAACAAACTAAACAAAAATGGTAAATATTTCGCCTTAGAATTGGTACTAACTACCATATAATATGTTGTTTATCATCTGTGCATTGAAATGAAGAACCGATTCAGATTATTCCACTTCTTTCACGTGCAATTAGTCTATATAAATCGGTGGTCCACAAATTAACTCGCATATTCAAACTTTGGAAAATATCCACTTTATCAATTATTACATATTAACGAGGTTTTTATATGTATTGATTCAAACATAGTAGACTTTGAATGATCTAAAACCAATGATGAAAGTATAAAGTATTATTTATATACTATGTAACATGACGTTCGGAAAATAGAAAAACGTAAATAATAATGACGTTCGACGAAAAAGAAAAACTTGGACCCGTATGACGTCACTAGATATACTAATCTCGTTTGTTCGTAATGATCTTCCACAGTAAAATCTATGTTTTTCTTTTTTATGCTAAAAGTAAAAATCTATGTTCTTCTTCTTCTTTATATATACATGAAAAAACTATGTTCCTACAAAACTATGTTCGGACGTGCATGCATTTTTTTCTTTTTCAAACCGAATATCCTGATCCACCGTGGTGATCTGAACTAGAAACCGAAGTGAACATAAACCCGAAAATCACCAGGTCACTTACCGTGTAACGATTTTCGGTCTTAGATGCTGCAGCCTATATGTAAATTTTGTAGTGACCACTCAAACCTAAGGACCGAGCATTTCAACTGGAGTTCTTTTACCATTAGACCAAAACAATTTGAATGGATCGTTAGACAATCGTTAAAAGCAGAATATTAATTTATTCGTACATAAATGGAGTATATATCTTTTAACAAATATGGATTAACGGGTTAATTACATATAGTGTCATTAATTCCACATATGTAAAAAGCTTAATCCTTACGTGTCGTCTACGACACTGCCCCTTCTAGTTCTGCTTTTACAATTAACAGCGGGCCGCCTCTCCGTCTTTGACTTGGCAGTCTGCCTTAAACTCCTATAAAATATAGATTATAGTATTATTTATATGCTTGTTTTCACACAAGATCCATATAATACCAAACAAACAACCAAAACAAAAGGAAATTCTTTTTTTTCCTCTTCTTTTGTTATAAGATTCCACAACAAATTAGGAAGTATGGAGGAGTTATTTCAAAATGGATCGTCTTATGCTCCGTTTTTGTCGCTGACATCGCATCAAAATCTTAAATCGGAGTTCCATCAAGGAGAAGAAGAAGAGGCCTCCAAGGTTATTAGATCAGAAGGCTCTTCAAGAAGCGTGGCGGTGAAAAAGAAGGGGAAGAAACAAAGGTTTGCGTTTCAGACAAGGAGTCAAGTTGATATTCTTGATGATGGTTATCGATGGAGAAAGTATGGCCAAAAAGCTGTCAAGAACAACACGTTCCCTAGGTTCCTATTCACTTCTCCTTTGCTTAGCTTATTTATTCATCTATTTTTCTTTATAGATTAGAGTTACACTGTACACATGTTGAACCAACCTCAAATTTATGTAAATATATCATTTAGATCGAGTCTAGATTGATTTATAACTAGTTTGCACATATGAGTTGATTAGTTCTAGAACGAGATCAGTGATCTATGTTTTAATGTCAAAACCAATGATTAAGATGGAAAATCAATTAAATGTGCATTTAGGAAATAATCTGATGACTAATTTGCTCTTGTGAATAACTCAATGATAATATATTCATATCATTCACATCAAGTCTTAGTTGATTTTAGCTAATTTGCATACAGACTGAATAACTTTAACGCATTAATATTTTATAGTCTATCTAAAAAACAGTGTCTAACATGAAAGATTTATCTTAAAAGTGAACTTGGGAACACTGTTAATGACTCCAAACATTTCTCTATTAGGCGAATTTTTGTTTCTGCTACTAATGGTTTAAATACATGTGCAGGAGCTACTATAGGTGCACATATGGAGGATGTAATGTAAAGAAGCAAGTGCAAAGATTAACGTCGGACCAAGAAGTCGTAGTCACAACCTACGAAGGTGTACACTCACATCCCATCGAAAAGTCTACAGAAAATTTCGAACATATCCTCACACAAATGCAAATCTACTCTTCTTTTTAATTTAATCTCTCAATCTTTTATACCTTTTGTAGCGTATAATTCTGAGAGCTCGTGTTGTAAATTATACTTGTATAAAAAGTATAATATTACATTTTCATGCATGTTGAAAGAAAAAATAATATTCATCTGAAATTTATATATATTCATTTAGAAATAAAATACTTAGATCTAGATATTTCGTTTTCTCTAATACCTACAGGTACATATTGGTTTTTACCGGTATTTAATCAATGCTTTGAGTACTTTATCAAGTCAAATTGTGTGTTTAGAATTTTTTAGTTCAGTATCAAGTCTTTTCAAGATTTATGTCGAATTAGAACAGATAAAATTCAAATTGAGTATAAAGAAACAAATAAGAGACGGATTCTTATATTCCACTAAAAATCCCGCCGTAAGAACCTCTCATTGAAGATGGTCTAATTGTGCAGAAGGTCACAAGCTTAGCAATGGACCAAAAGTTGTAACCGACACTATGAGTAAGGAGTTAAGCTCAAGGCACCTGTTGTTGGTGTTGGTTCCTAAGGGCAGTAAACTGAGCAGCAAGCTGATCATAGTCAGGAAGCTTAGGATGAACATGCTTAACTTCCTTTAAACCACTTTCTCCTTGTCCTTTTTCCTTTTGATCAGGCCACATTGTTGTAAACACGTTGTACACTATATGGTAACACTGACCACTACTCTCTTTCTTTTGACGCCTTTTATTTCCCTTCTTGTAGTAATACTTCCAACATTCCACGTCTTTGGCCATTGGACTGCTTGATGCTGTTCTTGATTTCCTCCTTGATCTCTTTCTTTCTCTTGTCTCTTCTTTAGTCTCTCTGAATATGAATATCCTCTGATCTTTTCCCACCACTTGCTCCTCTATGCAATCATCCTTATCACATACTTTTCTTTCACCCCTTGATGCTTTATTACCACCACTCTCTTCTTGTTTTCCCTCTAAATCCAACTTATACACTTCTGCTTCACTTTCATCCTCCTGAGTAGAGGTTATCTACAGAGACACAAACACCAAACAAGTACGAGATTAGATACTTGCAACCCTCACAACATTAAGAGACAGAGAAGACTCACTTTGGGAGTGTTTTCGAGTGCTAAAACTTGTAGAGGAAGGCCGAACTCTGCTGCTATCTCAGCCACTAACTTGGACTTAGCATCATCAGATACTAAGATTCTTGAGAGTTTTTCTATAATCTGCAATGTGAGTATATGTTTAGTACTTGCAAGGCTCTTACAAGTAAAGAGAAGAAGAGGAAGAAGGCATGGACAAAAAACCTGAGAGTTGACATGGTTTCCAGGCAAAAGATGTAGAGCAGTTGACACAAAGTTTTGCCCATACCTCTCTCCAAAAAGAATCCTCAAGGTCCTTAGCTCAGGCAAGTCACCACACCTCGCAGAAGCAAATATAAGCGTTGAAACCGCTTCGTTGACGCCATCAGAAACTTCTCTATGCCTTTTAATGTAAGAGAGGTTGAAGAGGATGTAGTCAGAGAATTGGAGAAGCAAGTGGTAGAGAGACATGAGATTCTCATCAAGGTAGAGATCATGAGCCCGACGTAGAGCACGGTCTCGTTCACCAATGCGGAGTAACTGGACTATGTCGTGTCGTAAGTGTGAAGAAATGACGTGTTTCTTGTTCTTGAGAAGCTTGAGACGACGCTGAAGCTGTTTCAACACTCTCTTGCACTTTGAAGCCTTTCTCCATCCAAACAGAAAACCAAACATGGTTTCTTTTGATGTTGGTAACTTCGTATGTATCTCACAAGCATCAAAAGATGGAACTCTTGAGAGTTTGTAGGAGAAAGTGGGGGGTCTCATCACGATTATGGTGTAGTGGACGTGGCCCTTGACGGTTATCACTTCCTTATTCTCTATTTAACACATGCAAATAAAACTCCACACACTAACGTTTATCAGTTTAATAAGCCTCCACACACTAATAATATATTGTGTCATACTTTGATCTAGGCATGGGCATATTTATCAGGAACCGAATAACGGAACCATACCAACCTATAATAGCTAAAACCGAACCGAATTTCATAAATAAAGATCACATATCTAAACATATCAATTATATTTAGTTTCTAAATAATTAAATATTTTTAAAATATTATTTATAAATCAAAATATCAAATTACGAAAAAAAAATTGACCTAAAATATTTAAAATTGTCCAATTTATCCAATATTTTTGTCCAAACAATCCGAAAAACTTGAATTATCTATCAGTTTTATCTATATTATCCAAAATTACCTTAACCAAACCACAACTGAACTGGACTAATTGCTTTTTAGATATTAACCGATTTCCAATTTTGCTATGGAACGAAAATAACCGAATCAAAACCATACCAGATTTTGTAAATAACCAAATAGTTCCTAAATCTCTAGAACCAGAAAACCAAGCACCTAGGCCTACTTTGATCTATATATACTCAAATCTTTCTTCAACGTAAAAACAATATAGTGGTATGTACCAAAGTTTTCATGTCAATTTAATGCGTTACAACTTAAAACATACATGTACAGGAGTGGTCTGCCTTTTCTTCTTTCTTTTCTATAATGGAAAAACGAAAGTAGTAGGAAAGAGAACTAGCTAGGAGGAGCAGGAAAGCATGCATACGCCTGGCCTGTAAGCCCAAGCTGGAGGCAACCTAGCATATTTCTCCATCCCAGGCTGCTCCTCGTAAGGCCGTTTCATGAGACGGATCAAGTTGTTGACCTCTGAGAAATCTCCTTGTTCAGCTGCATCTATTGCGCTTTGGCAAAGATAGTTCCTCAGAACATACTTTGGATTCACTGAATCCATTCTTGCTTTTCTTTCTTCATCTGATGTGTCACCACCACTCACCTACAGTTTGTCAAATCCACACCACATAAAACAAGGAGTTGCATCAACTAGAAAAAAGATACAGGGACAAACAATGTGATATACCTCCTGTATATACCCTCGCACCCATTTGATCCAAGCTTCTTTTCTCTCCTTTCCAATGTCCAAGAGCGCAGGTCTCAAAGGTTTCAATAACTCATCATCAGGTGTGTTGAGGTTTGCTTTTACATTTGAAAGAAGCCTGAAGAAGTTTGTGTAATCAACTTTATCAACAGCCATATTGTTCAGAAGGTCACTAGTCATCTCCTTGTTGTACTTGGAAAGACCAAGCTTCTTTGTCATTATGGCTTCATACTCATCCATGAATTTATCACCATACCTAATATCACAAGAATCATAACACTTAACCACTCAAGAACAAGATTTCAAATCAATAGTGGAAAACAAAGTTACCTCTCCATGGCGTAATCTGCCTCCTTTTCATTTATCAGCTGAGCAGCAGCTAGAGCCTCAGCGAATTGAGCAATATTCCACAAGCCGATGTCAGGCTGATTTGCAAAACAGTATCTTCTTCCAGGGAGGTCTGTTGTGTTTGGGGTGTAACTTGGATCAAAAGCATCTAAGAAACCAAACGGGCCATAGTCAATGGTTTGACCCAAAATGCTCATATTGTCAGTGTTGAGCACACCATGTGTGAAGCCTACACCTTGCCATCTTGCAAATAAGGTAGCTGTACGCTCCGCAACTTCAACAACCCATGCTAATATAGTTGAAGAAGCAGAAAAGTCAGTTCAATATTCGCCAACATGGTCCTAGCCGAAACTAAAACCATTGTAAACCAATTTAAATCAATCTAAATTAATCTATATCTGTTAAATTAAGAAATAATGTCAATATAAATCCAAATTTTTTGATAATTTTTGATAATTCATCAAAATAGTTTTTTATGAATAAAAACAAAAACAAAATTATCATATATACATGTAAAATATAATATATAAATCAATAATCGGCCAAGTGAATAGCAAGAGTTTCATCTGTGATATAAATGGCATCTCATGCAGCATTTTAATGAATACTTCGTTAGGAAACTTACCAGCATACTTGTTTGATGTTAGATCCACAACTGAATCATCTTCACTGCTGGTTCTGAAAGATAAGCTATCGCTTCTGTTCATGCTCTTCTCTATATGTGGGAAATGATGTCTAATGGCATAGTCTGCCAACTTCCTAACAATCTCAAGATCCTCTTCTCCTCTAGAAGCATGTATTTGGTATGAGCCGAACCGGAGAAACGACTGAGAAACCCTGCAAACGATAGCACCAGGTTCTTCCTTCGCATTGCCACTGCAAACATACAATAGTAGTAGTCAACCAACTAGAAACCACCACCTAGACCATGTAGATTTGGAAGGGTTTTTTGGGACATACTCATAAAACATGTCGCGAATGACACCTTGACCTGTTGTGAGAAGACAAAGAGCGCGAGTGGTAGGGATACCAAGACAATGCATAGCTTCACTACAAAGAAACTCCCTGATGCTACTACGCAGCACTGCAAGGCCATCAGAGAAACGGCTGTAAGGAGTCCTACCCGCGCCTTTGAGCTGAAGCTCCCATCTTTCGCCTTTAGAGTTCAAAACTTCTCCAAGAGTGATGGCACGACCATCGCCAAGTTGTCCAGCCCACCTGCCAAACTGATGGCCTCCATAGCATTGTGCATAAGGCATTCTGTAGACAAAAAAGATTATCGATTAGAAACTTTGGTTTTAAGAAGTTTGAACTTATAATCAGTTTTGGGTTTTAGGATTACTTACGCTCCTGGCAAAGGTTTAGCACCAGAGAGTAGGAGAGGGAAATCTGGCCTTTCAAATCTATAAGTCCCAAGAGAATATTCTCAAGAGTTAAAAACCAAAGTCACAAGTAGAAGGAGACAGAAACACAGGTTGTGAAACCGCAACGGATATGATGTTGTAATAACACTCTTAAAACTTAAGTTCTATACAGTGAAATGATCTTTTGCAACCAGAAAGATCAAGACTTTTAGTCTGAGCATACACGTGAAGAAAAAGAATCAAACTCACTCTTTAGGATGTAGATCCAAGAGCTCTGCAACAGAATCAGACCATGATACAAGCTGAGGATCATCTACTTGTACTGATGGGGAAACTTTTGAATAACAAGCATTAAATACCTGCCCAAAATTACAATTAAACAAAATCAAAATCCGAGTTAATTAGCTTAATAAGTAACACTAAATAGCACACTGACTGAAACATGTCAAATTCACATAATATACCCAAAGTTTCTGATCCAAAATGCATAGACTTTTTAGTTAAAGGAACCTTCAAATGAGCAACAAGCATTCAACCAAAAAAAAAAATCTTTAGCTTGAGTACTGACCACTCAACCAACACGTAAAAAATATCTTTTTTTTATTTACCTTACGTGAGATAACATCGGTTCTGGGATCACAAGGCAACTCGTTAACAAAGGAGTGGTCCCAGTTAAACTCTTCGAGCTCCCTTTTGATCTTTTCACCTTCATCAGTTTGATTCTTCGTATCTTCCCCTAACGAATCCGTTTCCGGAGCCGAAAAAGATTCCATCCGAGGGAACGAAGAAGAAGAAGATCGAGAAGGGACTACTAATCGTAATTCTCGGCGAAGAGAGGGGCAAAAAGGGAATTTCGCAGAGGAAGTGAAGAGATTAAGTGGTCGGAAGTAGAAGCAAGACGACGGACACACACGCAACATCATCATCGCTCCTCCTCCTTCTCCTCTGTTCACATTTTTCTAATCCAAAGTTTTGTTTGAATTTGGCTTCGGACCGAACCGTTGGTTTATCTGTTTCAGACCAATATCGGTTCACTTCTTTTTTTTTGTCGTTTGTTGTCTTAAGCCAAACCGATTTATGTTGGTAATAAAACCGTAATTTCGGTCGGATTTACTTCGAACCGGGTTTAAGACAGAACCAAAACAGATACGAAGTGAAACCAAAAACGACAAACCTTGCCGTCGTTTTTTTGCGTAACTCAAACCAACCTATCAACTGGGGAAAAAATTAGGGCAAGATATTGTCGGTTTCACGTCCGCGGCTCATAGATTTCTCGGAAAATCATTGACGGTTTTGTTCCTGAAATTCCGAATTATCAGCTTCCGGGAGATCTAGCGTTCTCTGAAATTGAATTGGGCGGTGAGAAAGTTTCTTACATGAATCCAATCTTCTGATCTTTCGGGAGTAATGGAAAGTTTTGATTGATACGAAGTTTTCGAGAGAAGATCTTAAGAACACCCACGAAAAAAAGGTATTTACTTTTTTTTTTTGGATTTTTCATTCAAATCTGTGTAATTTTGAGGTTAGTTCCGTCGCAATTAGGGTTTAGGAAAGTGTAGTTCTTGAATTTGGATATTCTATTTCAGAAATTTAGCGAAAAGTGGATTCCTTTCATGATTAGGATTGTTTCTAACAAAATTTCTGTTAGTTGGAATCTCGTCATGTTTGGTTACTGTTCTAGAGTTTAAGAGCTGTGACCTTGTTTGTTTCTATGAGTTTTACTACTGAGTTTTTGTGAAGGTTTCATAGTTGACTTTTGTCAACGAAAGTTAGTGCTCTTCGTGCACTTAAGATTCCCAGCTTTGACCTGAAAAAAAGTGAAGGTTTTTGGTATGTTGAAGAGTGAGTGTTTTGTGTTTTTTTTGGTTTTGCAGGTCGTCTTTTGGTGAATTAGACAGGTCTCATACCACGTTTTGATTCTTTAGGATCCCTGTGAAGCATCACCGGGAAATAACACAAATGGATTACCGACCTTCTGACAGTAGTGGTGAGTCTTGTCTTCTTTCAAAAATGTTCTGTCTAGCCGTTTCTTAACTAACCTGGTGTTAGTTTGTGTCCTCAACAATAGAATGTTCTTTTTATTGTAATTGTGTTCCATGTTTTTTTTTTGCTTAGAAGATTTCACTCTCAAAGTTTGTATTTTCAAACTGATCTACTATGATTTCTCTGTATATCTGTTACTCCCTGATTGGTGATATGTTGTTTTTCTTTTGAAACTCAGGTACGGATGATGACTTACCTCCATCACATCAAAGTAGATATCAAAGAAGCGGGAGACCTACCGGTAATGGCAGGCCTTCAGTTATGAACTCGGCTCCTTTATCAAGAGTGCACAATGACATGGAAACTCAGATCCATCTCATTGAGCAAGAAGCCTATAGCTCAATACTCCGTGCATTCAAAGCCCAGTCTGATGCTATCACTTGGGTACTTTATTTTACGTTTTACTAACTCCATGCTTATGTAACTTTAACCATCTAAAAATGTATATATAAAAATTATTCAGGAGAAAGAAAGTTTGATCACTGAACTAAGAAAAGAACTTCGGGTGTCTGATGAGGAACACAGAGAGCTGTTATCAAGGGTTAATGCTGATGAAATGATCAGGCGAATAAGGTCTGTTTTTTTAAATAATGATCTTCAATTAAATCGACGTCAAAACTTTGTAGCTAATGATGTTAAATTATAATCATTTCAGGGAATGGAGAAAGGGTAACATCGTTCCTCAGATGGTTCATGATAATGCTCCAAGTCCAGCTGTTTCAGGATCACGTAAGAAGCAAAAGACATCACAATCAATGGCCTCCATGGGCCCTCCATCTCCTGCTCTCCACCCTTCAATGCAACCATCTTCTTCTGCGCTAAGAAGGGGAGGTCCTCCACCAGGTCCAAAGACCAAGAAGCCAAAGACAGTAAGTCATATGATGACTCTTTTTCTCTCAAATTCTTCATTGACTAACAAACAGCAAGTCGGTGCAGTTCCCAGCTACAGGCATTGCTGGGAGGCCTCAGGCTGGTGGATTTACAAATGAACTAGGTGAATCAGGAGCAAATGACCCGTTGATTGGAAAGAAGGTATGGACAAAGTGGCCTGAGGACAACCATTTCTATGAAGCTGTTATTACTCAATACAACCCTGTGGAGGTATCTTATCTTTCATTCCTATATGTATGTTAATGTTTTAGTGCCAAAACTCCACTTTCTGATATTTTTTGTTTTCCTTGAACATTGATAAAGGGGCGGCATGCTTTAGTGTATGACATTGGCACTACGAATGAAACTTGGGAATGGGTAAATCTTAAAGAGGTAATAAAGCTTTAACTTTTCTACTTGTCTTTCTTACCCTTTCACAGTTATGCAGAAGATTAATTAGTTCACTGCTACTCAGTATGATCATGAATGATGATGAACTGCTTCATTTGATTAATAATTTAGACGCAGAGAACATCAACATCTACTGGTTCAGTTTCTTTATTACCACCAGGAGGATAATTGTGTTATTAGTGCTAAAAATCTATATTTTCTCTAGAGCTCATCTCAGTCTTGGATTCTGATTGCTCTTTTTATATATAATCATAGATATCTCCTGGAGATATCAGATGGGAAGATGAGGATTCTGGGGTTTCTCGTAAAGGAGGACATCCTGGGCAAGTCCGTGGAAGTACAAAGGCCATGCCTCGTGGTGGTCCTATAGGTAGAGGTAGGGGAAACATGAAGATACAGCCACACAAGACACAGAATGGTATTGGGAAGAAAGCTTTAGGCGATATTGAAATACTCCACACTGATACACTAATAAAAGAGGTATTAAATCCAAGTTTTTGGATTATGAGAATGTGGAAGTTCACAATTGTTATTGATTTTTATTTATTTTTTGTTACAGATAGAAAAAGTACTTGGTTCAATTAATCCTAACCCAGCAGAGGTAGAGAAAGCAAAGAGAGTGCTAAGAGTAAGAACCATACTCATGCATGTGTTGTTTGTATCAGGAAAAAGATAAGTTGACTATAGTTTTACTTGGAAATGGTTTAGGATCATGAGCAAGCTCTTGTGGATGCAATTGCAAAGCTTGAAGAATTATCAGACGGAGAAAGTGGTAATATTTGATAGGGTCCTTCTAACTCTCTCCTCAGGTTCAAATCTTTCTTGCAGCTCTTAGATTAAAGGGGTTTGTTGAACTGAAGTTATAATTGTGGATGTGATTTTTTGTCTTTAAACGCAGATGGTCTGGCTAAAAAAGGTGTAGATGGTGGTGGATATGAGGGAGATTTTGGAAAATTGTATGGATAAAGCAAAACTGTATTTTGTTTAGGGAGATTATTTGTAATGATGACCTTTTGTGTGCCACATAACTACAGTAACTTGATTTGGAAATTAGGGGTCTTGAGCATTGTAAAATCCACCACATCTATACTATTATTTAAGAAGTAAATTTGCTTAGTTGTCATGTTCTCCATAAGTTTAGGTAATTTTGTTTATTTATCATATCTATAATATTATATATAATTTATTTATAAATAAAACAAATTTATGTGAATATATCATATTTTAGAAAATAAGATAATTCTTGTGAATTATGTTGTTATCTATAAATATATTTTAAGAATTATCTTATTATCTAGAAATATATTTTCATATATAAAATTTAAAAAGATAATTCTTATGTTGTTATGTTGAAAATATATTTCTCTATTATTAAACTTAAAATTCAGATATAAAAATTATATTATTAATAATTAATTTTATATTTCAGAAAATAAGTTAATTCTTATGTATTATTATCTTGAAAATATATTTTTCTATTAAAAAATTTAAAATTAACATGTAAAACATCTATACTATTATTTAAGAAGTGAATTTGATGTTTGCTGATTTGTCATATTTCCATGATTTTGAGTAATTTTGCTAATTTATCATAATATCTATAATTTTATATATAATTTATTATATATTTAAAACCAATTTATATTAATAGTATCAGATTCTTATAAAATAAGATATTTCTTATGTATTAAGTTGTTGTTTTGAAAATATATTTTTGTATTATAAATTTAAAATTAAGATATAAAAAGTTGTAGTTATTCTTATGTATTATGTTGTTATCTTGAAAATATACTTTTATATTATATAATTTAAAAGTAAAATAGAAAAATATATATTATTAATCAAATATAAGTTATCACTCAAGAAAAATTATTTAAAAATTGAATTTGTTGATTCATTAAGTTCTCCATGATTTTAGGTAATTTTAATTATATGTCATAATTTTTATAATCTTATATAATTAAAAAAATTATTATGTTATATTTTTAGAAAATAAAGAACTTATGAATTATATTTTTATCTTTAAAATATGTTTTCTATTATAAAATTAAATTAAGATATAAAAATTACAATTAAATAGAAATTAAGTAAAAAAATGTATAAATATTATAATTAAATATAAATCAAGCAAAATAATTATACAAATATATTTTTTAAATATTTCTGAAGTTTGAGTTTTGTCATTAATAATTTTTTGATGTTTGATTTTTACTTTTTGAAAACATAAATAATAATTTATTATGCTGATTTTTAAATTAATGAAATATCAACTAATAATATTTATAAGAGAATTATGCCCGCAAGTGCGGGCAAAACACCTAGTTTCATATAAATGTAGAATGTTGCAGAGAATGTGTTAAACGCATCGTTACAAGGGCCCAAACTCATATTAGGACTCAAACGAAGGCCCATTAGGCCCGTTCGCTGTATACATTTTTTCTTTAATTAAAGAAGAAAAAGACTACACTGAGTGCCAACGTGGCGCCTGATAATAGCTCCACGACATTTGTACGAGAATCATATTTGTCTGACTCGGCCCCAGCCTGTAAACGGTAATCTGTGTCCGTACAGGTTTAAAGCTCATCTCCTATAAGAATACCGAAAATGACGGATATGCCCATCTGCTCTACAATCTACAGCCTGTAGAACCGGAACTTTAGTTTAAACCCTTTTATTACACGACAAACTCTTGACGCGAAGCTCGTCGTCACTCCTTTGCTTCCCACAAGAGAGGTTTTCATTTTTTTGAAAATGGCGGCGATGAGATACAAAAGAGGCGTTCTCATCACAATCATCTTCTTCTCCATTGTCCTTTCTCCATGCTTACTTGCTCACTCTTTTTCTACAAAATGTAAGTCCCTCTCCATAATCTTTTCTCCATCTTTGGTTCTTCTTATATATGACGAGTCCTCTTTTTTTTCTCTAGCGTTGATCTTTTGGTTAGGAGAAAGAGAAGATGTGAAAGCCATGGAGAAGGTAAAATCTTAAACCTATAATGATTATTATTATGCAAAATTTTTTTTGAAGTGAACGAACATTAGCTTTGAATTTTGATATTCGTTTCTATTCAACGTTGGATATAATATATGATATTCATTTGTATTTTCATTTTAGTTTGATGTAAATATAAATATCAACTATATATAGGAGAACGAGATTGGTGTTGGATCAGCAACTGAAGTTGAAGAAAGACAAGTGCCAACTGGATCTGACCCTCTTCATCATAAACACGTTCCCTTTACTTCTCCATAGATTAATTGCTTCTACATCTTCTGTTTGAGGCAACTTCCCATTAGATTATATTAGTGTGTAATACTTTTAGGTTCCACTTTTTGATTATCCGAGTCTTAATTTAATTCCAGGTTTTTAATTGATTAACTTCGTTAGTTGGAGAACGTACCAATCAGTTTTGTCATCTTCTGATAATATATGTAGCCGAAATATTTGGGGATGCTGACAAATATTGTCATTTTAATCTGATTTTAATTTAAACAACATTATGTATATTTTAAATTTCGAAGCAGCCTTAAATTAAAAGAGATATAATTAGGCTAATGAAAATATCTTATCTAAGGTGGAAATACAAGAAGATAAGATTTGTGGTAAATATCCCTTTTTTCAGCACCTTGGTAGGAATTCCATATGAAATCTAAAACATATTATACCTAAAAGGCTGTTCATTTTTTTTTGAAAAGGATTGCTTACCTAATATATTTGTCAAAAAAAATAATAATCCCCAACTCAACCAAACCTTCAATGGTTATTTTTCATAAAATTTTAAAACATTAGAACCATATTTTTATTTAAATACGATTTATAATAATTGTATAATTTGATAGTCTAACTAAATAATAATATTGTAATGTGGATTAAAATATGTAACATATTTTATAATAATGTTATTTATTTTGAGTTGCTAAATAAATTTAAACTTATATTAAAAAATTAAAAAACAGTTTATTTAATGCGGAAACACAGAATTCAAGAATAAATAGCCTATCATCGAGTATCAAGAAAAAACCGCTCTTCATCGTTTACTGGGATATACAGAGCCGACCATAAAATTTTGGAGGCTTCTTGCTATTTTATGTGTAAAAAAAATTTTTGAGGACCTAAATTTTTTTTTTAGAAATCCATACTTGTATAATTTTCTTCGAAATTTTAGAGACATGTGATGAATGTTTCACTTGTCAGGCCGGCTCTTATCAGACCGGCTCTGAATACAAAGTTACGAGTTTGATCTACTGGACAAAAAAAATTCGGTAATACAAAAAAAAAGAAGTATTATACAGTTAAATATACTAAATCTTGTTTCTTTTGCTAATACCAAATATCTAAGATTGTGTTTTCCATGTAAATGAATAAACTAAAAGAAGCCTATATTCTCTCTCCATATAACACATCCTTAAATAGGGGAAACGTTCGGATTTAAACAAATCCGTAACGGCAAATAAAGAAAAGTAAACAAATAAACAAAAAAAAACCCGTAACGGACCAAGGGAAGAAGGCACGTGACGAACACGCCCCGTGACTATATAAATAAAGGTCCCCCTCACCTTCGCACTCAGTAGTGATTCTGTTGCGGCGCGTGGAGACTGGTGAAAGCTATGGCCTCTAATCTTCCTCCTCCTTCCAGCAACAACAATCGCATGTTATCTCCGGCGGAGCAGCTTGTTCTCGACATCTGCGATCCCAACCTCAGGGAGAATGCTGTCCACGAGCTCTCCAAGGTCGTTTTCATTATTTTTGTCTCTAACTTAATCGGACTTGCGGTGGATTAGGAAGTTTAATCGTCGTTAGGTTTTTTCGTTTTTTGGTAAATCGAATTGCGTTAGGTTTAGGTTTCTTTCGTGCGGTGAAATCTAAGACGTGGTTTGAGATTTGGAGGCAAATCGTTGATACTATAAGTAGATGATGATGATGATGTATGTGCAGTGCATTAGGTCTAGGTTTAGGTCTAGGTTTCTTCTGTGCGGTGAATCTAAGGCGTGGTTTGAGATTTGTAGGCTAATCGTTGATACTTTAAGTAGATGATGATGATGATGTATGTGCAGTGCGTTAGGGTTTAGGTTTCTTCTGTGCGGTGAATCTAAGGCGTGGTTTGAGATTTGTAGGCTGATCGTTGATACTCTAAGTAGATGATGATGTTTATGCTCTTCTGTGCAGTGAATGTATGATAATCGAAGAGATCACTGTAATTTGATTATGAAAGTTTTAATGGTTTTGATGTTTGCTGAATTTGATTTCATATAGTAGCCTGAAAATGTGTATGTTCTAAAAAAAAAAAAAAAAAAAAAATGTGTATGTTCTTGTTTATCAGTAACAATATAACATATGCGACCTT
>CAKOAT010058488.1:296367-308152 GCA_932364175.1 Eruca vesicaria subsp. sativa | reverse complement strand
CAAGGGGTCATGATTCTTTGTTTTCTATGTATTCATTTTCAACTGTTTCTCTGTTTCAGGAGATCACTTCAGTTTACCGTCTTCTGTCTCCTCCAACTATGACTTCTGATCAATCAAACAGGGTCTGCAATGCACTTGCGCTTCTTCAGGTGCATTATACGTCTTGTTTGTTTTTCTCTTTGTTTTTGGGAGAATGATATATTCAGTTTGGAAGACTCTAGTTTCTCTAATTGATTCGACCCTCTCTTTTTTGATATCCAGTGTGTTGCTTCTCATCCTGAAACGAGAATGTTGTTCCTTAACGGTACAATCCTATGCCCCAAACAATTACAGTTTTCCTGCTTGATGTATATGTCTATATATAGATTTATTGTTTTGTTTAAAGCTTAGTGTTTTAAGTCGCCAATCCACGGTTTTTATTAAAATAACTAAATAAGTTTCCGGTGTTTGCTCTGTAACTGAAGTAGATGTTTAGATTACATTAGCTGATGGTGCAACCTGACTACCTAATGTGGTTAATAGCCACCTTGTTGGTCTCTTTTTACCTGAACACATTTATTGGAATTGTGTGGTTAAAATATGCCTAAATCTTAAGGCCATTGCGTTTCAAAATACAGCTCAGATGCCATTGTACCTGTACGCTTTCCTGAATACATCAAGCAGGTCAAAACCCTTTGAATACCTGCGACTGACTAGCTTGGGAGTTATTGGCGCACTTGTCAAGGTATGGCTAGTTTAAAAAAACTGTGTTCATGCGCATAAGGCAGGAACGCTCCATGTCCTTGCTTGCCAGTGTTTAATTACATAAACCACATTGTCCTGGTAAATATATTGTCAGTTTGAGAAACAACCATTTTAACATGCGAAGACCTTTGAGTGAATACTGTTAAGACATCACCTAATCATTGTAGGTTTTTTTATACTGGTGGTGCAACATTGTTAATTTGGTTTGGTAGGTTGATGATCCAGAAGTAATCAAGTTCCTTCTTAAGACTGAAATTGTCCCATTGTGCCTCCGGACAATGGAAAATGGCAGCGAGTTATCAAAGACTGTGAGTTTGTATACTCTCAAATGCTTATCTTTAGATTCACATGCTTGAAACATGTGTATCAAGTTTCGTTTCAGTTACTAAAATCATTGCTTCATACAAATAAGCTACTGCAATTATTGATTTGGTTTGTGCCCTTTATCAGGTTGCTACCTTCATTGTTCAGAAAGTTTTGCTGGACGAACTTGGGCTTGAGTACATGTGCATCAGAGCGGATAGGTTCTATGCTCTGGGTCGAGTATTGGGGAATATGGTTAATTCACTTGCAGCAGGATCTTCTCCTAGGCTGTTAAAGCACATCATACGCTGTTATCTCCGCTTGACAGATCACAACAAGTCCAATATTTATCCCTTCTTTCCTTCATTTAAAACAAAATATATACACAGTCCTGCTAAACGACACAGTTGTTGATTAAATTCAGGGCCTGCGAAGCACTCAGAAACGGCCTCCCAGATCTTCTAAGGGATCCCTCCTTCAGTAGCTGTCTCTATGTAAGTTTCATGTCTCTTTGATAGCATATTAACCAATACCAATTTATTATCTATCAGTTTAGTTGTCATCTTGTCTCAGTTCATTTGGTAAAATTGGGGTATTGGCTGTTTTAACTAATCTTCTTGCTTCTTTTGACAGGATGATCCATCTGCAAGGCAATGGCTGCAGCAGCTGCTCCACAACATTAGAGTTGGCGGTTCATCACCTCTAGGGTTCGATCAAATGCGTCTGTGAAGTTAATGGAACCCCTGCGCAAAAACTGTTACTCATTGGACAAAAAGTTAGGCGAAATCAGAATTTTACAGATACTGAAAAGCAATACATAACCAAAGATTTTGAGGATTTTTGGATATATGTATTTGGACTTGCAGTTAACAACTAAATTTTCAATAAAAAAAAGTCTTAATCAAAGCATTACACCTCAAGTTTCTGAAAATGTAACAAACATTTTATGAAAGCATATGTAGTTAACATGATGTCTATAATAGACTGTCAGATCGTGCAGGTAGCCTCCTGAAGAGATTGAGCGGCACAGAGGGGAGCTTGTGTCTGAACCTTGGATGCCTCAGCATATAGATCCCTGTAAGTAGTGCCACAACCTGAAACGGTGTAACATATAACACAACAGCAGCTATGAGACAGAAGAACAGAAACAATGTGGTTGCCCTGGGGTCTCGCCAGCTCAGCAGCGATAAAAACCGCTCTCCCTGTGTAGCTAGATCTCCCACCACTGTCTGAACACGTCCTCCGATACTCCTGAGCCGGTCATACCTCATCCGTACGATCTCAGAGGATCTGGAAGTCGGGAAAGTGTCGAACTCTTCATCAAGCTCGTCAGGGTGGACAGCGTCTGCGTGAGACAACCGTGTGTCCATATGTGGAGGGTGCCTCGGTCTCCATCGGAAGTTCCATATCCCGATCAAGAAAAGGTACAAGAAAACCGTTGGGAGGATAAGTTCCGGGTAGAGAACCAAGATTATGAAGAGGACATGAATGAGGATTGTGGTTATTGGGTTTCTCCAGTTGCAGATCTGATCAAACCATTTCGTCACAGCTACGAGACCACTCAGAACATTCATGATTCTGAAGAAGTTAGCTTTACTCCTCCTCATGCTCCACATATGTGAGTCCACATCTAGCATGTACTCCACAACCTCTTTGCGAAGCGGCGGCTCTGCTCTGTTCAGCCTTGCCGAGACAATGTTCATCGCCTGGTGTCTCAAGCTGTCCAGCTGAAGAACTGATAACGGGTGAATGTAATGCATTTTGGGTAGTAACGGCTGAGAATACATATGAAGCATGTTGATTACAGATAAGCAAGTGAACCGCACTGCTAACTGTATTTCACCAGTTTTCTTGATCCCTGAAGGATGAAAGACGAGGAGTGGATATGAATGTGTGTAGATACGGTCAGATTCAAGTGTCGAGAGACGGATTCTCACTTTCCCGATTCTCGTATCTTTCCCACTTCCTCCTGGTATGTGTCCGTTATCAAATGCTCCAAAAGTTATCACTGTGCAGGTATCAAACACTTCCCATGTGTACTGCTCGTTCCATCTAGGCGTGAGACTATCAACAATAGTTCTTGTTCTGATCCATTTCTGTCCGTACTTAGCTACACAATACGCATCTGTTGTTCCTTTACCGTCTTTTGTCTTCATCGGCATCAGTCCGTGAGCGCTGATGATCCCTACTTCAAGCAATCCAATACTCGGTTTCCAGAGCTGTTTCGCCGTTGGTCTTAAGTCGCTGCTGTAGTGAGTTGATTCATCAAGAACATGGTATCCTCCTTCAAGAAAGATTCTTAGATGTATCCTGCTAGCGAACTTGATCTCTTTCTTCTCTCCGTCCACCATGATATGTTTCTCCAGGTTGAACCACCTCGAGTTAAGCGGCCTGTGGTCTAACCTCCTCTGAACACTCTGCAACGGGATCGCACACCGTCCTAACGTTTCATCACTAACTCTATTCTCAACAGCGAGAATCAACGGTTCCTCAAAAGGCTCAGCAACAACGAACATGAGATCTTCATTCCACATAGGATTCAATGTTTTGGTCTGAGAAACCCGAGTTCTCAGAGTCTGGCTCCCTAGCATTACCTTCACGTAAACCTCAGGGAACTTGGTTTTATCATGAGGTATCAAGTCCTGAGCCTCGATTACATTAACTCTCACATACCAAAGCTTTGGTGAAAGATAAACTTTGGACCGGATATTCGTCACACCTTCCGGTCCAACCGTGGCTGCATCCGAGTGCCAAGCATCAGAGAAAGCTTCATCAGCTTGTGTCCCCATCCAAACAGCTAACATAAGCTCTCCTTTAACCTTACGCCCATGACGATCCTCTAACCGATACCACTGAGGAGCTAACGGACTATCAGGTGGAACTCGTTTAGGAATCTCGTTGAGATCGAACATGATTCCACCGATGAAATCATTCAACGTAGCGTCTTTGTCTTTCACTATGACCTCCAAGATTGATGCTTGGATCCTCTCTTTTGAAAAAGCAAACACTTGCCTCCACTCTGGGTTTGACTTCTTCTCGAAATGCTTTGTCATCCCTCTGTAGTTCCCTAGCTTCACTTCCACGTAAGGATCGCAGCTTCCGGTCACGTCTTTTCCTGGTAAGTCTTTTGCCTTCATGACCCTAACGTAGAGGTAATGCATCTGCTCAACCAAGTCGTAAGTGGAGGAGAGTTTATCACCTGTCATGGCTCCTGCACCAATCTTTGGTGAAGTCTCCTTCAGTGCAAAGTCTATATTTTGCCCAGGTTTCTGCATCTTGTCTGGATCTTGAAACTTCTGCAGTTCCACTTGTGATGAGAAGCAGTTTTAGAGGTAAGCTTCTTGGTTCTGTTATCTTAAGACAACCTTCTGGTTAAACAAAACATAACACAAAACAAATGAATCAGAGAGATTTTAACAGTTTACCAATATGGCAACAACATAGTAAAACATAAAACGTCTCTGGAATCAAAAGTAAGGTTAATGAATAAGGAGTTTGAGATCTACACTCTTCTGAGATTAATATAAGTTGTTCATGGAAAATTTAAAGAAGGTAGAAACAGAAAATGTTAATTATATGGACTGGACTCTTGTTGAAGTTTTCTCACCAAATAAACAGCTACCAAAGACCAATAAATGTTGACTCACATTACCCTACAAATAAATATTCCCAAAAAAAAATTGTAATTAGCTTTTCTTCAAACGACCCTTATTAGCTTTCTCCTAATCAGATTCAAGCAAAGGTAGAAAGTAAAAAAAAAAGTGAACATGAAGATTCATTATGTAACCCAAAAAGAAATGATTATTTGAGGGAAAGCTAACCCCACAAGAAATGTTTTTTTTTGTGTTCATGTCTTTTAGTCTTCAATGTCGCTGTTACTTGAGCAACTAATCAAAACTACACTACAACTACACATAATATAAAATCTACAAATAAAAACCAACTTAAAAATATCAAGATATGGTAAGGTTAATGTACCTCAGGGGATCTAATAAAGAAAAAATGAATTAACTTGGAAATAAATACCTTCTTGATATTGAAACTGAGATGGAGAAGCAGAGTGAGAGTGAGCTGGTGAATGAAGAAGAGAGTGTACAGTAGAAAATAGAATATATGGGGACATGTGAGTGCTAAGATCTTGCTGCTTTTTGTGGACCTACTCCTTTTGACCTCTTCTTTTATTTTATTCAACTTCTCTTTTCTTAATTTTCTATTTGCACTTCCATTTTCACGCCTTTCCTATTTTGTTTTTCTTCCACTTTTTAATTTATTTCTTTTAATGTTGATTGAATGGAATCAATGTTCATATAACTTGTTTGTTTTCTTGTCATACAGCTTGTTTTATTGCACTGGAACTATGCTTTCTGCAGAGCCTACACTGCTCTGTTTTTAGAATGTTTCACATTCATAAACAGTAAAACAAAGATAAAACCCTTTTGTCTATTTTTATTAATAACTTGCAACATACATTTGTAGATTAAATTGCATAACACAAACCACCTAGTAAGCTAAACAGCTAAACAGTAAACACAACCCTTGTAGCTACTTCATAAGACTTTTTCTTAATTTTCTCCAAAAGTGTTTTTCTTCTTCAAGTTTGTACATTGAAGTACACATTGTATGTTTCATCTCTTAAGCTGAACAGTGGTGATAACACAAAATTCCTCTGTGTTCCACTCATCACAAAACTCATAGGATTGTATTCACTCATTCCCTTCCTTAACCTAAAGCTTGCTCCCTGTTTAAACTTCTCATCAGTCACATCTGAATCACATTTCAACCTCAGTTTCATTCCCGCCTTTAAGGTTTCATCACTATACACAAAGCAACTATTCTTACTCTCTAGCCTTAAAGAAACGCTTCCTGGTTTCCCATCAACTCCAGCTACTAACCGAAAGCTCGAGGCTTCTTGGTCAGTAGAAGAAGAATCTTGAGCCGCAAGGGAGCTATCAGTTGCTTGCGTCACAAGCATTTCAGGGAAATCAAACGGTTCTATCATAACCAGGCTTCCAATTAGCTCCTCTGGACCTGAAATCTTCCCTTTAGAATTAGCAGTCACGAGCCTGAAAGTTGCGGCAACAGCGGCTTGTGTCCCTGGCTCGGGAGAGACTTCCATCGTGATGGTTTGGTTGTTATTTGACAACACGTATGATATGTTACCAGATTGTTGTGAGAGCGTTACAAGGTGGCTATTATGACTTTCAGGTATAGAGCTTATCCATTTCTTATCTTTAGCTTGAGTTGTAATGCCCCAGTCTTTGCTTGTGAGTCCAGCTAACAAGTAGGGACCATATAGTATGGCTTGAAGTGATGAGTACTCAGGCCTATCATCTGAAACATTCACCAGAAAGAAAAAAAAATGGTGAAATCAGTTTCTGTTTTAAGAACAGAGTTGTATACAACTGATACTAACTGATACAATACATCCGGTTAACCGGTTTGAGTCGTTTGACTTAACCAACTCTACACAGTATTAACTTATACAATAGTATCCTGCTATGATTAAGGACAGTTAACTGTGTAATCAGAAGATTCAGAACAATGGCTATACCTTTTATAGCTTCGGTTTTGATACTCAACGGTAGCTCCATGGTCACTTGATCTCCGGATTTCCAGTTCTGTTTGATTGATAGAAAGCTACCTACAAAAGCAAAAGTGAGTTCCAATATGATCTCTTATTTTCACCTTCTAGAGACTATTTTAGAAACAGTGGAGTCAAGCAGTTTCAGATTTTAGCATGTAAGAATCTTCTTAGTAACCTTTTGGTGCTAGATAAAGAGATTAACAATACAAACTTCTCAAATCACCTGAAGCTGGTACTTTTAGAGATTGTCCATTCAAAGATACTTTAGCACTTTCAGAGTTAGTCCAAACAGGTATTCTTAGATTCAGTGTAGACTCCTTCCCCATTCCCTGCAAGAAGATCAGATCCATTAGTCTCTCTATTCACATGAAAGAGTTGCATCTGAGTTTCTGAACCAAAACCTTACCCCTTTGGAAGAAGAGAAAGCAAATGTCACATGCATGTATGGATCCCATGACACAACAGGTTTAACCTTCTGAGAAAGTGTAAGACCAGAAGACTTCCAATCAAGTGAGCTTGATATATATTGTGTGACATAAAGAGATGGAGATTCTCCATCTTCTTGAAAATATATAGAATCACCCAGCTTAGAGAAGGATTCAATACCTGTGAACACAAAAGACCCTCAAAATTTGATCTGTTTATCTAAGTACAACAATGTAACAAACCAAATCCTTTACCAGTGCCATAGCAACACCAGAAGGAATCATAAGGTGTTCCCCAGCCATGATAAGTCACAGCCTTAGAAACACCTTTACCCAATGGGAGCATGTAGATCATTAGTCCAGGCTCAGTTCCTCTTTGAATCCCAAGCACACCGTTAGTCAAAGCACGCTCATAATAGTCTGCATAACTAACTTCTTTTGTCCACCTAAACAGATTCCTAGACACCTGCAATTTGTATAAGTGTTTTGATATGTTATATCTCCTTGAGCTAAGTATTTTAAAAACCATACCTTGAGCATGTTATATGTAGTACATGACTCCTCGTTTTCAGTTTGCAACGTAGTTGCCATTCTCTTTGGATCTTGCCTGGAATCAACATTTCAAGATCATGTTAAAGTCATGTTAAAATGAACCAAACTCTAAAGTTAGGTAATGTTATTACCAGAACTCATTCACTGATGTTCCTCCAGTTGCATAGCTATGAGAAGCATTGACTATATCCATAAAAAACATTGAGATTTCCTGAAAATACAAATTACAGAATCAAATATAACCAATGTTTACTTCATTAAGTCTCACACTTTTCTTGATCTATTCTTCAATACCTTATGGAGTGGATCACCAGTGATCTCATACCGGAGTTGAGATCCAACCACAATAGGAATATGTGTGTTAGAGTGGAATCCACTTATATCATCAGCCTGAATAGAAAGTAAACAAAAACTCTGTTATGTTATTTTTACCATTCACATACCTATACAAGCTAACCATCAAGTAAACAAACTACCTGGATTGCAAGAACTCCAAGAAAGCAAGGCTTGTCAAAGAGATGAGCCAGAAGCAGATACTTTGAATCTCCCTGCAGAGTCCATTGAAAACTATGATATGATTTAAAGTTACATACAAATCTAAGAGTCTGATCAATTTTTTTAACTTACAGTGATGCTGTATATCTGGTACAGAACATCATTCATGCCACCAATCTCCTCGTTTAGTGATAACCAATGTCTTTCAACACTGTAAGTCTTTATCACATTACGAACACGGTCATAGAAGTAATCAGCCATCCATGTAGCCATTTTCAAAGCTTGAGTGTTCCCAGCTAACTTGTATTGATCCACTAGACCAGCTAATATCTGTCAAAGTTAAAACATAGAGTTGTAACCTTATAGCATACTAATATACAATCTATATCAGAGGTTATGAGTATATATTTCACCTTGTGAATGGTGTAGTAAGGAGCCCAAACAGGAGTTATAGCTTCAAACCGGTCAAAAAAACTGGAAGGAAAAGCAGAGAGATAACCAGTGCCAAGTTTCTGTTGGCAAGTAGATAAAGCTGAGACAAGAGACGACATCTTCTCCTTGAGAGTATTGTTATGAGTACTTGCCCACATGTAAGCTGTTGCACTCAGATAGTGACCTTCAAAGACAAACAATCATAAATCAAATCTATAAAACTATGAAAAACTTGTACTAAGAAAGAGGCAGCTATATACCGACAAAGTGGCCACGGAGTTCACTATCTGGTCTCTCCCAACCTCCATAGTAACTTCCAGGAGCATCAAGACCAGCTGCTCTCCGGAAGCTCCAGGCCAAACTATCAACATCCAACATCAAAAGATACTCAAGGTTTGTCTGCTGAGCTCTCCAGTGGAAGGTGTTTGGGTCCAGCCTAACGTCGTGCAAAGAAACTTCCTTGAGAAAGTTATCTGAGTTCTTGATTTTTCTATACATCATAGTCCAACCATATTCATCTTCCTCTTCTCTCAACATCTTTCTTGGTAATAAACTAGACCAAGCTGTGTCATCAGTTGGTGTTAGATGGTAATGAGAGAACATCTCTGTCTTTAGTGACTCGTTCTTTGATTGGAGAAGCTCGTTGCGGAATGTGTGTGATGAGAGTTGTGAAGGAGTGTTTGTACATTCTTTTGCTAAACAAAGAACAGAGATTGTGTATAGTAATAAAGCAATGGTTATGATGAGACCAGACTTCATTTCTGTTGTCTTAAAGAAAGACTAAACTCAAAAACCAAGAAATGAAAGAAAAGACTCAAAGACACATTAAGAAGTTAGAGAGTGTTGGAAGAAGAGAGTGATGAGAGTGGATGCTTATAAAGAGTAAGAAAGTAGAAGGAGTTTTGAAGATTTAAGCAATGTCTGCCACAAAACAAAACAGAACAAAAGATGTAATATGATCACGTGAAGGAGAAAGAAATAGGGAAATGTGGATAAAAATTCCGAGGGAAAAAGAAAGAATAAAGAGAATGGAGGAGGAGGAGGAGGTCACGGATGGTTTGTCGGTTTCTTGGTGCCTGGTTTTTTGTATTTGACTCTGTAAAAAGGGGAAGAACTGTTTTTGTTTCGATGAGAGATCAGTGGGATGTTTCTGGTGGTTTTTCTCGAGATTATGAAGAATAATGGACCACTAAACAAAAGGAAAACCATTTCCAAACTCTAGATGATTTATAAATATAAAATTTAATTAATAAATGTCGACTTGAAAGTTTATGCTCTTTTTTCTTAAACTTTTTAATATTTTTGTAGAGATGTATTGTTCAAACTTAGTTAAAAACTATTTTAATTTTGTATAAAACTATACTAGGTTGACAAAATGAAGCTAATATACTAATTAGTTTGATAGGTGGATTTATATACATATCTATGTAACTGGAATAGGATGACATGTGACTCATATCTAATCTATATAAGTAGTTTTTGTTTTTGCTATAAGTTATTTGTTGTGAGACTTAGAGTTTTAGTCGTTTAAAAATAAAAAAGATTTGTAGATAAAAAAAAAATTCAAAAAGATTTTAAAGATTTGTACATGTCACTGTATATTATATACAAGTAGCTAATGATTATTTTACTTCTTACGAATACATGGCTACACAGTCTAATAGTCTGGTGTGTGAAGGATGCTTCGATGATTACAACGCGTAACGTGTCCGGTTTTCTATCAAGGCAGGGACAGAGAGAGGCAAATAGGAGAGAGCATGGGATGGGATGTAAATAATTACAAATCTGTGTCAAAGAAACCCATTTTTTAAATTAAAAAACGTGCACACAAAAATTCGAAAATCATAAGCATAATTCACTAATATCAACTTTAAACTTTGTATCAACAAACAAGACATGTAGTTTGTGTTAATGCATATATTGGAAAAAAAAACGTGCATTATCATGTACCATGTAAGTAGATTTAAAGAATAGTACTATTGAATATGAATAAACGCTCCAACAGATATACACTGAAAGGAGTTGTTGTGTAGTCATGGAGAGTGATGGATTGGTTAGTTATATGTACTCGTCATTTGACAACTTTTAGAAGATAAAATATTTTGGACATCGTCAGTGATTGGATCAGGTTGTCTATCTTTGTTGGGAAAGCCAATGGTTCTCAGAAGTTTAAGGTAATCTCTGAATATTATGATGACGGTTTAGTTTTGTTGCTTCAAGGAAAGAACATTATCTACACGTCAATGTTAACAACCCAAAGATCTCTTTTTCGAGTATACTGCAAAGAATACATCCCACTTGTATTACATTTCATATCTACTACATGCATAAGAAAACCAGCCCAAAAACTATACGAGTTGCTGATCTAAGTGACAAATCAAAGAGAGAATGTTAACCTTAGATCAATTTTTTTTCTACTTTTCTCTATGTAAAATCTTCATCAAAACTTCATTTTTAAACGAAGCTAATCGCTGAAAATTTAGCGACGGTAATATAGACTAATTCTCATAAGTCATTACACATTCTTATGCAAAATATCCACCTATGGTCATTGTACAAAAAAAAGTTATTACGAGTCCCATGAATCATATGCATGAACAAGCCCATCGGTAAACGACTATCAGCCCAACTGTGATGATCCACTAAGCCCAACGTTAACCGCTTCAGTCTCTTCGCCTTCCCTAAAATCCCTAAGGAGGGAAAATTCCCAATTTTGAAAATCACAGAAAAGTCTCGACGAAACGTCTCTGTAACTAACCTCGATCTCATGGATGAACCCGATTCGGATCTCGGATCCTACCCAATCCCACCCGCTTCGGTCCATCTCGCACACTTCTCCTCTCTCACTCCTCCTCCCTCTACTCGTCTCCTCCTATCAAGCCACGTCACCCGTCGTACACATCGACTGCAATCGTCTCTCCCGCTACCTTACCTATCTCTCCAGGGTTTACTCGGTGAAGCCATCTCTGCGAGATCCATCGGAGGCAGGATGAGCCGAGAGGAAGCCCCCGCATGGGAGCTCTTTACCCCTTACCAGAGATTCCTGATTGTTGCGATTATCGGCGTCGCCGCCGCTGAGTCGAAGAAGAACTGTGTGATTCAAAATCTCCAGAAATCTGTTGATTTCAGGGTTCGTCTTCCTTCTTTTATATCTTACAGTTACAAAAATAGCTTAAATCTCGGATCGTGATTTTACGTTATTTTTTTTTTTTTGAATTGCCTTTTTTTTTTTTTTTTTTTTTTTTTATTT
>CAKOAT010058488.1:268402-296267 GCA_932364175.1 Eruca vesicaria subsp. sativa | reverse complement strand
CTATACTTTGTTGTGACCTGTGTTTTAAATGGCTCATGACGCTTTAAGGCGAGGAGGTTAGAGCCATGCGCCTTGGGCCATGGCGCTCCAAGGCGCTCGCCTTATGGATAGAATGCATTAAACGTGGGTTAGTTATATACAGCTATAGAGGAACTCAGATATGCATTGATAGATGTTCCTAGGTCAGAAGTGTGTGTATGTATTAGCTACAGACGTGTAACTAGTCTATGGTTACGTACACAAGATAGTTATAGAGTGACTCGTATACAACACTAGTATAGTTAGCTATACCAAACAGTCTTATACACACTAACATAGTCAGCCACTAGTTAGTCATGCACACTAATATAGTCAGCTATGTAAACATTGATAAAATCCATGACACCAAAACAAAGAACTTGAAACAAAGAATTTTCAGATGTTTATTAAAGAGTTTTCAGACCTTTGGTTTAAGGTTGGTCCATCTATTAAATAGGGTTTCTGCCTGGTTTAGTGTCGGTTAACGCATAGTCTTCATGGCGTGCCTTTGCGTCGCCTTTTAAGGCACGCCTTATGACCAATGAGCACCATGGCGAGCGCCTTAGGGACCACCCCCTCGCCTTGGAGGTCCATGGCGGTAGGACTGTCGCCTTGGTGCACCTTGTGCCTTGGCGCAAAAGGCGCTCGCCTTTTTAAACACAACTTGTGACTAAACAAAGTTATTATCCTGAGAGTTAAACTCTTAAGATTAATCTTCCAGCTTTCTGTTGCAGTTTTGACTAATCCTTTGGGGTGGATTTGTTTCAGGACCAGGTTCTTTCAAACATGCAACAGAAGTTGGACGATTTGTGTCAGCAGCTAAGTCTTGCCAAGGATGAGTCTGGAGATGGATCCAAGGTGTTAGATCATGATGGTGATCTACAGTCAGCTTTCAGAGACAAGTTTGGATCTGAGAAGGTTAAATTTCTAGAGTGTGGTTGCTGGCTATGTGATCAACATCATCACTCCTCACCACCTGCTACACAGGTGTGTGTGTGTGTGTGCTCTCTTGCTTTTCCATGGAAATCACTGAGCATCTCTATATGACTTTCATTGCTTCTGCTGTTTTAGGATAAAGCTCCGGCAGGTATGGTGATTGACGCTGAGCCAGAGGAGAGGCGTATGTCTTACTTGTCAGATTGGTGTTCTAGTGACACCACTGCTGCAGAAATACATGTATGTTTTTAAAGAATATGTGATTGGCTGATTCAATCTTTGTGGTGGATCTTGATCGGTTTTTGTTGGAAATGAGGATCATTTTGATTGAAATGTTTATTGCAGTTCGATAATCTTTCACTGGACCAAGACATGCTTTCGCTCAGAAAGGAGTGTCAAGAGAAAGATGCAACGATAAAGGACCTAACTTCATTTCTTCAGTTAATCAACAAAGCTGGTTCAAAAGTAAGACTTTTTTCTTTCTTTTCATTAAAAGACCTTAAGCTTTGATTTATTTTTGTTGGTGTCCTTATAACTTGGACAAACGTGTTTCTGTTCTCTCTTTTACAGCGAGAAACAGAGCTTGAAGAGATTATTCGCAGGAAGAAGACAATTATCAAGAAGCTCAAGAGGGACGTATTTGTTTTAGAAGAAAAGGTGAGAAACTTGACTACATAATCCAATCGTTCAGTTCCTTGTAAAAACTTCAGCCTGAAAATATTACCATCCATTCGTTGTGAAATGTGTAGGTCACACAGCTCACTAAACCCCGGAGGTGGTCATGTTCAGCTGCAATCCCAAGTACTCGTGAATTCCCAATGAGAGTAGACAATCTTCTTTATGATATGGATGTTTCTACAGCTTCTTCATCCTCTGATTCAGAAACTCCTGCCTACACACCTCGACCAACTGTGTTGGAAGATGCTCCAGTTAATGTTTCTACAGCTTCTTCATCTGCTGATTCAGAAACTTCTGCGTACACACCTGGACAAACTGTGTTGAGGGATGTTCCAGTTGATTCCATCAAGGAGGAACCATCAGCTCTGGGACAAACGCAAAAGTCAGCGCCAGCTAAATCCTCGTCCTCATTTGTGAAAGCTGTGGAGCCGCTTTCAGTAGTTACTCCATCGACTAATGGGAAGCCTGTTTCAGTGTCCTCTTCTTCTCCAAGGATGAGATGCGCTTCTTCTTCTAGTGGTGACTCAAAGAAACATAGAAGGCCAGTTCAGGTTGCCCCAAGAGCTTCCTTTGGTACAAGTAAGAGATGGGTTTAGTACATTATTTGGATCTATCGGTGAGTATCATTTGCCATTTCTGACAGAAAAACATGTTATATATGTAGCTAGAAGTATGATATGTTCCATAATTAAGGATGTTGACTTCATATCAGTAACTCTCTTAATTAAAACTGAGTTTTGAATTGGGTTCACTGAGTTTGAAAATGAATTCTACAAGAGGATATAGAACATCAGAGTTTCTGCTCAGTCACTTCAAGAAGAAAAAAAAAATGTTATCCCGTTAGTGCCTTTTTGTTGTCATTCCTGATTTGAATTTGGGTGAGGACTCTGAAAAAAACTAACACATCACATGTCCAACGATTACAGATTCAAAAAATTATTCGAAAATGCTGTTTTGTTAAGATTATTTACTTCAAAATAATTTTGTGAAAGAAAAATAATAAAAAAATTGTTTTAAAATTACTTAATACCTTTGTATATTTACCAATTAGATGAGTGAGAAACTCTACAAATCATTTATTTATTTTCTGTTAAAAAGATTTATATTTCTTACCATTTAAAACGTATGTTTGTATATAATTTTTTAAGGGTACGTTTAATTATATGTGGCCCATCAGGCCCATTTGTTAATGCGATGCGGGTGCGAACATTCCAATTTTAAATTTGAGAGTTAAACCGGGTTTTTAAATACAACCAAATTCTCGGCGGGGCGCATCCGCTTCCCAGTTGAAAAGGCGGGAAAATTAAGGACTCCCAATTTCATCGGCGAAGCAAAGCAATGGAGAAATTCTTGGTTCCCAGAGAGCCGTCGTCGTCGCCGCCGCCCAAATCCACAACTGTAACAAGGTAAAATTCGATCTGATCTACTTTGGGTTTCTTCTTTCTTCTTACTGTGATTTGATTTGATCGACGGAACTTAGAAGGAAACGGCCATGGAAGCGATCTCTAATCGAATTGAATGGACGATTGGAACCACACTACCGACACGAATCGTATACTCTTCTTGCTCATTCCTACTCTCAGGTCTTCCCTCTCTCTCTCTATCTCTATCTCTCAGTTGAATTGAATTGGCATTTTTTTAAAGGCTAATTCGACTTTTTGTTTTTTTTTGTTTTTTTTTGGGTTGGGTGCGAAGATTGAGAAATTTCCACACCTTTATCACCTCAACGGAGGACCATGTCATACCCATGTACGCGCACTAACGACTTTTCTTATTTTCTTAGTTTCTGTTAACTAGGCTTCCAACTTAAAATCAATTGGTGATAAGTGGATTGGCCCTAACCCTTTATATATTACTTAATTACTTTTCCAACTATCGATGTGAGACTTAGTTTCATTCATTAACCGTTTCTCAGTGTTTGAGTGAAAGCTAAGAATTTTTGTGATTTTCAGATTAGCGAGATCCTACACGAGATACATCCCTCCTCAATGTTAGTGTTTCTAATATTTTACAATTTTTTATTAGTATAATAACTGATTTTTTTTTATTTTTTTTTTAAATTGATTCACTTTCAGGGGAGGCGTTGCTGGGCTTGAGTTTGACAACCAGGTTTCCTATTACTACTTCTTTTTGGTTTCTCGTGTTACCATTTCTTAAAGGTAAAAGGTAATGTTCTCAGGGAATATATATAGTCTCTGTCACAAGATCAGGATGCTTGACCGTTCATGACTTTGACACTCTATATTGCCACAGTAAGCTTCCCTCAGGTGATGCTTCTTCAAACATTTCTCTTTATTCGAACGGTTTCCAAGTTTTAGTTAAGCTTTCATTTTGTTTCTTCCCTCATATTATGCTTCTTATTCAAGTTTTTATACCTTTGTACATCTAATTTTTTCAATCATGTGCTAAATTTTGTTGAGTCATCATCAATTAACAGGTTATGTGGAAGATGAGAGTAAGCATGTTGTTCATATGTCTTTCCCTTCGGGTAAGGAATTCAATGTGGCTAGATGGAATCCTACAAACCAGAATGAGGCATGGACTTCAAACAGTTCCTTCTTAATAACATCAATTCAATACATTGTTTTTAATGAGCAATGATATTTTCCTGTAGGTAGCTTGCACATCGAGGAAACGTGATAATGTCTCTATCTTTGACATCAGTTACATGTCTCCCAAACCAACTGAGGTATGCTTTGAAACATCTGATTTTGACATCGCATGGATTAACTATACATTGTTTTTTTTGGTTACAAACTGGGCATAAGTATTGCTGTTTTTCTTTTCAAGAACATAGCTAATATAGGGAATAATATCTGTATACTTTCCCATCACGATTTATTAATATCCTTCCCACCCATATTTGATTTTTGTTTCTCATTGTGATTCAGGAATTGCAAACTAGACAGAAGCTCTCGATTATTGGTCGTAAAACTTCTAGTGGTTTATCTGATGTTGCAATTACTAGCAATGGTGATTCAAGGTTTGTACAATGGCTCATTCCTGGATGCAAAACAATTATAGCTTCTTTCTTCAGCACTTTTTTCTTGACTTGTTCTTTATGCAGAATATTTTCTCCAGATACACTTGGTACAGTTCATGTGTGGGATAGAAGAACAGGCGTGTCTCCATGCATTGAACTTTCAACAAACAAATACGATTCGCTCAAGAGTATTCAGATACAGGTGGATAATCAGGTAATCATAAAATAAGACATTTTCCAAGCCCAGTAAGATTCTTTTGATCCATAAGAGTTGCAGTAAGCGTTTGGTATCAGATTTAGTTAGGCCCCAAAGTTTCGTTTCGTCCTAGTGACTATGATTCTTTCATTTGCCATGTAGACTATTTTTGGAGCTGGTAAAGAAGGAATCATTCATATATGGGACCTTCGTGGAGGAACAAACTCTACTGCTTTTCAGAGCCGCAAAGATGTATGTCTTGCTAGGACTGTAATTGTCTTCTAGACTATCTAAGTCGTCACTCATATTTTGTTTTTTTTTTGTCACGTTCAGATGAGCCACTTGCCTTTAGCCTCTTTACATCTTGCACCGATGCTACAGAAGATTGCATCTCTTAAGGTAAGTTCTGTGTTTTGCATCTTTCTTGTATCATCTTCCAGCAACTTTTGAGATATCTTTGGTGTTTTAACAATTTGTATTTGTGACTCCCAACTTGTTCTCAAAAACCTGAAAGCTGCTTTCTTAAAAACTTACGGGGAAATTGAAACAGTAATGTTGGAATCATGTTATTTTGAAACTTCCAGCGGATGATCATAGTGAAAGTTTGCATCTCAATCTGAATCCTTTTGCAGGCACAGTCAGAAATCGTCCCGAAAGAAATCCATTCCATTAATATAAACCCATCTGCTCCTCATCAACTGGCATTTCACCTTGACGATGGTTGGTAAGTCACTCTTTCATCAACAACTCAATTTGCCTGGTTAAACAAAACACTGCTTTCATGTTTTGTTTGTTGTGATTTTTCTGTTGCAGGTCCGGTGTTCTTGACATTTATAAATCTGAAGTTACTCATGTACATTGCCCTCCTCCAGCTTGGTTGTAAGTTAATACGCAAACTCAGAAACTTGCTGTTTCATTTGTGACATTAAACTGATTTGATTGATTAATTCGCAATACTGAATTTTGTTTCTCTAGGGATGGTTCCAACAATTCAGCTGATTTGCTCTTGCGGAAACCAACATGGCTGCCAACATCATCTGTAAGCTTCGCACTTTGTGTTCTCCCATTAACGATCATAACTTCATGTTTTCTGACTTTGTTTCCTATTTTGCAGATTTATGTGGTTGGGTCCATGAGTGAGAAAGGGATTCATTTTCTTGATTTTCATCCAAGTTCTAGGTCCCCTTGTCACGTTGACTTCGAGTAAGGATTTCTAGGAAACTCCCCATGTGTGTGATGTTCTATCTAAACTTCATGGGCTACATTTTTGACATTGCTAAAATATTGTTGCAGTGAGGATTCACAGAGAAAGGAGAAGAGAGACAAGTGTAATCACAGTAATAAGTTTCTTTCGTTGTCTGAATCTGTCACGGGTTGTGCTGCGCATCCTCTCAACAGCATGATCGTAGCTGGAACTCAGGTATCTGTCACGGGTTGTACTGTGCATTTTATCTGGAAAAAAGTGTCAATAATGATGATAAGTGGTTTCTGATTTCCATTTTTAAATGGTGATTCTGCAGAAATCATCGTTGCTGTTGATCGCGCAGAGACATTGTTCATCTACATCAGAAACTGTAGAAGGTGACCTATAGCATCTAGGCTTCTAGACTTTTGACGAGATTAAATAAATTTTGCTTTAACGGGTTCCAAAAAGAGGATACTCATCTCACTGGAGATGCTCTTGAATGATAAAATCCGTGTTGTGTGTTAATTTTATGTTCTTGTTTTTCCCTACGAATTAGTAATAAAGAATTCTAAAAGTAATGTGAATTAAGAAAGGCAGAAAGTCTACATCAACTCTTTAATCAAAGACAAGATCAATCTTTATTCATTCCGACCATAATTGCCACTTGCCAATTATTACGGTCCATACCTAACCATAGTCACTGGAGTCCTTGTCTGACCATTAAAAAAGCTATATAAACAACAGATACAATGCATGTTGTAGGCAGGCAGCCATAGTCACTGGAGTCCTTGTCTAACCATTAAAAAAGCTATATAAACAACAGATACGATGCATGTTGTAGGCAGGCTCAAATCTGCTCAATCCATCGAAGAACACAACCAAGAAACTGCACCTTTTGATTCTCTTGGGTTTGGCTTAGGCCTGCGACTTTTGAACCGGAACCGAATATCCAACCGGATCCGACACGAAATGGACCGGTTCGGATCGGTTTCGGATAAAGCATATTTAACCGATGGATATGTTTTATGAATATCCATGGGTATCGGGTTCGGTTTTGGTTTTTCCTTCGAACCGATCAGGTACCCGATTAAACTTTTAAAAACATAGTTTTGTACCTTCTAGGCCTCGAACTCGGGTTGGAAAGGTAAAGGTATTGTCTTCTTACCACTAGACCACTTGAAGTTCTTTGTTATTATATGCAGACTATAAATTAAAATTCGATTTGTATTCAAACTTTTTTTAATAAATTAAAATTTTAAATTTTAAAAATTCAATAAATAAATAAAAATATAATTTTAGGTTGATATTGGTATATCCGAAACCGACCCATAACCGGTCTGAAACGACCCGAATCTGAACCATAAATTGATCAAGTACCCATTGGATACGTTTTCTAAATAGCCGATTTATCTGGAACCAATCCGAATACCTGAAATCCCAGCCCTACGAGGGCTCTTTACACTTTATAGGTGGCCACACTATTTAATTTAAGTTTGGAATGATGTCCGACTAATAATAAAAGATAACCAGATCGTTTGTACGTAACCAAATTACCAAAAACCAAATTTCTAGTCTAAGATTCATGGGGGATAGAAAACACACAAAGACCATGGAACATGGTTTTCAGTTAGATGATTCTTGAGATTATTTTTTACCATCTTTAGCAAACATTTCAGCTACAGTTACAATTAATGTATAAAATTATTATTTTTTGAATAAATTTAAAATTCATTCAAAAAAATTATCAAATAAAATGATTAGCAAAAAATCTAAACACAAATTTTCTATATAAAATGTGATTTTGTTACAACGGAAACTTAAAACTCCAAAAAAATATTTTAGCGTATTTTCAGATCTCCCTATTACAACTCTGCATGTATGACTTATTTCTTTAGAGAAAACAATGTTAGCTAATAAAAACACAAAACTTATTATTTAATATTTTCTTGATCACTTCTTATAACTAAGTAATATTTTTTTATCACAATTCTATAGCTAAAATATAAAATAGGAATGGCAAGACTGTATTCTATCCAACCTAGAAAATAGCTGCAAAACTATAGCCTAAACAGCAGAAATAAAGAATTCAAGAAAAATTAACATCTAAAATAGTATATTCTATAGAATAATCCCTAGAAAAATTAACAACATCTATAATTTCTTCTATGACCTTTTGTGTCATTCACTTTTGTATGTGACTCTAATCACAACTACTATCTACCGATCCAACAGGACGGAATGGGTCAGGTTACAAGATAACAATTGCCGATATTGACAATGTCGATGTGGAACTGTCCGATTGTGAAATAATTGACACTGCATGAAGTCAATTTCAATGCGTGTTTCTTGAAAGACATTGTAATCAGAGACAAGTGTAACAAAATGTTCTCCACCACAAATTTCATGTAATGCATAATGATTAATTAATAATATTTTGCTACTAAAAAGACAGTCCCTGAAGTGAAAAATACTTTAAGAACAAACTTTATAGTAATCTTTTGTAATTATTAAAAACAGATATATAATACAAATATATTAAATTATGGGCTAAGATACATCACCATGTAAAGTAAGATTCAAGTTTAAGCTAATGCTTTGATTCAATGGTATTTTGTTTATTTCCTTTATTTGGAGCTTTGTTCTCATGGGTGATAATTGCTTTCTTAGTTAGTAACCACTTTTGCTTCATTTAGAAATGATATTTTCTATATGCATGATTAATGTTTCAAATAAATACACTTGATGTTTTCATTACGTACAGTCTCAAATGAGTTTAGCACACATGACCCTACACTTGTACACAGTGATTAACCTCACACTACTGTATAGTTATTCTATGCGATTATTTTATGTTTGTATCTCCTGTGTTTGGAATTACCCAAACGCTTCGGTTTAGGGTTAGTCTTAGGAGAAGTGTGCAAAGTTACTTTATAGATTTCATTGTAGGAGTGATATATTTGAAGTATAGTTACTATACTACTATAATATATATTTTTCAAAAAAGTTTAAGAAGTAATATGTTAATCTGTTTTCCTGCCGCTAATTAAAAACTAGCAATTTTAACAAAAACAAATATCTTCCCTACGACTTAATTTGGCCTTCTCCATTAGAAATCATGTTTAAGATTCAGTATTCTAACTTCTTTATATGTGAATAATTTGTTTTATGATTGTATACAAGTTACGTATATTCTTTATGGATGACAAAAGATATTAATACTCATAAATCATGTATTATTTGTCGGCCTATAAATCATGTATAAATGAGTGTAAATCGAGAGGTGAAATTTTTTGACCCACGTTTATATCAATATCTTTTTTTCGGCATATCAAATAAAAAGATACTATAATATATGGATAAAGGGGAAAATATTTTCTCCATATCAATAATTTGATATCTTCAAGTATACGTGTTGGTGCGCGAGAGGTGGTTGTGTGAAGCCGAAGCAAAACTTCTTCTTGCTCGGCTAAGCCTAATATAAAACAAACAAACAAACAGGGTTATGACACTCGTCGACTTGCTACAAATCAAAATATGCTTATATACGTAAACAATTCATGAAATAACGTAACATTTGCTTACCTTGAAAATGAAGACAATGAAGATATCTTGAATATAAAATATACTATGTTCTGATAGTCATGAATATATATATAATAATGTTATATGGTATTATATATACACACGTAAGGTTAACAAATTAAACATGACTGTAATATATATACCTTGTGAATGAAGAAATGGCTAATATATTCAGAAAGAAAAAAAAAGAACAAGTGAAGATCACTTCTTCTTTTTATCTTGATGTTTGGGTCTCTCTCAAAACCGTTTTCGTCCATGACCGATCAACTAACGTTTCTTTACTTGGTTAAATTAGTTATATACAAACATACATTTCTTGTTGGTGTATTTTATTTACCACAAACAATATTGGTCGACGCAAAATGTATATAAACAATTTGAGAAAGAGCATCTTTTTGGATGTTCTTTATGTTTTAAAACAAAGCAACCCACAATATATTATATATATTAATGTTCAAAATAAAGAATAAATATTAAAAAGGAGGAAGAAGAAAATTGAGACAATGGTTTTTCTTCCCAGAATTGTAAGCAAACCATACAACAATCCCTTTCATCATCATCATCATTCTCCCTTCATCAAGTCTTCTCTCTTTTTTTTTCTCTCTATTATAAAAACAAACTTCACTCGTTCACGTCAATAAATTGAGCCTTTGAGAAAGATTAAGAGAAACCCTTAAACTCTACAAGAAAATGAGGAAACCAGAGGTAGCAAGTGCAGCCACTCATCAAGTAAAGAAGATGAAGAAGGGACTATGGTCTCCAGAGGAAGACTCAAAGCTGATGCAGTATATGATAAGCAGTGGGCAAGGATGCTGGAGCGATGTAGCCAAAAACGCAGGCCTTCAACGATGTGGCAAAAGCTGTCGTCTTCGTTGGATCAATTATCTTCGTCCTGACCTTAAGCGTGGCGCTTTCTCTCCTCAAGAAGAGGAACTGATTATTCGCTTTCATTCCATTCTCGGCAACAGGTTTATATTTTCATCATCATTTTCGTTTTTTTGACAATTAAAAATGATTAAACTAAACCATATAGTGGATAAATTTCTTTAAGAATACTACTCCCTCCTTTCGAAATAATTGTCATTTTAGAAAAAAAATTTCGTTTCAAAATAAGTGTCGTTGTAAAGTTTCGAGACAAAATTTATTAATTTTATATAATATTCTATTTTTTTATTGGTTGAAGAGTGGTTAGATGTATAGTTAATTGTGTTTTTATATTGAAAATATGTAAAATTAAATGTTTCATTAATCTATGTGTATAAACTTAGAATGACAATTAAAATAAAACGGAAGGAGTATAATTTTCAGGTGAATCATTTTTTGATTGTCTACTTTCTTTGGGGTGGGGGTGGTGGGGTAATGGGTAAATAGTAAAATCGCATAGAAAGACATTTAATACAATGTGAAGTTCGATCATACATAAACAATGTGTATATTGCTCTACTGTGAATATGACTATATAAGATACATGATCTCTATGCGTTGTAGAAATGTATAATCGAACTTCACGATGAAGGATAGAGTTTGGTTTGAATTTCCTTGACACAATATTGTTGTTCAAAGGATAAATGATTGTTTGTGAAGAAAATTAACCCAGTTGAAAGTTGACATAATAATAGTAACATTAGAAAATAGACGCAAAAACCAAAATAGGAATGAGTACATTTACATGTAATTATGTCAGTATGTGAGTGGTCAAAGTTGGTTAATCGTGGGTGCTAAGACTTAAGAGTGCTGCTTATAAAAAACACTTGTTTTTAATGAAAGTGACTTCTCTTCTTTAGGGTTTTACTTCAGTTATACATTTATAAGGTTTTTTACTTTCACTTTCTCCAGAAAGATATATTTTAAAATTTATACTCTACGTTGGACATGACTTCCCAAAATAATTTTTTATAAAGTTTCTATTGTAATTCTTCTAAATTTTCAACTAGTATTATACAAACATAGAAAACCCAAAAAATTATTATGCATATATAAACTTATTGACTCTTGGACTTATAATGTTTATATATTAAACTAATATTTATAAAAATTATAAACTAATTTTTATAAAGTTTCTATTGTAATTCTTCTAAATTTTCAACCAGTATTATACAAACATAGAAAACCCAAAAATTTATTATGCATATATAAACTAATTGACTCTTGGACTTATAATGTTTATATTTTATATTTATTAATTATTTTTTTTTTAAATAGAAATACATTTTTGTCAAATCATATAGTTTTCAATTTTTTTTTGAAGAAAAGTAAAAAAAAAGTCTAAAACTATAGTTATTGTGTATTTGTAGTAGTGGTAGTGCTTTTTTTTTTTCACTTTTCAGGTACTTATATTGGTCTCTAATTCCCATGCAAACCATGCACTCGTATCAATTTTACAAATCATCATCTCACCACTCTACTCTCTTTCTTCCTCTTCTTCTGTTTCATAGGTGGTCTCAGATTGCAGCACGATTGCCTGGTCGGACAGACAACGAGATCAAGAATTTTTGGAACTCTACAATAAAGAAAAGGCTAAAGAAGTTGTCTGATACATCCAACCTCGTCAACAACTCATCCTCGTCACCCAACGCAAGTGATTTGTCTTCTAATATTACCTCCTCTTCTTTGGAGCTTAAAGACATTATAGGAAGCTTCATGTCCTTCCAAGAACAAGGATTCGTCAACCCCTCTTTAACCAACATACCAATAACCAGCAACAATTCATTCCAAGCACCACACATGATCAACCACCCTTGTAATGACGATTTTACCCCTTATGTAGATGGTTTATATGGAATACATAACACAGGGCTACAAGGGGAACTATGCTTTCCACCATTGGAGTGTCAAGAAAGTGATTGGTACAAGGCAGATATTAACACTAAGGGAGATGGAAATGTCCATGAGAGTATGAGAATGGAAGAATATTGGGACCTTGACCAGTTGATGAGCACTGAGGTTCCTTCATTTCACTTCAACTTCAAACAAAGCAAATAATTTTTTCACGTCATTTTTTTTCTCTGTTGCGGAATTATACCAAAGAGATTCATAGTCCCACACATAAATGCAAATACTGATATATAAATTGTCATAGATAGATATTGGTAAATTAGAGTCTTTTGTTTTGTATGTCGAATTAATCTTTCTTACTAGGGCTTGACGTGCCAAGTGTAATGATCAGTCAATGTAAACTATATATACCCCTTAATAAAAATATGAAATAAACACATACATTTTAAACATTTGAAGAATTTTGTATTGAAATGTATGTTGAAATGTACTTCTTATATGTGCATAAATGATATGTATTATTTCTGTGAATTAAGAAACGGAAGATCTGTATAACCAACCAAAAGTAAGAAAATATTATACAAAAAAAAACAGAAAAGAAAATTTTTGATCTGAAGTTGTTAAAACTTAAAGAGAGTTTGTAATTGGTTACCTTCGCATTAGAGTTTGCAAAATAAACTTACGCTCGTTTGGGCTTCACAAGTAAGCCCATATCAAAAGAAACTAATTTGCCATAGTTTCACAAGTATACTCCTTCGAACACGGCTGTAGATCGGCCTGTCAGTTTCGAACATTGATGTTGCTTGTGGTAGTAACGTTGGGGATGGGACTGAGCACAGTCTTGGGGCTTGGCTGATGCTAACTTGTTTCCAGACTTCTGTTAGCATCAGGCCAACTGTGAAGAGTAGCCCTGATGCTCCTAAGCTGGCTCAGGAGAGGCTTAATAAGATGGGACCTATGTCTAAGAATGAGTTGATCATGGCTGCTACTTTGTTTCCCACTGTAAGTGATTTTGTTTTAAGATTTTGCTTTTTAGTGGAAATGTTGTGAAACAAGTTTTCTCCTTGATTGACACAGGTTGGCCTTTGGGTCTTTGGAGCTAAGTTGAGTGTAGATGCTGTGACTGCAGCTATTCTTGGATTATCAGTGCTTCTTGTGACTGGTGTTGTGACATGGAAAGAGTGTTTAGCTGAGTCAGTGGCGTGGTTCGCTGCTCTTATTGTATGTTTGGGTATCTTAACAAATACGGTCTCCTTGTCAAGGTTTGTTAGATGAGTACCTAGAAAGCATGATGACTTTGCAAATTGAAATGTTTTTGACTTTGATTTGCAGCTTGTGGGGGGATTGGGTTTGTCATGGCAACTATCTTTTGCATGTTGAGGTGTGATTGTGAACTAATCTCAACATGCATCAATATAGAGACCACCTTAACTTGATATGTACTTAACTTCCACATCCGTAAACGTGATTTGCGTTGCATTGCATTCGAATTATTTTACTGGAAGGCATGAAAAAACCAAAAGGAAATGAATGAATATTATTTAGCTATAACAACATTTATTTCTCATACAATGTTCTTTTAACAAATATATGAATGATATACTTGAAATAATAAGAGGCAAAGAAGAATACTTAGCCTTTGCTACAACATAGAGACAACAATCAATTCAATGAGGTAAGAATACAACAAAGTAATGAAGTTTCAGACAAAAGACTGAAAAAAAAACTGAGCCTTTTAGGGTTATCGAAAAAGCACTTACCAGGAGTTTGTTTTAGCTTTCCCTTTCTGCTTTCTTGAATAACAAATAAACAAAATTTCACCAGATTAGCGATCCAGCTGCAACTGCTCCAGCCACGTATCAAGAATGTCGCTTTCACGACCGTCACTGTGAAGGTTCACACTCGAACCCCCTTGAACCAATTGTCTCCCACCATTCATGTTGCTGTTCCTAGGTGAGGCAGTGTCGTTTACCATCTGCTGAACCCATGAAGCATCTGCTTCCCTGTTTGAGTTATTATTATTAGCCAAAGAAAAAGTTTTTCTCAACCGGCCTAACTCATCTGACTGTACCGACCAATCCACCTTATTTCCATGGTTCTGGTCCCAACTTGACCACGGACTTAGAGGGGAGCCAGACTCGTTATGCATCACATCACGTGGCAGATTTGATCCAAAATCACGTGAGCTAAGGCTACGTGAATGCAGCAGCTGCTGTTTCATCCTCGAGTTCATTGGAGAAATAGGCTCCATGGCGGCTCGGGGTGAATGCTGCTGCTCTACATTCCTTGGAGAAGAAGACATTAGATTTGTCTTAATAGGAGAAAGCATGCTCTGCTTATTATTATTACTCTGCAGCTGGTTAAGAAGCGCTGATTTGTGGGAAGGTGATAGAACAGACGAGACAGCAAGTTGTTCAGAGAAACGAGGAGATGATGATGAAACCTCGTTTGAGAAAAGCTCGTCAAGATTCTTGGGACGTGCTGAATGATTCATGAAACGTGGACTAGACATTGAGTCAAACTCTTGCATCATGCTAGAAGGAATATCTCTAGCGTTCAGAGAAGATCTCAGACGACTCAATGGAACATTGCTTCCAGGGAGATGCAACGCAGGTATGTTCTGTTGAGGCCAACACATCGATGAACCACCGTTTCCAGAAGGTGAGATTGGAGGTGTGAAGGCACCAGATGGTGAGCCTGGTAACATGTTCAAAACTGACGCCATGTCCATGGCGGAGGAAGACCGAGGAGATGGCAATCCAGAGCCTGTGGAAGCGTACAAGGGACGTAACTCCTCGTTAAGGTGAGCAAAGAAGCAAACCCTTCGGTTACAACCAATCCCATCTTTGCACAATCGTGTCCTGTATTGAGCAGGGTGTAGCCAGCTTTCAAACACTCCATGAGCATATTCACATGTATCCCCTTGCTTACATGAGCCCTTCTTGAAATCTGGACAAGGGACACATGTGTAGTGAAACTTCCTAGGGTCTCTTCTTCTCGCATTCTCGCCAGGGTGTGCGAATGGACATTCAGTCCAGTCATGGGAATAAGCTCGAGAACATGGACGGATCTTAAACGAGAACATACGGAACTCATCTGTTGAGTAAATCCCACTTTTGATGTCGGGTAATGATAGATCAATAGGGTACTCCTTTTTCTCCGATGCAAAAGTTACATCCACACCGTTGGCCTTAGATGGAGAGGATACTGAATCTAAAGAGAGTAAGGATGAGCCGTTATCTGGAGATGAAGACAGAGAACGGAAACTTGACCCCAAGCTAGATGATGGGTCTTCAGATATGGTCTCATCTTTCTTCAAAATCTCTTCAAGGATGGTTTTAAAACCCGGAGCGTGTGGAGACACAACAAGAACATCAACAGGACGGTTCCCATGAGCATCAGGGATACTAGGATCTGCTCCTGCGCTCAGAAGAAGCTTCACAACATCCAATGAATTCAAAGAAGCACCAGAGGCAGCGCAGTGAAGAGCAGTGCTTTTATCTGAACCACAAGAGAGATTCAAATCCGCTTCCGGGAGAGAAACAATAAGCTTCACAACGTCTACACTTCCGTATATTGAAGCAACCATCAACGGTGTTCGTTGCTCAACAACCATTCTTCTAGCAAACCTCTGGCGTCTGTACCAGAGACCAATCTGGTTGATACAAGACACAGAAGAGAGGTGTAGCTTAAAGCCTTCCACATTGTTGTCTGCAGCAAACTCAAGTAAGGCGGAAAATGAATGTTCACTCTCTTGGTCTGGTGTCAGAGTATTATTCTCCGTATCTAACTTCTTAGAGAGACCACACATGGTTGAAGAGAAAAATCTAAAATGATCAGCCAAATGAGAAACCGTTACTTAGGATGCCTGCAAATATAGAAGAAGCATTTTAAAATTAGTCAACTAAAACTGGCAAATAATTAATACGATTAAATCAGATAATAAATAAAAAAATTTGACCGGATATAAGACAACATAAAGTCAAAAGATTTAACAAAACAAGACTCAAAGATCAAATCTATTCCATAGTCGTCTGAAATTAATTTCTAAGAACCAACCAACAGATTCGGTTCACTTCAGTTCAGACGAATATCATTCAAACATTCTCTCACAAAATTTTCTTACCAAACAAACAGATAAACAACTGTAAGAACAGATAATTCAAAACACCAACTACCTTAAAACCAAATTAATTTTTTTTAAAAAATTAAAACAATGATGAAGTCAATGAACAGTCAGCTACAATCTAAATCTCCAAACTCCTTGAAAACCAAACGATTTGACTTAAATCTCAATCTTCATATACAAAAAAATAATACAAGCTGAAAGCTCAGATTGAGAATATCTCTGAAAATTAATTTAAACACCAAATCTAATCCACCATTATCCCTGTCGGAAGATCACAACAACACAAGTGAATCCAAACCTTAACGTTTCAAAGACAGAACCGCAATTACAGATCCAAAAGGAAAAAAATGGAAAGAAAAGCACAAATCTTAAGACAGAAGTGAAGATCGATCACCTGAGCTGAGAGAGACACAGAGAGAGCGTTTAATTTTTGAAAGAGAGAGAGAAAAAAAAAGGATGAGAGGTAACTGGTGTGACCGGAAGAGCTGGTGAGAGATAGAGTTGCGAGTTTTAAAGAGGTTTGGAGCGTATGAGACGGGATAAAGCGGTAGGAGGTGGCGGGCGCGTGGGGAAAATAATTAAGCGTATTGGAATACAGGTTTTGAAATCCACGTATAAAAGGAATCTAATTCTTTAAACCTAAGCCGTTGGATGTGAAGGAGCGGACTCCGACTGAGAGTTTAGACGGTGGTCAAGCTCCTGGTCTTTCGGCCTTGTGTTTCATTTTTGTGATATTTTCTACATATATAATTTTGTATTTAAAAGCATGATACGCGCCCAAAGCACACCATGAAAGCCCATTAAAGATTAATTATGGATTTTGTCTATTTTTTAGTTTTGGGATTTTTCCTTTAGATTTTTGTTCCTTGTTTTTGTAATTTGTAGAATTAAAAAAAAAAGCTAAACAATTTTTTATGGAACTATTTCTTGCATTAACTTTTAAAAACTAGATTTTGATCCGCGCAACCGCGCGGGTGTTTGTTTTCGTTTACAGTTAGTTATATAAAACGTTTTGTTTTCACTTGTAAATTGGTATATATTATAGTAATCACATATTTACGATATGTATAGTAAATGTTTTTCAAACATAATAATACTATATAATAAGTGTTTTAATCAAATAGATTGTTTCAAATTTTCTATATTATACATGTTTGAAATTGTTTCTTCTTCTATATTTTATTGTTTGCTAGATTAGTATTTCATTTTTAGATAAAGTAATATAAATAGAGCTTTATTAAATATTAGTATACTTTAATTTGCAAAGTTAATATAAACTTTGAAGAAATTTTTGCTATAAACTAAACTTATAACTTCATAAATTAATATTAGAAAGAATTTTATTAAAAAATAATTTTTTTAAACAATTTCTTTTTTTTAGCAATATAATTTGAAAATTTTACATCGAAATAAATTTATACAGTATATATAGCATGTAAATTTTGTTTGGGTATATGAATATTCCATATTACGAATCAGTGATTTTTGTTAATATATTGTGGATGTATTTAACGATTATTGACATATTTCCTTATAAATAATAGAAGATTCCTAAACTTATATATGTTGACATGTTTTACTTGACTAAATTGGAAGGTTTAGGGTAATTTACCAAAACCAAATTGTTAAGCGTATCTTTTTTATTATAGATATGATTTTTTATAAGATATAATAATGATAAGATTATTAGAGAGTTAATGTAACATGACTTTCTAGTAATAGTCTATTTTTAAAAAAATCACACATAAAGTCAAGTCATGACTTCTGTTTTAATATATTAGATATGAAGAGTAGGTAAAATAATAGTTACAACATCTTAATATGAAATCTTTTAAAGCCTTCCTTTTATTTACATTTTCCATTTAAATCTACTTTTTATTGGTAAAAGTAAAAAGAGAAACTATAGCAAAATAATCTGAACATTTAGTTTATTAAAAAAACTAGTCAAAACCTTATATTTATTTTTTATTCATAAGAAAAAACTAGTCAAAACCTTATATTTTTTTATTCATAAGAAAAAACTAGTCAAAACCTTATATCTTTTATTCATAATAAAAAACTAGTCAAAACCTTAATGTTGTTATATACATGTTAACATGTATGTTTGATTGTGTACTTGTTGCAGTGAATTAGATTCGTATTTGCAGGCAAAATGATTGACTACACCCTGCCTTGTAAAAAGATTACAAAAATAATTAAATAATTTTTAGTATTTTCCAAAAAAGAAACTGTCTTTCGCATACGGGTCCCTACATTTACCACGTGTCTCTCATCCCAGCGGATCAATTGCGTGTCAATAGGACCCACATTCTCTTATTTTTTAATTGTTTTTTTTCGACAATATAAATAAAGAAAACGACATAGTATATGATAACGTCTCAGATCTGCGCGCTCTGGCATCTTTTTTAGGGCGCCACGAGACAACAAATTAATTCACATTCCTTATTTTTTTTCCCCTAAATTTATACACTAACTCAAAAATATATAAATTCTGGAAAAGAAAAACGAAAATCCCCAAAAAGAACTAGGGTTTCGTCTGCCCAATCGTATTCTTCTCCTACGAAATTACACAACTGTCGCCTGTCGGGTTTTCCGAATCACTTTCTCTTCTCTGTGTTTTGTTCAAATTCTGGTTTTTGTTTTGTTTTGTTTCCCTCTGAGCTCTATCGATTACAAGTTATCATCGTAGAAGACGACGACGATTGCAAAAAATTGGTATGCTTTTGTCTTCTTTATTTTCTGTCTTTTTGAATGTTAACGCTGAGAAAATCGTTGAAGATTGAGAAAATTAAACAGATACAGGTGCCAATAAACAATTGGTTGAATATTAATATTAGATTATGTTAGTTTTGAGTTGTTGAAGTTTTCACCTTTTTGTTTGAATTGCTCAATAACCCCCAAAAGATTACTCTTTTTGTAGTTGAAGAGCGTTTTTAAGTGATGATTTTGTCTTTGATTAGATTTTTAATTGGTTGTTAACTAGTGTTGACTTGGGTTTTGAAGAGATGCAATCACAATCAGAATCGGGAAGAGGGAATGAAGTGGAAGTCAATCACCATGCTGCTCAGCAACCAATGATGTATGCAGAGCAGCCTTGGTGGAAGAACAACTCTTTTGGTGTCGTTCCTCAACAGAGACCTTCTGTAATTCCTTCAAAGTCTTCATCTTTGGAGTGTCCGGACGGTTCAGAATCAAACGATGTTCACTCTGCGTCTGAAGACGATGGCGCTTGGAAAGATTCACAAGCTGCAACTTCGTCACGTTCAGGTTTCTTTTTCTTGGTTTTGTGACTGGTCATAATCATTCTTTTACTGGCTTGATCTCTTGTGGATTACTGTAACTTGTTGAATGGTTACTAAGCAACATCATTTCTCAAATTCTTACATGTCTTTCTGCATTATAAGACATGTCACATGCCAAAGTCACGAAGTTATGAAATCTTGTCCTTGAAATGTACTTGCTTTGTAATTGTTGGGCTTGACATTTCTACGAATGCAAAGGAGATAACTTCTTGTTGATGTGTGGCATTGTTTTTTTGTATGTGTATGTGTAATAGCGTCTCTCTTTAATTTCAGTAGATAATCCTGGAACAGAAGGGAATGATCCGTCACTATTGGCGACTCCTGTAGCTAACATGAATGGTCAGCAGCAACTTGTACAGCCACCAGAGCTTGTTGGACACTACATTGTATGTGCTTTCCTCTCTGTCTTCGAATATATTTAATGCTTCAGTTCTTGAGCTGTTTGATTAAATATGATTTATTTAGTATAGGGCCTTTAAAATGTATTCTACATTTGCAGGCTTGTGTCCCAAATCCATATCAGGATCCATATTACGGGGGAATGGTGGGAGCATATGGACATCAGCAATTGGTATCTTGTCAAAACCTCTCTCAATCTCTACAATACTTCCATATTTTGCAGTGTTTCAGTGATGTATCTGTGCTCTTGCCACTTACTACCCGTTTTGGTGATTTTGTTTGCTGTACAGAATGATTCTGGATTCACTAGTTCCGTTTGTTATCGTCACTGATAATTTTGAAACTCACCTTTAAACAAATCTGGGTGATTCTCAGAGTCTTATGAGTGGACTGATTTCAATTAATCTGAGTCTGTTTGTTGCATTTATGTGAAACAGGGTTTTCGTCCATATCCTGGAGTGCCTGGTGAAAGAACTGCACTGCCACTCGACATGACACAAGAGCCTGTATATGTGAATGCGAAACAGTACCAGGGAATTCTAAGGCGAAGAAAAGCACGTGCCAAGGCCGAGCTAGAAAGGAAAGCAATCAACAGAAAGGTAGTTCTATTGATCAAAACTGCGTTGTATTGGTATATGGGAATAAAAAAGACATGTGGCAGCATAGATTGGGAATCTAAGCATGTTGTATAGTCACTGACTCACTGTATGTAGAATCTATAAAGTTTCCTTTGTACCTCGGTTAACTTGTGGCGTCCTCTGTGATCTGCAGCCATATCTTCATGAGTCAAGGCACAAGCATGCAATGAGAAGGGCAAGAGCTAGTGGAGGCCGGTTTGCGAAGAAAACCGAGGCTGAAGCAGCAGCTGAGAGAGAAAGAGAAAGAGAAAAGGGTTCAGCAACCAACTCATCAGGCTCTGAACCAGTTGAAACAGACTCCAATGAAACCCTGAATTCAAAAGGCGCACCATAATCAGAGAAAGAGGCACACACTTTGGCTAAAACTGGGCAAATCATTCTTGGCTTTTTGGTTTTTGTGTTTGCTTAGTTGTTCTTGTCAGAGTCGCATACTGTATGATTTTGGAGTTACAATGTACAAAGAGAACAGAGCTATGTTAGATGTTTAGATTCGGAGACAAGAAACAGGGGAATGTCAATAGGTCTTTCTTTATATTCTTTTTGGAAAATACGTTTGCTTTTTTCTTAGCAGACAGTGTTACTGTTATTACAGAACTGAAGTTCCTTGTCTATTTTATTTTTCTCTTTACATTTGATAAAGAGATGAGAATCAACCGTGAGAAGCACGCGCTAGTTTAGATTCTAACGTGAGGCCCACCAAACAAAAACCCTTAAAAGAAAGAATCTTCCTTTACGCTGACTCTCTATCTATCCACCGCCTCCTCTGCACACACAGAGAGACTGAAGAACCAAAGGAGACGCCTTTAACAGAGAGAGAGAAACAGAGGAGTCTCATCAATGGCAATGACCTCCTGTTTCTTCACTGTCCCAACACCGAACACATCATCATCCATCTCTGAATCCAATCTCCAACGTCCCCACCTCGCTTTCTCTCCGAGACTCTCTTCCTTCTCATCCTCCTTCACCGCAAAGTCCATCTCTTTCCACCGCCGCGTCACTATTTCCCCTGTTTTCTCCAAAGGCGGCTCTGACAACAACAACAACAACAATAACAACGGAGGAGATGGTGGTGATGGTGGCGATGGTAATAACGGGGATGGAGATGGTGGTGAGGATAGGGATAGGAACAGGAGCGAGGCGATGATGTTGTTGGCAGAGTCTGGGACTGAATTGGAGAGTCTTCCTAAGGATCTGGTGGCTGCTATTGAGTCTGGTCGGATTCCTGGTTCGGTTATTACCCGGTTCCTTGAGCTTCAGAGATCGGCTGTGATGAGGTGGCTGATGCAGTTTGGTGGGTTTAGGGAAAGGTTGTTGGCTGATGATCTCTTCTTGGCTAAACTCGCCATGGAATGTGGTGTTGGTGTCTTCACTAAGGTTTTTGCTTTCTTATCCATAACAAAGTTTGGAACTTTTAGTGATTTGTTAGCGTTTCTGAAGATGGAGTATTTTTAATCGTTCAGGGCAATGTAATCAGTTAGAAATGAATTGATTGTTAACAGAGTAAATCTATTATTTTAGCTTAATACATATGTATTTTGATTTCTTTTGTTTACAGACTGCTGCTGAGTATGAACGGCGTAGAGAGAATTTCTTCAATGAACTTGAAGTTGTCTGTGCCGATGTGGTAACTCTTCTTTCTCTGCCTCTTTGTGTAGCTTCTGCAGGTCCATATGGTGACACTTTTCTCTAGTCTTCCTTTTAGATATCTTAAAATTTACTATTAGAAATTTCTCAAATTGTTAGATGGTAGGAGAGATGGATGAGAATAGTATTATTGGAGATGACATTTCAGGTAGACGAAAGGTTGTGTAGTTTTGTGGTTGTGACTTATGTGATGGGGTCTCTCATTTTTCACCATTAGTTTTTTTTTGCATGACTATGACAAAACAGTTGAGATTTGCTTTGTCTCTGAGGTAAGAACCAAATTTTGAACTGTACAATAGTCTCATTAGTTTCATTTTTTTTTAATTTTATGATGAATAAAAGTCAACATTTTCTGCTATGTCACTTTGTAAGTTAATGCTCTTTGAACTATATGGCCAGTAGATACTCTTTAAGTTTTTTCACTGCTATATCCATTGCTATCTTCTCCTCTTATATGGCATTGGATAGGTGTACGCACTGTCATTTTTTGCTTCTTATTGTCCTTTATTTGTTAATAGGTGATGGCTATCATTGCTGATTTCATGTTAGTTTATCTTCCTGCTCCAACCGTGTCACTTAAACCACCTCTCGCACTTACTGCTGGTGGTATATCCAAGTTTTTCCACAACTGCCCAGATAATGCCTTCCAGGTATCACTCTGTTGTAAATAGATTGTTTGGCACATGCAAGGATAAGCTCGTTCTGTTGTAATTATCCAACATGATTGCTGCAGATTGCTATCTCTGGAACCTCTTACTCTCTCTTGCAAAGGTTTGGTGCTATAGCGGTGTGTGGTCTTCTTCTTTTGTCAAATTTACTCCATTGTGATCTCAGTTACACGCAAAAAAATTGTGGATAATATATATGTTTTTGTATATGTTGTGCAGCGCAATGGGGCTAAGCTGTTTGCCGTTGGCACCACATCATCGCTGGTGAGTCAAAACATAATTTTAAGAGTTAGAAAGGCTGTGTTGCACATCATAGAACTCTTGTTGTCTGTTGCTTCTCGTTTTGTTTCTGCACTTACTAAACGAATCTGTATAATTTGGTTAGGTTGGTACAGCTGTTACGAATGCATTTATAAAAGCAAAAGGAGCAGTGGACAAGACTTCTGAAGGTGAAGTTGAGACAGTTCCAATAGTCTCCACAAGCGTTGCATATGGTGTTTATATGGCAGTTTCTGCCAACCTAAGGTATACTACTGTGTTTTCTTTCTAACCAAACATACTTACACTAGTTTTAGCATATATATTTGGATAAAGTGATGAGGTATATGGTTTTGCAATAAAAAACAGGTACCAAGTAGTAGCTGGTGTGATAGAACAACGTTTCCTGGAGCCAATGCTACACCAACACAAACTTGCGCTTAGTGCTATGTGTTTCGCTGTTAGAACAGGAAACACATTCTTGGGTTCCTTATTGTAAGTTGTTTTTTTGGAACACAAACCTTTGTTCTCTTACTCTCTGTTGTCCTAACAAAATTTTACTCACATGTTCTTTGTTTTTGTTGCTTCTTTTGTTGTCTCAGATGGGTGGATTATGCACGTCTCATAGGGATCCAGAAATCTCATTGATGGGTCAGAAGGAGAAGAAGAAGAACATGATGAGCTTGTTTCAACATGATCTGCTTTCTTATCTATACGAAACTACATTGTTTCTGAATTTCATTGGTTCCTATTTCTAGAATATTAGTCGATGATTCCATGCAAACCAAGGCCTATTTTCACAAACCACATAAACAGTAAGCATCATTGTCTATTTCACTGCAACACTAAGCATCTTTGTGCAGAGTTTGTTTTGTCTTTAACAACAACACTTCTTAATTTAGAAGTAGCTCTCCCTTTTACATTAGGCAATGATTTCATCTCTCCTACAATCTCTAAGCCTCATGTCTACAACATCTGCGCCATAATATCCCACGTCACAACATTCCATTTTTCTCCCCTAGATGCAGAACAATCAAAAATGTATTAATTTAGATTTAATAACGGAATAAATAAAATAATAATTGCCATAATTTATAAAATTCATATCCACATAAGATGGAAGGAACCTCTTTGGGAGTTTTAGGAGAGAAGACTCTGATCCAAGCAAGAGAATCAGCAGAGATATTACCAAAGAAGGAGCAAGAAGTCATGTTTCTAGGAAACTTCCTTGTGTAAGAAGTAACAACTCTTCCCTTCTCTTCTTCAACTGAATCAAAGAAGAACCAGTGAGGAGCTTCACACGGATCTCTAGAAACCGGCCTCGTGTTAAACATGTAAAAAGGAGGCCGTCCTTTGAGCCAAGGATGGAATGTTTCAATAGGACGCTTTAAGTAGCTTCGTGGGAATATATTCTCGTAGATATGAACTGAGTATCCCCACGAGACCGAGAAGGTCCAGTTTTTGTCTCTAACGTGACAGATAGACTGTTGTAGCATCCGTGATTGGTCCACGTTGGCCGCTTTCATGATGTGAAGGACTGAGCCAGGACGGCTCATGTTTGGGAAAAGTGGTGCAACGCTCTCGAAGTGGTGGAGGCTGAGAAGAGGAGTCGTTGGATGGGACGAGAGTAAACCGGACAAGTCACCGTGTAGATCAATCTGTTGCCATATATCAGTGTTTTCATATATTAAAAAACTAGGATAAGAACTGCGCCCGAGTGTATGTAATTAAAATATAAAATTTTAGTATTGACACATTTAAAGTTTACTTATGATTGTTTTTATATGTATTTGGAATTTTGGAATTTTTATATAATTATTTATACGTAAGATCATAAACAATTGTAATTAGAATTGTAGATCAAAACTTAGAATTTAATAGGTTTGGTTCATATATTTCTCACTTTTCAGTGTTATTAGTGTTATCATATATTAAAAAATACATTAAATGTATATTACAATTTGATTATAAATCCATCATTTTTTAAAATTACAATTTACAGTTGTTACCTAATAACAACAACAACCATAACCAATAATTATATAAACATCAATTTTTTTTTTTTAAACATTGATATTTCTGAAAGAGATGAAATAGTTGTTGACATACCTGATGAAATCCTATCTCGGGAATAAGATCAGCTCCCAGATCAGCTAAACAAAAACTCTGTAATTGATCACCTGCCCAAATAAAATGATACCTTTCAATACATTCATCTAGTTTTGTCACCAAAGATTCCACCAGAGGATAACTTAGAGCATATCCAGCTCCTCCGTATGCCATGTCAAATGAGAAGCGAACATTTGATTTTATCGTCTCCGAAAATGTTCCTATGTAATGCTTTTTTGTGTGGTCGTATTTTGTTAACACATCCACTATGTTGTCTACGAAGAGAAGACTATCATCATCACCCATCACATACCTATTTATTTTGGACAAGGTTGAAGTTAGATCATAAGTTTTGTAGTTTTATATATAATATCACAAGTTTTCTGAGCCAAAAATGCCGAATTCCAATAAAATCGTGAGATCACTATTTTACAAAATATGTTTATATAATAATTTAACTAAATTTGTAACATTTACTCTTAGATCAGTCAAAGAAAACTTGTGAGATCACAGGTTTTTGTAGTTTTATATATAAGATCACAAGTTTTCTGATAAAGAAAGCCAAAAATGCCGAATTGCAATAAAATCGTGAGATCATTATTTTACAAAATATGTTTATATAATAATTTAACTAAATTCGTAAGATTTACTCTTAGATCAGTCAAAGAAAATGCTTTGTGTAGCAGAAGACTATTTATTATTTAATCAACGTAATTGTTATCTATCTATTATATTAAAAGATAAGTCATAACTTCTCATCCATGTGTGATTTTTTATAAAATGGACTATCTACTAGAGTTTGTCACGTTATATATTTAATCATTAATAACATTCATTAGATTTACTAATAACATTTATTGGGCTTACTAGATTTTTTTATTGGGCTAATAAAAATTAGATGATCCATTGAATTTATAGATAGTATAATAAAATACATGTTTAAACTAAACTTATATAATTTAATATTGTAATATTTTTAAGTTAATTATTTATATATTTTTGATGTTAACTTTACAAATTATAGTTTATTTTTTAAAATGACAAAAATATCATTTTCTAACAATAATTAATCTATACTATATAATAATTAATCACAATATTCGATATACACACCTTATAGAATATATCATTTTCGATATGCACACCTTAGATAATATATACAAATTTAGAAGTAAAAACAAAATATTTATATAAAAAATAAATGAAAACAAATATCCGCGCGGTTGCGCGGGTTGAGATCTAGTTTATATATTAAATTCAGAATTGGTCATCTAAAAATAGAAATAAATCTCAATTTGGTAAGACGATTGAACTAGTGTGTATATAATAAACTAAATGACGTACCATCTCACACCATCGTCTTGTTTGAGTCGGTAAGTATCGAGAATAGATCTATAGATACGAACGTGAACTGGGTTTGCGAGCTTTGGGTAGATTCTCAGTTTCTTGAGGTCTTCGTTGACTTTATACGGCGGTAAGGTGGGAGACCAAGGCTGGAACTCTTTCAACGGCTCCATGTCCAAGAAGAGATTTCCTCGTGTCACGTTTGGTCTCCACCATGATTCTATGTAAGTTCTTCGTCTCTTCCACGTACGTGAGCTCCCCACCAACACAAACATTAAGTGGCTCAAGTTTGTCGTTGTTTCCTTTGGGTGTAAGAGCCTCTCTTGACATTTTATGGTGGATATGTTACTGTTGAAAGATTGTGAATTGATGTAGGATTGGTCATAAACGATGAGGATGAAGAAGATTGTGATCATGCATAAGACCACGAGATATTTGCAGGAGATGTTTGTGAGGTGACTTGGAGACGGCATTGTATCGAGATTTCAGAGAGCGAATTGAGATATATTTCTATATTTAGATATTAAACTAAATGATATACCATCTATATTAAGTTTGAGACTTGAGAGAAGAGGTTTAGGGTGGTTGAACAAAGAAATTATCACTACAAGAAAACAAGTCTTTAGCGACTACAATATTGGTAGTAAATTAGTTGTAAAAGCACATTTACGACTAACTTACATCTAAATGTGATTAGTCGTTATACGCTAGTCGTAATTCACTTTTCGACGCGCATTAGTCGTAAATGTACGACAATTGATGTTAGTCGTAAATCAGTAGTAAAAGCTGTAGTCGTAAAAGTGACGTAAGACATGTAGTCGTAATTTAGACGTAAGCATATTAGTCGTACATTGGTCGTAATATATTAGTCGTAAAGATGAGGTTAATGTTAGACGTACATTGGTTGTAATACATTAGTCGTAAAGATGAGGTTAACATTAGACGTACATTAGTCGTAACAAACGACAACTTTACAACCACATTTGAAGTTCATTGGATGTAAATTAGAGACCAATTTAC
>CAKOAT010058488.1:250430-266356 GCA_932364175.1 Eruca vesicaria subsp. sativa | reverse complement strand
AGGGAGTAGTAAATTACTACCAACTAACTACTCCCTTCCATGTTGGTCGTAAGGAAGTAGTAAATTACGACCAACTAACTTCTCCCTTATATATTAGTCGTAAATGAGTAGTACAATTACAACTAACTAGCTTCGACTTGTGTTTATACCCTAAAACCGTTACCCCAAACATCATAAGTTATATACAGTTCTAAACCCCAAACTACAGAGATTAAACTATTTTTAAAAAAATACACGTGTTTTTGTTGTACCTCCGCGTAGCATTTATATCAACAACTCCAAATTTTCTCTACCGAACTCCTCTACTGACGCTGGGGTAAAACCAGTTACATTTAAAGAGAACGCATTTCATCTTCACTAGACTGAGAAACTCCACTTCGATGATCTATTGCATGATTCCATAGAAATATGTTTCACCATTCACACATACTCCATAGTTCGTTGTTGCTCGCCTACTTCCATATTCGTAAGTGTGAAAGTGTACCCTCGTGTGAAATACATGTTGTGGTAACCTTAGCGGCCGGATCTTGTATCAATTCGTGAAACCATGGATCATCATAATCAACCTGTAATATGACATATATATATATATACATATATATATATATAACAATTAATTACAATAAAATAACATATTAAAAATTATTTTGTGACATATACCTGCGTGCTTAACCATTTCACGAAGTGTTGGTTACTTTGTAATATATTTATGACTAATTTACGACTACATTCAAAAGTAGTCATAATTTGGTTGTTAATTACCTTCCTCTTTACGACTAATACTATTAGTCGTATTATAACTACCAAGTTACGACCAATTATAAATTAGTCGTAAATTGGATGTAAAGTAGACGTTAATTTACGACCNCGACTACATTCAAAAGTAGTCATAATTTGGTTGTTAATTACCTTCCTCTTTACGACTAATACTATTAGTCGTATTATAACTACCAAGTTACGACCAATTATAAATTAGTCGTAAATTGGATGTAAAGTAGACGTTAATTTACGACCACATGTTTGTAGTCGTTAACTGTAGTCGCTTTTCTCATGTTTTCTTGTAGTGTATTGAATAGATTAAATAAGAGAAAGTTTTGGTGTCTCTGGTTTGTAAGTCATAGAAATAGTATTTATATCTAATAGGGATGTTTAGTAGCCTATACTCATGTTTTTGTTTTATGTTAACCGAATATCCTGGTTCCACCGTGGTGGTTTAAACTAGAGACCGAAATGAACATGGACCCTATACTCATATTGACTTAACCCTCTTGTATTTTTTTTTTTTTAAAACAAAATCCTCTTCACTTGTTTAGATCCTCGACTCTTGAGAAACATGGAGTTTTAGGGATCCCTATTAGAGATTATTGGTTCCATTTCCTTCTTTACTCTCAAAACTGTTCCCGCTCTGTGACAATCTCATGATCCAAGCAATCGAGAATGACAGGTACACACACACTTGTTGTTCAATATCAGGTGTTTGTTCGTGTATCATTCTTGTTGTATTAATGTAGGGTTTTTAAGATCTCCACATGTAATGTTTGTATTTAAATAGAAGTTAACGGTTTTCACATTATAACGAGTCTTCTTTCTATAGTCCATATTTCGAAATAATTATGTCATATATTGAAGATATATAATGTTGTACTGTATCCAATTAATTAGATATCATATACTGCTTCTTGGTCTCACTGACTCTACCAAGTACCAACGCTACTTGTTTATGTCTACTTTCATTGGCTAAGCAAAAAGCTGTTTAACACATGATATAATTAACAAGGTAGGGTTTTGAGTTCCACTTTTGGTTTCCCTTCATATTTTAAATCTGATTTTGAGAATCATTTCTTACTTCATTTAGAAACCAGAGATGAAAAGTCATAAAATATTTCTTGAAATGATCGTAAAATGATAGGTATAAAAACTGAAAAAGTTATGTATGGTCATGTGCATAAAGGTTGAACTTTCGAAGGACTCTTTTGTCTCATATTTTATAGCTTCACATTCTCTATGATTAATCCATGAAGTCGTATGCGTGCACATGTCCTTCCTGGATCCATGTGAGTGTGTAGGTCTAACTTAGATATTTTTATACACGTACATATCCAATTTCTTTTTTTTTGTGAAACACTAAACGTACATATCTATAATACTATATAATATCTAGTTTTACATAGTGGTTCAGTATCGTATGATCGATGATGATTCTAACGCCATACTTATAAAACCAGATTAACTGTTGCAAGCAAATGCTTTTATTGTCATTACCATCTACCATTTTAGAACATCTAACAACAGAGACTCAAAACAAGACAAGCACCACGCCACCACTATTAACAATCGCTGAGACCGAAAACACCCTAATTATTTTTTCTTCCGTAAATCACGACCGTCAATCATTTCACATCACAAAGACATATTTTCAAGTGAAATTGCATCAGGTAACAACAACAAAAAAGGTTACGAAGCAGCAGTAATGCTCGTGATTCCTTAAAAGTCTCACACATTCGCTGATATACACTGGCTGTGAATGGAAAAAAGGCTGTCTATAAAGTTGGCATTGATTTAACAGCCCTTTTGTGAAAATTGTTGCTCATTGAAAGCTTATCTGGAACTTATGTCATATTTAAGGATATGGGTTAATCTTCATATCTTTTTATCAGGTACTACACTTAAAGGCTTTACCTAGATCATTGCAAGATAAACCGTTGATTTTGGAAGGATTTGAATCTTTGTGGACAAATAAAAGTTTTAGAAGGTTTTTTTTTTTTAAAAAGAAAAATAAACGTCAGCTTTTGAAGTTGTAGAACTACAGATTTAAGAAATTGTAATTATTCATTCGGATAATCAACTTATCAACTAAAAAACATGTATTTGCTTCAGTTGCGTTTTCAATGCCTTCAAATGCTATTCAATCACTTATCCGTATTTTATGTGTATAGCAAAAAGTATAAAGACTTTTTTTTGGTAAATTATGTTTTTTTTTTTGAGAAATGGTAATTTATGTTAATATGTGAATCCTTGAATTTTACATAAAATAATGTGTATTATTGACATACCTGATGAAATCCTCTCTCGTGAATAAAATCAGCTCCCAAATCAGCTAAACAAAACTCTGTAATTGATCTCCTGCCCAAATAAAATGATACCTTTCAATACATTCATCTAGTTTTGTCACCAAATATTCAACCAGAGGATAACTTAGAGCATATCCAGCGCCTACGTATGCCATGTCAAACGAGAAGCGAACATCTGATTTTATAGTCTCCGAAAATGTTCCTATGTAATGCTTTTTTGTGTGGTCGCATTTTGAAAATACATCCACTATATATGTTGTCTACGAAGAGAAGACTATCATCATCACCCATCACATACCTGTTTGCTTTGGACAAGCCTGAAGTGAGATCACAAGTTTTTGTAGAGTTTTATAAGATCACAAGTTTTTGATAAAGAAAGGCAAAAATGTCGAATTCCAGTAAAATAGTGAGTTCATTATTTTACAAAATATGTTTATAGAGTAAGTTAACTAAAATTTGTAACATAACTCTTAATTCAGTAAAAAAAAAAAATCTTTGTATAGCAGAAATATATTAGTTAAACAACCTAATATTTTTTTTTTGTGAACAACAGAATCAACCTAATATATAATATAAAAAATTGTGTTTGTATCTAACTATGTTCATGGAATAAATCACATTACTAGTTTAATTTTTGCTGCCAATATATGAAAATGATGTCTGTCCAGATTTTAGGGTTTTATGGAGAATGATAATTAGCCTATATTACCCTTTACTCATGTTGACTTAACCCTCTTCCTCGCTTGTTTCAGATCCTGCCGATCGTCAGGTTATAGTACAACAACATAATGCTTTGAATGAAACATTGACATTTGTGGTCTTGAGAAAAATGGAGTTTGGGGATGCCTCTTAATTATATTGATTATTAGTTCCATATTTCCTTCTTTGGATTTGTGATTGCAGCTGTAGTCTCAAAACTATTCCGCTCTCTCACAATCTCATGATCCAAGGCTCCAAGCAATCGAGAAGGGTAGACACACACTCTTGTTGTTCAAGATAAGGTGTTTGTTTATGTATCATTCTTGTTATACTAATGTAGGGACTGTAAGATCTCTACGTGTAATGTTTTAATTTAAATAAAAAGAAGTTGGTTTCACATTATAATGTTATATTAATTGTATCCAATTGATTTGGATTCTATACACTGCTTCTTGGTCTCATTGACTTATACCAAGATTTCTGGTTGATGACTACTTGGCTAAGCATGAAGCTGTTTAAGTACACATGATATATCAAGCTATGGTTTTGAGTTCCACTTTTGGTTTCCCTTCATATTTTAAATCTGATTTTGAGGATCATTTCTTACTTCATTTAGAGACCAGACATGAAAAGTCATAAAATAGAAAAAACTGAAAAAGCTATTTATGGTCATGTGCATAAAGGTTGAACTTCCGAAGGACTCTTTTGTCTCATATTTTATGGCTTTATTTCTCTACTGATTGATCCATGAAGTCGTATGCTAGTGCATATGTCCTTCCTAGATCCATGTGAGTGTGTAGGTCTAACTTAGATATTTTTATACACATACATATCTATTATACAATATGATATCTACTTTTACTTTGTGGTTCAGTGTGGTATGATGATGACTCTAACACCATACTTAGAAGACCAGATTAACTGTTGCAAGCAAAATGCTATTACTGTCATTACCATTTACCATATTAAAACATCAAAACAACAGACTCAAAAAAAAAAAAAAAAGACAAGCACCACCACATGGGAACATTAGTCGTTGATACAGAAAACAACCTAACTAAACTCGGTGCTCGTGATTCCTTAAAAGTCTCACACGTTCGCTGATATACAGTGTGAATGGGAAAAAGGATGTCTATAAAGTTGGCATTGATTTAGCAGTACCTGTAGATTTTTTTACTTTTCTAATTATTTCCTTTAAAACGATATATTTCCATAAACCCTTCGTAGTTAATTTTTCTTTTGTAATTACTATAATTTAATATACAAAATGAGGAATACAAGTATGGAACAAAATATCTTTTGCAATCTTAAAATTCCTTAATTGTATATATACAAAGATCTAAGCATCCTTTGTATGTTGGACTTTTGCATTGGTAATGCAAACTGAAACATATCTCAAGAGATTTTTACTTGTCAGTGTAAGATCTAATCAATTTTTTTTTTTAATTTCAGATTCTTTGAAAAATATAAAAATTCAATTATAGTTATAAGATTGAATGTCCTAAAAGAATAAAATTGGTTTCTATCAAATAATTTGTCTATTATAAACGATGTCTAGTTGTATTCAATGAATTGATCGATTGATTTCACTCCAACAGCACTCTATACAGTTTTTGTGCAATTTCTTAGAGCCAACATGATCCTGCACTTGTAAGGCAGCTTGAAGCTTATCTAAAGCTCAATGGAAATATTTCATTGATGGACTACTTGTCTTATCAAGACTTTATCAATTAGATTCTTAAAATTTTGTTAAATGGCGAAGAAAGTATCGGTATGGTGGATGAATTGGCAGATGTTCTAGATATGTTTCATTACACTCAATCATTCTTTGAATAGTATAAAAATTTAATTATAACTATAAGATTGAGTGTCATAGAAGAATAAAATTGGTTTTTATCAAAGATTTTGTCTATTATAAGCGATGTTTAGTTGTATTCAATGTATTGATCGATTGATTTCACTCCGTCAGCACTCTATACAGTTTTTTGTGCAATTTCTCAGAGCCAACATGATATTGCACTCGTAAGGCAGTTTGAAGCTTACCTAAAACTTAATATAAATATTTCAGTGGCAGACTACTTGTCTTATCAAGACTTTATCAATAAGATTCCTAAAAATTTGTTAAATGACAAAGAAATTATCAGTATGGTGGATGAATTGACAGATGTTCTAGATATTTTTCATTACACTCAATCATTCTTTGAATGGTATAAAAATTTAATTATAATTATAAAATTGAGTGTCCTAGAAGAATAAAATTTGTTTTTATCAAATATTTTGTCTATTACAAGCGATGACTAGTTGTATTTAATGTATTGATTGATTGATTTCACTCCATCAACACTTTCTCACAACCAACATGATCTTGCAATTCCTTTTGTTTCCTTGAACAGACAAAACGATGGCTCCAAATCATAACTGTAGAATGGTTGAGGCTCTCTTCTCAGAAGCCGAAAGCTATGTGATGGCTGAGGTGGTTAGGCTTGACACAGATGGTGGTGTATGTGGACGAAGCCCTAGAACTCATTGTTCTCAGCCGATCCACAACTGATTTTGATGGAAGGTGGAGTGTGAGAGGCAGTTCAACATGTGAAAACATGTTCACTATGTCCTCTACAACATTGCAGATGACCACAAAGGCGTTCTCTTCTTGAAGAACATATCTCATGTCTACGATATAGGCAAAGGATTCATACGGTTCATGTGGGGAAAAACGCACCCCAACGAGGTTCATAAAAATTTGGCCATTTCCTGAAAATCAAAACAAGTAGACATTTCGAAACTGAGAATCTAAGAACATGTAGTTACTGTGAAGGAACTTTGAGCAGAACCTAGAAGAAGAGGAAGGTGACCAAACCTAGAAGAAGCAATGTTGGCAAAAATAGAGGTTCTGATCACCCAAAAGCAGATTGAGAAGTCAGAGAAGATTCGGATGACTCTGACGACATTATATAGTAAGAGGTAGGTATCACTAAGGTTTTTGTTTTTTTGCAAAGCATATTGGCTTTTGTTACCTAAAAGGCTCACTATAAAGTCATGATTGAGTTTAAACATCATAAAAACTGATGGAAATTTGCTTCCAATTCGATTTATAAGACTTCATGCAGATGAAAAATACATATGAGGCTGAGTTTTAATTTAAAATTACTACTATGAAAAAAAGACATTGAACGACTTTAAAAAAAGTTAGAATTATGATTCATGGTTAATAAAGGACATACTTAGTGACTTTTAAAAAAAAAAATAGAATCAGAATTACAAAATTAAGCCATGGTTGAGATTGAAGATCATATTGATGAATATTTTTTTTCCAAATCCAATGTTTAAATCTTCCCGCAGATGAGATACAATCGTAAGTTAAGTATCATATATATATATGAGGCTGAATTTGAAATTTAGAATCAAGAATCATGGCTAGATATAAAGCATACTGAATGAATTAAAAATAAAAATCAAAGAATCATGGTTAGAAGTAGAACACATCTATTGAATTTAAAGAAAATCAGAATAAAATAACAAAGATTTCTTATCGAGCTAAGGAGTCTTGTATTATTTGTGGATTGAAAGTTAAAAAAACAATGAAGGATTGATGAAGAGAGAACACAAACTAAGAAAGATATATAATAGGAACCAAAATAGGAGATTAGTTTAGCTTTGGGATTGGGATGTGTGAGTAGGTTAAGCGTGAAATGTGTATTCTAAATAATTTTCGATTAGTATTATTTATGTATAACATGTATTCTGAACATAGTAGATTTAGGGGATTAGTGGAACTTAGATTTCTATAGAGTTTGTTGATTCTGAAAGTTGAGAGACTTATTAAATTTGGAAAGAGCTGTAGAAAATTTTGTATATTGTGAAAATCTATGAAAATAAAGTGATGTAATGATTTTAAGAATCCAAGGGAAATATGTAATATTCTAAAAATACTGTTTTGTGAGTTAAAATGTTAAGAATTCAACTCCCAATAACATTTACTTTAATAGATATGTAGCATCTACATCGATATTTTTTGTAGATTCATTAAAATCTAAACATTTTGAATAACAAATGAGTTTGTATAAAATTATAGAATCATCAAACCAATAACACTATATTTCAATAAGAATTTGAGAATCTATAAAACAATAACACTAGATTTGGAAATTCTAAGAATCATTATAAATCCAATTCTCACTAACACTCCCTTAATGAAAAATAGATTACATTTTCTACTTCGTAGAATGTCAATTCTACTTTATGTATAACAGAATCTAAAATTATGACTTAAACATTTTTAGAACTTGAAAAAAATATCACTAAATTGGTATATGTATTTCATCAGTAGTTACTATTTTTCCAAAATTTTTTGTTTGTAAAACTATGTATTTAATTTATTTTCCAAAACATTAAAACATTAAAGTGCATTAGAGGCAAAATAGTACCAAATAGAAATTAGTCTAATGAGACATAGTTACCATTTGTTGGTCTAAAAAACAAATTTCCCATTAATTTAGTGTAGTTCACGGCCTTACCAGAATATATCATATTTTATCATTTGTTCAACACCTTTGTTGCAAAAATTAGGGCATCTAAAAATATCCGGACCTGAAGAATTGATTCAAAACTGACCCGAAAATTAGGGTTCTGAATCTAATCGATCCGGGGCAAATAACCGAATGGATCCTTAATTGCTATATCCGAAGAACCAAGATCGAGCCTGATCCGAACCTAGAACCGAATGAGTATCCGAAGATATCTGAAATGTAAATATGTATCTAAAATATTTGTTTTAGTTATACTTATAATAGTTAAATCCTTTAGATTAAAACTATAAATTCAATATATTAGTTATTTTTAATACTTTTTGTGTATTATCGGATAAAATAAGATCCTTTGAATAGAAATACACAAACAAAACCGTGTTAAATAAGTATTTTTGGTTATTTTTTGATTTTGTAGTAATTTGGATACAAAATACGTGAACCGAATTGGATAATATAGTTATTTTAGTATAAATATCTGAACATGTTTCAGATACATTGGTTATTTAGTTATTTTCATATTCCTAGACATCAGAATTTAACCCACCCGGACCTAACTCCTATCCAACCCATAATTTTGTAATAATTGGATGGGGTCTAATTTGCCACAGTTAGAAAATAACTATTTTAACTGCCACAGTTAGAAAATAACTATTTTAACTGCCACACTTTTTTTTTGTTCGTAGTAATTTCTAATAATTCAAGGTAGTTTATAATAATTCAAGATAGTTTCTAGTAATTCATATTACACATAATACTGATTCATTAAGGGTTATTGATTTTTTAATCATATTTCGACTTTAAGAAAAAAAAAGAATCAAATTTATGATTGTGGTATATTGAATGAAGATGGGAGTGAGTGTGGCAATGTAGAGTCTAAATCCGAAAAATCCAATACCAAAAAAACTGTTACTCGAACGGGGGTTCTCGAATGCTCGGGTCTAGTAATCAGAAAAAAAGTGTTTGACGAACATTTATATGACCAAACGAGAATAGAATTATATTGACTGTATGCTGAGGTGTTTAATATAGTTTGGTTTCTCGACAGCAAATTATTTATTTAATGATTTTCCATCTAGAAGACATAAATTAAATCCGACCTAATTACACAAATCTTAACATAAGAAGACGATCCATATTTTACTAAACACGGTATGTATAAAAAAATACAAAATCAAAATTTAATTTAAGGAAATTACGGTTTCCTAGAAATTTGAAAAAATATTAAAAGAAGAAACATTTTCCCAAGTGGTCTTACCAGTAATAAGGAGAGAGAGAGCGATAAAGATGGGAGTGACTGAGTGAAGTGAGTTTCAAAAAAAATAAAATCAAAAATCAAAACAAGAAGCGAGCAAAGAGGAGGATCTCCCTCTTCTTATCTACTTAGATTCTTCAACCTTGCCTTCAAAAGCTTTGATCTTTCTTCTTAGAAACCCTAAAATCAGCATCCAAAGTTGATTACTTTACTTGCCGAGAAGCCATGGATTCCGGCGACCCAACATCTCTACTTTTAACCAAAATCAGAAGCTTGGAGCCAGACTACGCTCCGAAGATCATCGGTTATCTTCTCTTACAAGATTTCGAGGAGAAAGACTTGATGCATCTCGCTCTTGGACCTGAATCAGTCCTTCACTCCGTTGTTCTAAAAGTGAAAACTCACTTAGGACTTTTAACGAACACCTTATCTGCACCTTCTACACCTCCGTCTCCTTACCTTATCTCTCCACCACCAATTAACGGAAGAGGAGGAGGAGGGCTCTCTCACTCTAATGGCTTCATGGGTTTCCGACGAAACTCCCCGTCGTTGTCTCCTTCATTCAATCCTAGTAATGGAGTCTCTGCTACTGATTTACTTGATGATCAGAAGCTAAGTGATTGCCTTTCGTTTCTAGACGATTCGTGTGAGGAAACAGAGGATGAAAACGGAGAAACCCATCTGCATAGGAGGAGTTTCTCAGATGGTAATGGCGGTGTCACTGATTCTCAGGATAAAGTTGAAGACTTTGTTAGGGAAGAGGAGATGATGAGGTTGAAAATGGCTTATCAGAGGATTAGGCTTATTCCTCAGTTGCCATACGAGAAAAGAATGGACTTTCTATTGCATCAGCATGCTCATAGGTATATAATAGAACATGTTTGAGATTTTGGCTCTTTTGTTTTTTGTTAGTTTATTTAAAGTATTGAGTTTTTTTGTGTTTACTCCTTTGATGCAGAGATGGTGGAGTGTCTTTTGGTGATGAGAGATATTGGAGCAGCAGTCCAGGAAGGCTTGAGAGGATGGAGATAATGGCAATGCATTTTAATGATGTGTCAAACTCTGTAGCTAGACAGATTTACTTGACTTTCCCAGCTGAGAGCACGTTTAAGGATGAGGACGTTGCAACTTACTTTAGGTAACCATCTCTGCCCAACTAGTGTTGGATGAAGATTATATACTTCTTGTAGATTTATATGGATTTGTTTTTGTGTATGAAGCCTTTTCGGAACAGTGCAAGATGTGAGGATCCCACACCAACAGAAGCGTATGTTTGGCTTTGTTTCATTTGCACATCCTGAGACTGTGAAGGTTGTATTAGCTAGAGGGAATCCACATTTCATTTGCGACTCACGTGTTCTTGTAAAACCTTACAAAGAAAAAGGGAAAGCGTTGGATAAGTATGGCCCTTGACTTTTCTTTGTAATCTTTTCTTATAAATGTTTCAATGTGTCATTCATTGTAAATGAAGTGATCACAGGAAGCATCAGCATCTGCTACATCAGCAGATTGAACGTGGGAACTACTCTCCATGTTCCAGTCCATCTGGGATTGATCCTAGAGAACAGTCTGATTTCCAACTTGGTTAGTATCCAGTTTTGTTTCTTCTTAGGTGTGACGTTTTGAATTTTTTGTTAACTTGTTTCGTTTCTATGTGGTTAGGTTCGAAGTTGTTCTATGAGAGGCAGGAAATGATGAGAAGGAAAATGGAACAAGCTGATCTGCAGAGGGCTGAGTTTGAAAGGAGACGCTTCATTAATTTGCAGTTTCCTGAGTTTAAGAATAGTGTGGTGCCGCTGAATCATCATCGTAGCTTTTCTGTGGGGTCTCCTGGTTATTTTTCATCTGCCAGCTACCAAAGCCCTGATACTGCCGATGCTTTGGAAGGTTAGTAAACTTCACACTGTTATTTTTTTAATGTAAAAAGGTTAAAATATTGGCTGATCAACTAAGCTTCCAATCTCTTTATTGTTGTCTTTGTGTTGTGGTTGTAGTTGATGATACTACCACCGAGCTGCATCCTTACGCAGTAACCGACTCAAAGAGTATTAACAAGAATAATTATTCATACGGTGCAAAAGAAGGAACCAACGAGAGTGAAACGCTTGAACCAGACACTGGAAGCACTATAGAGCTTGTTCTTCCTAGTAACCTCTTCCCTTCTGCAATATCTACCGATGATTCTGCAGAAACTAATGCAAAAGCTGGAGTCTCTGTTTCTTCTACTAATGGAAATGACCATGTATCACTACCCACTACCAGTAACCTGACGCAGTAGGCTTATTTCACCTCATAAATGCCAAGGTTAGTGAACTCTCTAATTCATTCTCCAACTTTCTTTCAATCTTATATATAGATAACAAACCCTCTTAATTTGAACTCAGTTTATTTTTTATTCTTGTGTATAAGATGAGGCTACATGTAGTGAGTTCATTCATGCTCTTAACATTTTCTTGATTTTGGATTTGTGCAGACAAATATAAAAAAACAAACACAAGGAAGTAGGATAATGTATATGTAAAGCTAAGTTTATATATTAATGGAGAAGAGAAAGAAGGTAGGAGAGATGATAACATTTTAATGAAGATCGCAAGTTTCGTGTGGTAATACTCTATACTAACTAACAATTGGATGCGTTGGAGATACTCAAAAGAAAGAAGACAAATCTATCTATATGGTAACTTTCTGTTGTGCTATTATTTCTCTTTGCTTGGGGTAGCTGAAACCACAAGAGTCTCTGATGTACCAAAGAAGAATAGAAGGTTCTGTAATTTTATATATTTAAAGTATTAAGCCGTTTCTTATAGTAGTAAAAAAAAGTGTTGAAGGGCTCCTAAACAGACATGTAGGAAATGAAGACAGAATACATTTTAGAGATCTCAAATGGCACTTTAAATTACTTTGGTATGTCTTGGTCGACATTGGACGAACGAACCAACACTACAAGTTTGCAACTACTTTTGACACTAAAATAGTTGCCTCTTCAAGTAACATCACTCTTGGCTAGGCAATCTCCACGGTAACCTTATTGTCAACACTTCTTTTGTAGGTGGTGTGTTAAATTTATAAATTTAATAACTGAGTAGACATGTGGCATCAAAGTCTTTTGTTGTGCTTTAGTTGATGGTCAATCAAAGTCACATTGAATGTCAAAGTTTTACCGTTACTATGGTTAGAAAATTACTATACTTTTTCAACCCTGACCACTTGTAATTTTCTGTTTTTTTAGTGGATGCATGTGCCTTTATAAATGCCATCTAGTCTATCCAGGACCGGCTTAACATTCTTATGGACCCTAGAGTAAAAAAAAAATTTTAGCCTTTAAATTTATATTAATTTAATATTTTCTATATCTTTTTTTTTCTTCTAAAAATTAATCATTAATATTTTATGATGAAAAAAAAATTCTATACACATAAAAATTTTTGGACCCCATTTTAAATTCATTTACTAAAAATTTGAAATTTTCTATATACAATTATGTATAAATTAAAATTTTTGGACCTCTTACCTATTAATATACAGGGGACAGGAACTTAGTCCCGGGGCGATCTAGTCTGTCCCCCCAATTAGCCGGTCCTGAGTCTATCTATATCTACTCCTATCTACTTCATAAATAACAATAGAACAAGAGGGAAGAACACAAGCATCGAAACTCGAACTTGAAAGAGAGAATGACGGAGGAGGAGCCTCTCAGCCCGATGGCGTGTGTATTCCAATCGCCAGACGTAGACTTATACGTCGTCACCATCATTGGCTTCAAAACCAAGATTTGTACGGACGTCGTTCTTGATGCCTTGAAGCGTAATGTCTCCAAGCATCCTCGTTTCTCCTCCAACCTGGTACCAACACATACACATATACAGTATTAACATTACTATATTCGAACAAAAACAAATCTATAACTACTTCTTATTGAATTGTTATATTTCAAATATTTCTATAAGTGGATCTCCTTGTTTAAAGAACAAATTAATAACACATCAATATGTATATATATATATATATATATATATATATATATATATATATACTCAAAAAGTTTTGCAGCTGGCTTCTAAATAATTTACGATAATCCTCTTTTTATACATATTTTCCCCTAAAATTCAACTTGGGATATGCTTGTGTTTGGTCTTCGTAGTCTGAGAATGGTGCAACATGGATAAAGACTGAAGTCAATGTAGAAGACCATGTAGCTATACCATACATTGATTCAGAAGAGATAGGTGAAGATGGACAATGCTTTGTCGATGACTATATCTCACGTCTCACAATGATTCCTCTTGATAGATCAATACCCTTGTGGGACATGCACATCCTTAACGTCAAAACCTCAGATGCCGAAGCAGTATGTGTAGTTAGAACTCACCACTCGTTGGGAGATGCAACATCATTGATTTCCCTCATGCTTGCATGTACCCATAAGACTTCATCAGACCCCAAAGATACTGACATTCCTTCCTTGAAACGGCGTGAAACGGTGCCGCATGCAGGCCTTAGAAAACAAGGCTGGTTCTTAAGGTTGATATTTACCGTTTGTTCTATAGTGACACTGCTTTGGAACACACTTGTAGATATGTTGCTTGTTTTGGCGACTGTCTTGTTTTTGAAGGATACAAATACACCTTTAAAAGGTGGCGCAGATGTTGGGAGAAAGCCAAAGAGATTTTATCACAGAGCTATCTCTTTCGATGACATAAAACTTATAAAGAACGCTATGAATATGGTACGTTATGTACACTTTCTCTTCATAACTGTAATTTGAGGGTTACTCGTTGATATATATATAGCACAGTGGATTTTTAACTCATCTTTCGAATGTTTCTAGACTATCAACGATGTTCTAGTGGGAGTTACACAAGCTGCTCTTTCTACTTATTTGAACCGACTATATGGTAAATATAAATTCAGTAAATGATGTATTAATAAAAATATGTTCAAGAAAAATATGATATATTATTAAGACTTCTTCTTACTGTTAACGTCCTAGCCTTAAATTTAATCCTAATATAATAAAAGATATACATACGTGTTGGATCAATATCTAATGTTTCACACGTGTACATTTTTGTTTCTTGATAAACAAGGTAACAAGAAAGAAGAAGAGGATGGAACATTGACATCGTATCCGAACCATCTTCCAGATAGGCTACGTTTCCGTGTAGGTTGTGCAGTAAATCTGAGGTCGGACACTGGATTAAAGGTTAGTTATCATATATATATATATTGACCTCGTCAAGCTTGTATTGTTGTCATTGACGGTTGGACTAGGTTAGTTATCATATATCTCTATAATATTATTTGAGAAGTTAGTTTCCTACGTGTCGCGCTCACGTTAACTCTCACGATGGTTGATTACATAGATACTCTTAATGATTTGTTAGATTTTAAAATTATTTTTTTTTTATTTAGTTTTTGTACCTTTTTCCAAATAACATATACAATAAAAAGGAAATATTTCTAAAATTTTAAAACAAATTTTAAAAACGAAAATATATGTATATAATATGACTTTATTAAAACGGAAAGTTCACAAAATAGCAATATCCCATTAATATATATTTTAAAATAACATAAAATATATTTTCAAAATAATAAAAATATATATGTTCATGAACATCCAAAAACTTATCAGTTGCACTATATTTTCTAATATTATTTAGAAATCAACATATAATTTGATAAATATTATGAAAATACATGTATATTTAAGCGATAACTAAAACTAATTTGATTTGACTTAACTAAAATAAATACTAATAAATATTATGAAAATACATGTATATTTAAGCGATAAATAAAACTAATTTGATTTGACTTAACTAAAATAAAAAGTAATTATTCTTCAATTTTAATTTAAAAATATATTATATTCAATATACTTACAAAATGAATGACTCGGCTAATCTAATTTATATTCAAAATTAATCAACTAACTACAATAAGAACATATAATTTTATAATAATAATAATAATATTAATAATCTATTTAGTTTTATACATATAAACTAGATGTTGACCCAAAGCATATTAAAAAGAAAAAGAAAATATTAACCAATTACAATTTAATTCTTTTTAGAATTTATATATATGCATGCGACTTCAAAATATTATCATTATATTCATTTATGTAATTTTGAATTAAACACTTCAGCTTATTATTTATTTTATTTTAAGCACAATATATATATATATATATATTAAGTTATACATAATTTAACTATAATATATTTACATATCTAAGAATATATTTACATATATAAAGACAATAACCATCCGAAATGAAAATAAGAAAATTAATCAAAGTTTTATTATATTTAGAATAAAAAATATTATAGCTGAATTCAAAAAATAAATATTATCTAATATACCAAATTG
>CAKOAT010058488.1:219963-250330 GCA_932364175.1 Eruca vesicaria subsp. sativa | reverse complement strand
CTAAACCGGTAATAATATATCCAAAGTCATATGTATAATTAGAATAATATAATATTTATTAATATAATTTATACATATAAATTGATTAAAGACTAAAACTACATACCAATCAATTATTTATTTCATTTAAGCACAATATATATTAAGTTATACACAATTTAACTATCATATATTTACATATCTAAGAATATAGTTACATATCTAAAGACAATAACCAACCGAAATGAAAATAAAGAAATTAATCAAAGTTTTATTATATTTAGAATAAAAGATATTATAGTTGAATTCGAAAAATAGATATTATCCAATATACCAAATTGATAATCAAACCAACTATTGATCCGAAAAATAATTGCACCGACAATAATATATCCAAAGTCATATGTATAATTAGAATAATATAATACTTATTAATATAAATTATACATATTAATTGATTCAAAACTAAAACTAAATACAAATCAATTATTATAAAATTTTACTTTTATGAATATTCATACCCGTGCATGAGCACGGGAAAATCACCTAGTATATATATATTGACCTTGTCAAACTTGTATTGTTGTCATTGACGGTACTGTAACTGTAGAAATTTTATTTTAGAATTTTTAGATGTAGTTGTATCTAACTGTAGAAATTAAATGATAAAAAATAGAAAAAAGAAATATGTTCCTACGTAGTATTTTTTGTTTTAGAAAAAAAGGTTCTTACAACCATTTTTATTTTTATTTTTTTGACTTTAGCTTTACAACCATTTTTACTTAAAACATGATTGGATGATTTATATGGTTGTAGATAAAAAATAAACCTAAATTCACTAGTTAAAGTCCAATTAATCACCCCTAATATATGTTATATAAAAGCCTTTGGCAGATATGATGGCCAAGGATTCAAAATGCAGATGGGGAAACTACGTGAGCTGTATCATATTGTCTTTTCACATCGGTCTACAAACCGATCCATTGGTCCATCTAAAATTATCTAAAGCCATGATGGCTCGAAAGAAGCATTCTTATCACGCTGCACTAGTGTATTTTGTCGTCAAAATCGTCCTGAAAGTGTTTGGAATTAAGGTAAAACAAAGTGATCAACGAACTTTTTGTTCCAATTATCCGGACAATAGTAAACAATATAACGCAATCTTGACATTATATATTAGGCAGCAGCAACATTATTCAATCAACCCGTGAATAATATAACAACATTCGTTTCAAACGTCATTGGTCCCATGGATGATATCAGTTTCCGTGGCAATCCTATAGTTTATATCGCTTTAAGCTCGTACGGACACTCACAAGTACGTGTTTTTTTTTTTTTTTTTGGGTTGTTGTGTGATTTAATCAAATGATAATCAACTTTTGCTCTTCCTAATCTTATATTTGTGTGTTGATAGGCATTATTGGTACATTACATAAGTTATGCGGGGAAGATGATAATCTCGTTAGCGGTGGATCCTACAATAATACCGGATCCTCAGAAGATATGTGATGATATGGAAGAGTCACTCAAGTCAATGAAAGATGCTCTTTCCGAGAGAGGATTACTCTAAGGCTTGTGAGAATTTAAAGCGTGTATATGTATGTCATTTATATGAATGTATCAATATTTTAATCATATTTTTTATTATATTACCCATATTTATTACTTCCACCGTTTTATTTTAGTTATCGTTTTAGGTTTCTAAACAGTTAATTTTATATATTTCAAGATAAAAACACCATCACATTTCAATCAATGAAAAAATAGAAAAACATATAAATTTAATCAATTCTGCACTGAAATTAGTTTAGCAAAAAAAAAATCTGCACTAAAATTATAAAACCGAGACTTATTTTGAAACGAAATTTTTTCTCTACAACAACAAGTAAATTAAAACTGAGAGAATATAAGATTTTAGACCAAGCAGTTTTATTGGAGGATTTATTTCCTTGTCAACCCAATTTAATTGGAGTTTATTTTCCAATTCTAGGTGGTGGACAAGAAAATCTTGCCAATAGCAGGCATAGTCATTGATAGGAGGTCCCCAAAAAGTATTTTCCAACAACACTGGTGGTAGTTTTAGCAAACCAATGTATTAAATATATGAACATATATATAGATATCTTTGAATGTGCAAGCAGCACCCGGCCGCACCTTTCTGCGCGACTTTCCGCAATCACACTCCATATCAACATTTAATAAGATGATAAGACACATGCACTGATCAAATTAAATTGTGTTGCTCAAGGCACAAGTTGAGCTTTTGAGTCCAGTGACATACTAATTAAACAGAATTGAAGGAAACTTTTTTTACTGGATGATGTTTCTCGTCAATCAAAGTATATATAACACTAAATCTAATCATACTAACATTTTAAAAATGTTTTTATATGATTGTGAGAAAAAGTACCTCTTATAAATTTACGTTCTCTTATAAAGAACAATGAACACATGAGCAAAGAAACCGACATCAATGATGAAAGAGGGAATGAGAGAGGAGGAAGACGAACCCCTCAGCCCGATGGCTCGAGTATTCCAGTCGAGAGGCATAGACTACTGTGCCGTCACCATGATAGGGTTCAAAACCAAGATCAAACCTGACCTCGTCCTTGATGCCTTGAAGCATAATGTCTACAAGCATCCTCGTTTCTCTAGCAAACTGGTAATACACACGTTCCATTACATAGCCATTTGTTATCACGTGTAATTGGTGCATTCGAATATTATATGGTGTTTGACAAAAAAAAAAAAAAATATTATATGGTTAATGGTTCAGAATTTACGTTATAGTTATAATACCTAATATAATACTTTTAAGAATATTTTTCTTACAACACATCAAACATATATGTTTGATGCTTCTTAATTATTGAAGCAGACATATGTTCTTATAGAGTTTTGTCTCTACAATATATTTGTCTTTAACTTCACAGTCTGATGATGGTGCAAAATGGATTGAGACGGAAGTCAATGTAGAAGACCATGTAGTTGTACCATACATAGATCCAGAAGAGATAGGTGAAGACGGAGAAGGGTTCGTAGATGACTATACCTCACGTCTCACGATGTATCCTATGGATAGATCAAAACCGTTGTGGGACATTCACATCCTTAACGTCAAAACCTCAGATGCTGAAGCAGTCGGTGTAGTAAGAACTCACCATACGTTGGGAGATGGAACGTCCATGGTGTCTCTCTTGCTCGCATGCACACATAAAACATCAGACCCCAAAACAGTTTCAACTACTATTCCTTCGTTGAAACGGCGTGAAAGATACAAACATAAAGGCTGGTTCTTAAGGTCGATATTCACCATTGGTTCTACAATGAGCCTGATTTGGAATACAATTGTGGATATGTTGCTGCTTTTTGCTACTATGTTGTTCTTGAAAGATACAAAGACACCTCTAAAAGGTGGCGCGGATGTTGGGAGTAATCCAAAGAGATTTTATCACAGAACTATCTCTTTGGATGACATTAAACTTATAAAGAACACTATGAACATGGTACGTTACAATTTATCTTCATAACTATAATTTTAGGGTTACTCTTTAATTTTATTTCAGTGGATCTTTATACCCTCTTTCGCGTGTTGCTAGACTATCAACGATGTTCTGGTTGGAATCACACAAGCCTCTCTTTCTAGCTACTTGAACAGACGATTTGGTAAAAAATGACTTCATTGTATATGATATGTATTATAAGGATTTCTAACAATTAACTTGCCATAGTTATATAATGTCTTTATAAGCATTAATTCTGATATAATTAACAAGAATTAGCGTGTTTGATCTACATGTTTTAATGCATGCATGGGTTACATGTATATCTTGTTTCATGAAAAATTAGACAACAAGAATGAGGAGGATGGAGCATTGATACCGTATCCGAACAATCTTCCAGATGGAATACGATTTCGTGCAGGCTGTACAGTAAATCTAAGGTCAGAAAAAGGGTTCAAGGTTAGAGACACACACACCTAAAATTTTAATCTAATGTATTATATGTACACTTCATATATGTTGTTGTATAAAGCCTTAGGCAGATATGATGGTCAGAGACTCAAAATGCAGATGGGGAAATTACTTTAGCTTTATTGTTTTGCCATTCTCCATCGGTTTACAAACCGATCTATTGGTGTATCTAAAAATATCCAAATCCATGATGGATCGAAAGAAGCATTCTTATCATGCTCATTTAGCGTATTGGATGATCAAAATCGGCCAAAAATTGTTAGGAGCTAAGGTAAATAAACTCATTGATCATTTAGAGATTTGTTTGTAATTGTCATGAAAATATAACACAGCTTATCTTGTCACTAAAGCTAGCAGCAGAATTATTCAAGCGAACCGTGACTAACACAACGATGTGCGTTTCGAACGTTATGGGTCCAATGGAAGAAATCAGTTTCCATGGCAATCCAATCACTTACATTGCGCCAAGCGGTTACGGACACTCACAAGTATGTTATTAAGCTTAAACATATTGTGAAGCTTTTGTTTTATGATATTATCGTCTAACACATGTCTTATGTGTGTTTGATAGGCATTGTTGATACATTACACAAGTTATGCTGGGAGGATGACAATCTCGTTAGCGGTTGATCCTACAATCATACCTGATCCTCACAAGATATGTGATGATATGGAACATTCACTGAAAGAGATGAAAGCTGCTTTATGGGAAAGAGAGTTACTCTAGGGCTCGTGAGCCATTACTATTAGCATTCATTTTACATAATCCGCAGGCGAGTGGATGCTTAAAGTGTTTTTGTAATACCAATAATTATCGAATTATTGCCAAATAACAGTCTCTGTGTAACAACATACTATGAATGATCGTTTGATAATTTAGATAAATTCCTAGAATTGAGTTATAAAAAAGCTTTTATTATTATTTTTAATTACGAAACAAACTAAATACATGCCCTATGTAAACACTATTTATAGATAAAAAATTAAAACCAAAAGTTTAAGATATTAAAAGTTAAATTATTTTCTTTTAGGAAAAATAATAATGTATTGAAGCCTGAAAATGAAATATTTTTGGTGAAAAAATCAACAGAATAGAGATTTTTAACTAATGGGCCAAGACTAAAGGCCCAATAGGCTCGCACCGGCGTAACCTTAGTAATGTTTGCATTGTCACTGTGTTTTGTCTGAAACTCAGAAAAGACCCGTCTCCGTCTCCGACAATGACTACCGGTGACCAGAGCAAGAAGAGAAAGCAGCGTTATCTCCCTCAGAATGTATCCGTTCTCTCCCACACAACGTTTCTCTATAAACCTGCAGCTAATTTTGCTTGATTGTTGTTGATGCAGAGACCAGCGAAGAAGAAGGGAGCTTACCCTTTAAAGCCAGGGGTACAAGGTTTCTTCATCTCCTGCGATGGCGGACGCGAGTTCCAAGCTTCTCAGGAAGCTATTAACGTCATTGATTCCGTAAAGTTTATCTCTTTTCTCCCTTAAATTGATTTAATCTCCGAATTAGCTGTTCATACTTTGCTTAGAGTGTCTCTGTTTCTTCCATAAAGCTGAGGTCTTTATTAGAATCCCACTTAGAGAGTTGAGTAAATTGTGTATATGTTAACAGTTTTTTGAGGAGCTAATGCATGGGACGGGCTTGAAAATGAACTCTTATGGGTTGCTTGAGAACCCTGTAAACAAAAAGGTTACATTTTCGTATAGTGACGATGAGGATGAAGATGAGAGTAATAATGGCGAGGAAGAGGGAAATAAAGGGGATGGAGATAAGACAGAAGTGAGTGAAGGCGGTAAAGAGGAACATAAAGAGGTTGAGGATAAGACAGAACTGAGTGAAGGAGGTGGGGATAAGACAGAAGTGAGTGAAGTTGGGAATAATCAAGTGAATGAGAAAGAAATAGCAAGTGAAGGTTCATGTGAAGTCAAACAATTGGCAGAAACTAAGAATGAGAAGGAAGAAGAAGAAGAAGTGAAAGAAAAGAACGGTGTTGAAGAACCTCCAAGAAAGAAGACATGTATAGAAGAAGCAAGTGAATCAACAAAAGTAAATGGGAATGCAGAGAAGTCTATTGATAAGCTGATTGATGCTGAACTAAAAGAGCTCGGAGACAAGAGTAAGGTAAGCTACTGTCTATGAGTTTCTTTAAATGTATGTTTTAATCTCTTTTTGGATCGTAAGTGTCTTATTATCCATATTTTGACAGAGACGGTTTATGAAGTTAGACCCGGGTTGCAACGGTATTGCCTTCATCCAAATGAAGAGGAGAGATGGTGACCCAAGTCCTAAAGATATCGTACAACATGGATTGACTTCTGCTGCTGCAACAAAAAAACATATGTCAAGGTTTGATCTTACTCAAAAAAATCTCCATTATACCAAGAATTCTATAACTGTTATGCCTTTTGTTTTGCTAATATATCTTGTGACGTTTAGGTTCATTCTAAGACTTGTGCCAATTGAAGTGTCGTGTTATCCTTCAGAGGAAGATATTTCAAGAGCTATCAAGCCTCTTGTAGAACAGTATTTTCCCGTTGAGACTGATAACCCCCGGAAAGTAATTATACTATTGGCACCATTATTGTTTATCCTTTCCTACATTTCGAAAATGCTTATCTCTCTCTCTCTCTCTTTCACTGTTATTGCAGTTTGCTGTGTTGTTTGGAGCGCGTGCAAACACAGGCGTTGATAGGATGAAAGTAATAAACACGGTGGCCAAATCTATACCTGCCCCTCACAAAGTTGATTTGAGCAATCCAGAGATGTCGATCGTGGTTGAAATTGTTAAGGTAAGGGATTAAATGTTAATGTCTTGTGTTTTTGCATTTACAAGTTATATAAACTCAAAAAGCGGATGGTGTTGCAATTGTACAGACAGTATGCTTAATTGGGGTGGTAGAGAAGTACAAGGAGCTGGCAAAGTACAATCTCAGGCAGCTCACGTCGACCAATTGACAATCTCATTTTCTGTTTTGTCTCTCAAGAGTCCAAGACTAAGATGCTTTGTATTTACTCGTGGTGTTATAGATTATTCTGGCTTATAAAGCACTAGTGATTAGTTAGATCATTTGTCTGATCAATAAAATTTTCTCTTTGACGAAGCTTGGCCGTCTATCAGCATAGAACATGTTTGGTTCAACACAATAACTGAGGCTTGATTTTGTTGAATGGTGTCTCAACCAAACAAAATCACAGGTTTCAAAGAAGTAAATTTGAGTTATTAAAAGCATCTTCTCTGTCGCCTATATACCGAGTTAAAAACTTTGGCAAATCCAAGAAAATCAAGTTAAAGAGGAACTGAGATTACTTCACTGTTGGCTAATGCTCTCAAACACACAAACACCACTGATACGCTAATGGGAGGAGAACTAAATTGCTTTAGTGATGAAGATAGCAGGGTACAAATTACATTTGGTAAAAAGCTACCAATCGTTTTTGGTAGAAAATGGATTCAACATATTCTTTACATACAGTCACATCTTTACTAACTCCCTCCATTCTGAAAAGCAAAACGAAATCAATGTTAACATTAACTCTGGTTCTTGAATCATTTTTTTTGTTCAATCTAATTCTAAGTCGACCACTTCACTTTAGTACCTACTCATCCAAGTAACAATCCCAACATAACTTCATACTACCACCAAACATTTGCCTCCTCTGTTTTGATCCTCTACTCTGATTTTTCTAACTTAATCCCCCGCCTAAGCATATCCTATCACCTTTAACAAATTCACAGCTCAGGATGGGTCAGGGGATGTAGTAGATCTCATATGTGGACAGGTGGGAGAAGGCTTTTCACGACAGAGATGGCACCGGAATCCAATCACCATGCTTGAGTTCTTCTCATTAATCCCACATGCATCTCCATGGTACCATTCTAACAAACATTACAGACAAAAAGAGAAAACAATAAGGCTTAGAAAAAACGAAACCAACTCCTGCAATTTTAATCATGGTGAACCAAAAGAAGGTAAGAAAATGGATTTACTTTCACAGAGTTCGCAAGCGATGAAAGTTGATCCGGATTCGGAGTCAGTGGAGCCGCATAAACGACACTGACGTTGAACTTGATCAGAATCCGAGTTCTCCAAGGGTTTAGAACATCCATCTCTCCGGAACTTATTGACCCGTTCATCATCAGGCTTTCTTGATATGCTAAGTCCATCCAACCAATAGCTAAAGCTCCTTTCTGTTCTCTTCTTTCTTTTGGGCTCTTCTTTAACTTTCTTAGGCCTGCCTCTGCCTCTTTTGGTTTCCAGTTTCCGTTTCTTACTCCCTCCAGGAACTGGACTTTCATCCTGCAGCCGAGTAACATGCTTCGGTTTCCTGCCTGAACGTCGCAATGGTTTGTTTGCAACAACCTTTTTACGATTCTTTGACCTAACAGAGATTCTCTCTGCCAGTGACGTTTTAGTCTTCTTTAGCCGAACTGATTTGCGAGCAGGTATGACAACCTTTTTACGCTTTTGTGTCTGAACTCCAATTTTTTTACGGAAACTCCCTGGGGGCCGCCCTCTTTTACGTACGATGGGTTGTTCTTTTGCTAGGACTTCGCTTCTGCATGCAAGACAGATGTACTTGCCTTCTTTATCCGCTTTTCTGATATGCTTTTTGTGAAATAATCCTGAAATATATATCATAGGTAATGTCAATAACAAGCTCTCACAAAATATTTTTGTTTCTGAAAGATCATGTTAGGAGCCACCCCTTGATTAGGATCGAGTCTAACTACTAAAAATTCTATGGACACTATCAAGTTGCCTTTTGGAATAAAGATACATGGTCCTAACGGGATCACATTGGTTAGTGAATTCGATTGCCTTTAGGATCACAATGTTTAATTATTTCTTGTGTCTACTCCTTGCAATTGGAGTATTTTTTGTGTTATGTATGTATGGGCTAGGTTCTTATTAGATTACCTTACACGCATAGCATTTGCAACGAAAAAAAAAAAATCTTTAACAAGAAAACAACAGCAAAAGACTCACCTTTGCAGATGTGGCAGCCCGCAGCATCACTGTCATTGAAGGAAAACAAACACCATTAAAAAGAAGTTAAGAAAAATCATTACTCAACAAACAAACAAAAAAACTAAAAGATATGTTTGTCGGTCAAAAGCCATGCAATCAGGTGTTACGCAGAGTCCAAGCGACAATCCTTTTCGAGCTTAGTCAACATACGATTGCTACGCTAATCAAAACACGGACTTTTGAAGGCAAAAAGGGTTGTGATAAGTACATACCTCAACAGCACATCTTTTTTACATTGCTCACACAAAGAGACCTCAGGTCTTTCTGCCCTTTCAAATAGGTATGAGAATCCTTTTCTCTCTGAGGACGTTTTCTGTACTTTGTCTATCTCAGAGTGTCTGAAGGAGCCTCCTGGCTTACTAGTTTTACGTACAGCTTTTTTCTCTTCAAATCCTTTCAGAAGATGCAAAGGCACATATGATTCATTCAGCCAGAATTTTTTCCTTTCACTCGAGGATTCTTCAATCATGCGACCATTCTTCAACACAACATCCGGAATATTTCTCCGTTTACCAAAGTCAAGTAGATATTTCACAGTTTCTTCCTCTATGCACTTCCTACGGACAATTGCTTTTTTGAACAGCCTGGCAGATTTTTTGGACTCTTTGTCCGATGGAGGAAGAAGATGGGTGTTTTCAATATCATCCCAATTTATGTAAGAATGGAGTGTCCTCACCTATAAATCACTGAATTGTTAGTTGAAAGTCGTCCAAGGCTCATCCCACAAGTAGACATATTTATCGAAGACAGTGGAACAAGACAAGTGATAAGTGTATAAAACTGCAACTGCCAGTGAAGTAACCATGTAATGACAACACTAAAATTAAATCTGCTTCACCGAAATATGACAATTGGAGTAGACAAAAAAACTTAAGATCTCATTCAGTTTGACCATCTACACTCATGCGTCGAGCAAACGGAAACCAAAATTCTTGACAGGATGTCCATTACCAATACACCCTTATTCTAATCAGTAGCAGCGAAACAAGAATTACATTCGGTTTGACCAAGTTCATATTACCTGAAATCCGAGCTGCTCTGAAGTCGTAGATGACTCAACAGCTGCTTCCCAGGCAACACGCCGGCTTCTCTTAGCGGGCTCTGAATTCTCAGTATACAGTATCCCTGGAATATTCATACTTCCACCTGCATAGTGTAGAGTGCATAAAAAATGAAACAAGTAAATGGAAGTGAAGAGTTAAACACAGTAGAAAACAAACGTGAAACCGACGAGAACAAAGGAGAAAATATAAACCTTGTCTAGCAGCCTTCGAGACCAAAGAGCGAGGTAAAACCTTCCAGTTGAATAATTTCCGTGAAATTTGGCCGCCTCTCCACCAACACATGGCCAGTCCATTTTTCTTTGCAGTAGGATTAACACCTGACTCCAGCAATGTCCCCCGCCTTTTAGCAGTCTTTGAAGCAATGATAATATGTCTAGAAGAGCCCATTTCTACGGAAGAATCGACATGGTTTAGCCACTGAAGTGAAAGAACGCGATGATGCAAATTTGCCTCTAACTGCAGAGGTAATTCACAAAAAAAATTCATTAGGAAACGAAAAGTTGGCGCACACCCGGGATTTATCACTAATGCTCTACACAACAATCAGCTACTCAAGAAACCCTACTTAAAAGACTTCTGAAGATAGTTAAATCTTAATCAAATGGAGAAGAAACAAAACATTCAACATCCCTAGGCACATAGAAAAATTTTACCAGAAAATGATTAGTTCAAGTAGGAAGAAAACAAACTAAAGCTCAAGTTCTCCGGAGCAGGAAACTATAGTGAAGAAGATTTGACTTTCGCCACAAAAATGACAATGCCATTGGAAATGGAAAGCTTGAGAAAAACTTACTTCAACTAATAAATGTCTCAAGCTTGATATACTTGATGCGTTCAAAATGTGTTCACGCCAACTTCTCGAGTGCTGTGGATTCAACCATGGACCAACCAAAAGACCTTGCAATCGACTTTCCATGGATAACATCTGGCAAATGATAGCCACAAGATGACTTTTCTTATCAATGGATTGACAGTTCGCAACTTCAGTTTCCGAAGGACTCCGTAAATCCCCGAGACTCATGTTAAACAAACAATTTGTCTCACTCCCCACATCCTCAGATTTGCAAGAATGACACCATCCACATTTTTCTTTCCATGCATCTAGGTAGAGGTCTTGGATGTTTCGCCATTGAAATTTGGTGGTTTTCATCAATATAGTCTTCACCTGGGTAGAAGTTATCTCTTCATCAGATCGCATATCACTGGTGCGGCTAATTGACTTACGCGCCAGCTCTTCAGAAATTGCTGTAGTCATCTGAGCAAATATGTACTGGTTTCGGTAGCCTGTTTCGCTCTGCACATTCTGTCTAATTCCTTTCCTTGTGTTCATTCTAGCCAAATCATGGGAAGATGCATGCATATTTAAACTTGGCTCATTCATAACAACCAAACCATTTTGTACAGTTTCAGCAGAGCCTTCGGAACTCAAATTATGGATATCTAGTCCAGTAGCTGAATCTGATATCTTCCGACGAGTCCTATGACGAAGATTATGTGGACCTCCATTGCTAAATGTTTCGTCCAGCCTTTTTTTAACACCAGATGTTGGCTGTTTTTCTGGAGCTGGCGACAAAGCATCGAACCCATCAATAGAAGAAACCATTCCTTTGGCTGACTTATCCAAGCATACGGACATTGGTGAATTCACACCGCTGATTGTCCTTTTCAGCCCAACAGGGATATTCCAGTGATTTTTAATTGCATTTATTACGCCAAGATAGAAACTACCGCATGACTTGAGCTGCTCCAATACAAGGATCACATCATTCACATGGTAGTAGTTCACTGTGCCTGAGCCGTCTGTATCTATCCTGCAAATTCATAGTGGACAACATCAGACAACCTATGAACAGATATAGAAGTTCCTACACTCAGCATATGAAATAAGTTCCTAGACGTAGATGATAAGAAACATTCCATGAGAGATACTGCAACTAAATAACAAGCAAAAGAGGCGATTCAAATGCCCAAACATGCAATTCAACTTACTGGAATATGTACAGGAACGACAGTTTTATCATGTTATATTCATATTCTAGTTAATGCTCCAGCTAGCTAAAATAGGGACTGTTTTTAAAGCTAAAACCTTCACTTACGAGCTCTGGCATATAATCAACATGTGTCTACAGTGCTCGCAAGACATCATCACAACTATGTACCACTGAGGTAAGAAAGCAAAAATATCTACTATCATTACAAAGGTTATTTATTTACTGAAGCAAAAAATTCTAGTGGTGACTCTACTAAATTGATTCCACTGAGATCATGCACTAACCCTTCTTAGAACAAAAGAATCAAAAGAAAGAAACTTACACCAATAAGAAGCCACAACTGCTGTAGTATCTTCGGCCATGGGGATCAATATCTATAAACTCTGCTCCTCGAATTTGCTTTTCTGGCTTTAATCCTGGTACAAGCCGATCAAATGCACATTCAGGACAGTACCAGTCACCCTCAGGCAAAAGGTCACTGGCAACACCGACACACTTAGAATGATAGGCAGCCGGACAACCATCACAGCAAAGTAAGTTCCCATCAATTTTACAAAGACAACAGTAGTCACTGTTCCGGTCAAACGAGAGATCAATGATCTCATCATTCAAAGAAAGATCATCTGCCAGCTCCATCATAGCTCGCTTTCTGCGTCTCACTTCTGAATTTGTCTTCCTGTCAGTTTCCATTTCAGACTCAGCTGCAAAAGATCTTTTATCAATCTCTGATCGCACAACTTCAGCATCTGCCATATCCTCACATAAACGGCTAAGTATCTCAATTTTCAGATTCATGGGCTGTCTGAAATACTCGTTTCTCAAATATTTAAATCCAGCTAGATCCACTCCGGGGTTGTCCTTAGACCCAATAAATAGCAGGTATTCGACCACAAAAAGGGGATAATTAACCACATCCAATGTATCCCAATCAAGACTCCTGCATTTAACACACGAGCAGCAGATGAGAACCAAAACCAGATAAGCTTATGTCCATAAAAGAGCAATAAAATTTAAGTAACCATTACGCTAAAACAGAAAATAGTAACCATACCTCAGGCAAGCAGACGCAGATCGGTCACCTTCATCAACGAGTTGTTTCAAACGTTTTCTTAATAGTTGCAAGACCGAAACATGGATGCTATCAAGTAATAGACTAGGAGACATTCCCCTCAGCGCTTCCACAAAATCCTTCAACTCAAAGGGACTCAGAAACAGCAAAGTACTGAATGACCTCAGGCAAGAGTAAGCAGTGAAGACCTTAAGTATAGGAAGACCATCTAAATTCAAAATACGCGAGGACGGAGGTAATTCTGGCTTTGGCGGAAGCACAGACATATCCTCAGGTTTCTCATCAACGATCAAAGTTTTCTCGTCTGTCAGACTACTAACTGACGGAGAAGGGGATACAACTTCATCAGCTACGCAAGGTGTAACAGTGAACCCAGCTAACATTCTACGAGCGCTTCTCCTCAACCGAGGTTGACTCGTGAAGTCTTGACTCTCCACACGTTTTCTTCTTTTCCTCCTCCCACTTGTATGTTCATCCCTATCAGAGAGAGACTTATCAACAGTCTTAGCATCATTCTCCCGCTCAGCTCCATTAGCACTAGGAGTATTGAGATCCTGCAGGGAAACACCATTCTTCTTCCCTATCTCCTCCAAAAGCTGAACACTAGACACTTCAGCAACATGAACTTCTCTACATTCTCCAGTCTCATGATTATCCTCCAAACCCTGCATGTTGACTTCTTGAACTATATCACTCCCATCCTTGCTAACCTCCACGTTCAAATCAAACCCTCCCTCCCTCTTACACACATTCTCTAAATCACATCCCGCATCCATATTCAAATCAATAAACCCCCTCTTCCTATCCTCCTCATAATCAATATCAACATTAACCAACCCTACCCCCTCATTCAAATTCAAATCCAACCCAGTCGTTACATCAAATCCGTTTTCCGATTCAACCACCGTCCTATTCAAATCCACACCTAGGGTTTCCTCAAAACCACGATTCAAATCAACAACATTCCCACGCTTGATCTCATCCACGAGGAGAGAAGTGACCTCAGCCGAATCAGAGATCTCCGTAACGCCGTTCTCGTAAACGATCTCGAAGAATCCAGACGAATCGCGAGATCGAACCGTCCCGGAGCATAGCCCGACCCCTTCGATCTCTTTTCTAACGACTCTCCCCACCAACTCCATTTTCGCGAAACGAATCTATGAATCGACGAAGCGAAGCAAAGTCATTTTGGTTAAAGTCTGAAAAAGGGGGATGGAGATAAAGAGGAGAAACGCTTATAACGTGCAGAGGAGAGAGAGAGGGGGGGACGGAGATTCTCTCTCTTGTTTGTTTTTTTTTTTTTTTGGTTTCTCTCTCTCTACGGGGAAGAAGGGGAAGTAGAAAGAGAAGTGTTTTTGCAGAGTAACGCTTATTTAACAAATTCTCTGGTCAAAGTGTGTGATTTTTTACCTTTCTATGATAAGTTTAAATCTGCATGATGATATTTGTGGAATAATTGTTTTGTTTTTTTTGGAAATAATATTTTACTATTAGAGAAAGTTTCATAAATATATTGTAAGTATTTTTATCACAAAATAGAGCAATCAAAATATCCCTAAAATAAAAATATTAAATTACCTTATTTTCAAATTTTATTTTAATTCCACCTATCAATACAAAACATTAAACTCTAAGCATTAAATCTTAATTCTAATTAGATAAATATATTTGTTTTCTAATTTTTAATGAAGATTATTTGAGAAAATCTAATCTTTAAATTCAACTCACTCCTAAATATTAAACTCTAAACAATAATGAAAAAATTCTAAACTTTTATCTCAATATATTTATCTTCAAATTTAACTATGGTTACAATTGTTAAATCACCAAAAAATTGAATTTTACTTAGCAAAAAAGATTTGCGATTGGATTTTCAGTAAAAAAAAAGTAAATCTGTAGATGCTTAAACAAACAATCTAAACCCTGAACCAGAAAGTAACCGGGCCGGTTAAAAAATTAACCAGGCTACTAATAACAAATTAACAGCATTGTAGAAAATGTCAAAAACTCCGCCAAAGCTGACCGTCTTTCTCTCCAAACCAACCGGTCTCCGCCGACTAGATCTCCCTCTTCACCGCCGGTAAGCTCCTCCATAACAAAACCTTCTCTCCCGTATCGTTCTCCGCGAGATGGGTCGTCCTTAGTTCTGACTTTGTAGCATTCATCTGAGATAGTTATTAAATGTGCTGACTTTTTGATGCCACAGTCATTTTTTTGTTATTAGAATCTGACGCGTCATTATTGAATGTTCGTTCATATGATCTCTCAGACTTAAATGTTCTTTTTTTTGCTTTCTAATTTTCATCAGATGACAGAAGGAACGAGAGGAACAAGAGGTCCCAGATCATCATCCTCTGCTAACTCTGGTCCTCTGATACTTGACATTGAAGATTTCAAGGTAAAGGCTTCACCTTTGTGGTTGTTTATGTTAAAGGATTTTAATTTGTTTTGGTCACTTCTGGCAGGGAGACTTTTCTTTTGATGCATTATTTGGAAACCTGGTGAATGATCTCTTGCCTTCTTTCCTGGAAGAAGAAGCTGATTCAGGTGATGGCCATGGAAACATTGATGGTTTGGCAAATGGGCATTTACGTGGGCAACCTGATGCGTCTAGGTTCTCTCAGATGTCTTCTGCTCCTTTTTTTCCTGAAGTGGATGGTCTCTTGTCTCTGTTTAAAGATTCTTGCAAGGAGTTAATTGATCTTCGGAAGCAGGTGAGTTTGTGTATTGGTTTCTTTCTTTCTCCTTCTGAAAATTTAAGGCTTTTGTTAACATGTTTTTTTTGGAAGGTTGATGGGAGGCTCAGTACACTAAAAAAGGAAGTTTCAACCCAAGATGCCAAACACCGGAAGACATTGACTGAGGTTTGTTAGTCAAAACACTTTTTATTTCATTATATTTCTTGAATTGGATTGAAAGGATTCTCTTTTTAGATAGAGAAAGGTGTGGATGGTTTGTTTGAGAGCTTTGCAAGGTTGGACGGTCGTATTTCTAGTGTTGGACAGACCGCTGCAAAGATAGGAGATCATTTACAGGTAAATTTAGTCCTCTATGTAACGACTATTTGGTGATCTATCCAATATTGACCCCCTATGCTTCTTCCTCTCTCAGAGTGCAGATTCTCAGCGGGAAACTGCTAGCCAGACGATAGAGCTTATAAAGGTAAGACCGCATCTATGTTGGAAGCTTGGTTAATTAGTTAGATGAATGCTTAAAGTAATCCTGGCTCAATAAATGCAGTACCTGATGGAGTTCAACGGCAGCCCAGGAGATCTTATGGAGCTTTCCGCTTTGTTTTCTGATGATAGCCGTGTAGCTGAGGCTGCTTCTATTGCTCAGAAATTACGTATGATGTGGTTGCTATATTCTATTTATGAAAGCTTACAGTTAAATTGGGCTATAATTTATTTTGATGCTCCCTTTGTTAATATAAGGATCATTTGCCGAGGAAGACATTGGAAGGCAAGGTGCTGCAGGAAATGCAACCCCTGGTCGAGGACTGGAAGTTGCAGTTGCTAATCTTCAGGATTACTGTAATGGTAAACTATTTTGAATATTCACTATGAGTGAAGAGGATTAGTGTATTCTCAAATTCAACCTTCGTGACATGTTGAATACAATGTTGTAGAATTGGAGAACAGGCTTTTATCGCGTTTTGATGCTGCATCACAGCGGAGAGATTTATCCACCATGTCAGAATGTGCTAAGATTTTGTCACAGGTGAATTACTTTACACTGAAGCATGCTGCTCTTGTATATGCTTCTTGATATTTTAATTTTCTTCTTCTTGATTTTCAGTTTAACAGGGGTACAAGTGCCATGCAACATTATGTGGCAACACGTCCAATGTTTATCGATGTGGAAGTCATGAATTCAGATATTAGGTTGGTGTTTGGTGACGACGGTTCTCAGCCTAGTCCTAGCAATGTTTCCCGGGGACTTTCTTCGCTATACAAAGAAATTACAGGTCTGAAGGATTGCCAGTGATCTGGATGCAATACTTGAAACTTGCTTCCATGCTGATTCATATCTTCTGTTACTTCTCATGTGTAGACACTGTACGCAAAGAAGCGGCGACCATTACAGCTGTTTTCCCCGCTCCAAATGAAGTTATGGCGATCTTAGTTCAGGTAAATGGGAACCAATGAATTGGATACAGTAGTGTGACCTCGGCATATGAATAAGCTAATACCAACTCTTCTTTTATTTTACGCAGAGAGTTCTCGAGCAGCGGGTCACAGGTATTCTTGACAAAATTTTGGTGAAGCCTTCTCTTATGACTCCGCCACCTGTGCAAGAAGGCGGACTATTACTAGTGTGTAGATACCTCCCTATCTTGTTTCTTGTCTATCTGCCTACTATAAATGGGATAAGAAAGTTAACTTTTGGTTTCTGTTATAGTACCTTAGAATGTTAGCGGTTGCATATGAGAGAACCCAAGAACTAGCTAAAGATCTCCGAGCTGTTGGATGTGGTGACCTGGATGTTGAAGGTCATTTTGGTTTCTCTTGTGTCGTCATGCAAAAAAATTCGTTGGTGCTAACAGTCTTTATTTTTGACTGGTTGCAGATTTGACAGAGTCCTTGTTTTCCTCACACAAGGATGAATACCCTGAGCATGAACGGGCCTCCTTAAAACAACTGTATCAAGCAAAGGTTTTAATAAGACTTTCTTCATTTCTCATTGAAGTCAGTTTTTATTTTGTTTATTAATGTGAAGTGCTTAGATATGTGTGTTACTCTACAGATGGAAGAGTTACGTGCTGAGAGTCAGCAAGGCTCGGAGTCATCTGGGACAATAGGACGCTCTAAGGGTGCTTCAATATCATCTTCTCAGCAGCAGATAGCAGTCACTGTTGTGACGGAGTTTGTTAGATGGAGTGAAGAAGCAATATCCAGATGCTCACTGTTGTCATCTCAGGTTACTGAAGTTAAACAATTTATGAGAATAATTAGGATATTGACAAACTTATCTGACAGTATATTTTTTGTCAGCATCTGACAGTATATTATTTGTCGCATTTGGGATTTGTATATTTGATCAATATAATTTTTTTTTCTTTGTGCAGCCAGCCACACTTGCAGCCAATGTTAAAGCCATATTTACTTGCCTGCTAGATCAGGTATGCTGTTCAATAAGATTCTATAATCACTCATACTCATTGTGCTAATGCAGTGATGAGTTCTTGCAGGTGAGCGTATACATAACTGAGGGACTTGAACGGGCAAGGGATGGCCTGTCTGAAGCTGCAGGATTAAGGGAGAGATTTGTTTTGGGCACACTTAGCCGAAGAGTGGCTGCGGCAGCTGTTTCTGCGGTAATTACTTCACGTTACTCTTTCCCACTATTTGAAGTCTTCATTAGGAAGAGCTACTTATAATTCCTTTTGATTATTTCTCAGGCAGAAGCAGCTGCTGCTGCTGGTGAAAATAGCTTTAAAACCTTCATGATTGCTGTGCAACGTTGTGGTAGCAGTGTTGCTATAGTTCAGCAGGCATGTTTTTATGGTTATCAGTTTGTTTCAATTATTTAATAGAAATATTCAATAGTTTAGTCTTTTGCTATTGAAATTCTATATTGTGGCCCCTATTGTAATCCTATAATGTTGTTGTTTTTTCCAGTATTTTGCAAATTCTATTTCTCGGCTTCTCCTACCAGTGGATGGTGCACATGCAGCTTCGTGTGAAGAAATGTCAACGGCTCTGTCCAAAGCAGAGGTTGCTGCTTACAAAGGACTCCAACAGTGCATTGAAACTGTGATATCTGAGGTTAGTTGTTGTTTTTTTTGTGTAATCTACAAGCGGAGATCCTTGAGTATCAATGATGAACAGGTCTCAAGAGTCATGCTTAAAATTTGCCTTACTATTAGGTTGAAAGACTGCTTTCAGCTGAGCAGATGGCTACAGATTATAAATCACCTGATGATGGATTTTCTCCTGATCACCGCCCAACAAATGCCTGCATAAGGTTGGTCGATCTCAAACTCTACCTTCCTCTAGTGGTCATGGAGTCTTTCACTCTTTTTTTTCCGGTGTGAAAAGCCAGAAGTGTGTGCTTGTTCCTAGTGTACTTTGTAGTTTACGAAACCGTTTTATATGACATGTATTGGTCATCTCTCAACACGGTGCTCTTTTTAATATCATTTCCAATGAACTTGTTACTGTGATATCTAACTCCACCCATTTGTGTGTAGAGTGGTGGCTTATCTCTCCCGGGTACTTGAGTCAGCCTTCACTGCTTTGGAAGGTCTTAATAAGCAAGCCTTCCTGACTGAACTGGTATGCTTTTTATCACCAAAAATTAATAGCTAAAGGATAATTTGTTTTCTGCATCATATGACTGATGTCTTTATTATAAGAAGGGTGAGAATTGAAAGTAAATTTTCTTTGGTATTTTCAGGGAAATAGGTTAGACAAACTACTACTAACTCACTGGCAGAAGTTCACATTCAATCCCAGGTAAAATTCAATCTCAGTATTTGATGTAGTTGCACCTCATGGTATAAAATTTTGTCACAGCAAACTCTGGCCGCATTAACTAACAGTATCCATTCTATTGCAAAATGTAAAAGAAAAAAATCAATGGTCTTGTGTGAATAAACCTTGGTTCTGTTCTGTGTGTGGTATGAATAGTGGAGGACTACGGCTGAAGCGTGACATAAACGAGTATGGAGATTTTGTTAAGAGGTTCAGTGTTCCATCTGTGGAGGAGAAATTTGAGCTCCTGGGAATGTAATAACATTCTTGATTCTTATTTAAATTTCAGTCACTTTAAATTTTTTAGAATAATTATTGTAACAACTTGTGTGTGTGTGAGTGTAGAATGGCGAACGTATTCATCGTTGCTCCAGAAAGTCTGTCGACGTTGTTTGAGGGTAGTCCAAGCATCCGCAAAGACGCACAAAGGTAAGAGAGGAATATTATTAAAGATAAAAGAATGAAAATAAGAGAAGAGTAGAGAAAGAGCAATGTTTTGTTGATTCAATTATAAAATGAGATGTTTATGTGTGTTTGACAGGTTTATACAACTGCGGGAAGACTATAAGAGTGCAAAGCTGGCAACAAAACTCAGCTCGTTGTGGCAAGCTTGAGCTGATGATAATACCCAATGTTTAAAGACACTACTTTGAACCAGTCCTCTACTGCCAGAGATGATTTATGTATATTGCTTGAACCAGTCACAGTCCTTTTGTTAGTTGATTTCTTATAACCAGTTAACAAATTTGAAAAACTTTTGTATTACACATTTCAACCAGTTTAATCTTTTGTTAATGTATGATTAGCTTTCCCTTACTTTCCTCTCTTTCTACCTCTTCTGCAAATATCCTTTCAACTATATGCAGAAATGCTCTTGTTCAGTATTCTCTATATTTCATAATAAGTGTTATTTCAATTTTATCTTTTTGTTCTAAAAAAAATTCTATGTTTCCAATGCAATTTTATACATTAAATTCATTTTTTATTTTTTTAATAACCAATATTTTTTTAATATTCTTTTAATTTATTTAGTAATACATTAAATAGAGATATATTAATGTATTTTTAATTTTTTAGTTTTCGTGAAATATTTCAAAATGACATTTTTTATTTTTTATGAAACGGAAAAATTAACTTTTTAATCTTTTCCTACTATTTTCATACATTTTGGTTATTTGACAACTGCTTTCGATATTAAAATGTTTTTAATATCACATGGATTTTTTAAAAATGAAATATATAAATAAATATTTTTTGTCGTATATAATAATGAGCAATTGCACTCTATGCACATGAAAGACATTTTAATTAGGTAAATGACTATGATCTTTTTGTATTTAGGTAACTAGATATACGATTTTTATACGATCCTTGCGAATTGTCCTCCTTAGCCTTGTTGACAGCCTCTTTGATTATCTATAAACGAAGTTGGGGCCATAGCCTTGTCAGTGAAGTGAGTCAGAACTGTCAAATCATGTCCCCTAAACGTGCTAGATATGAAGCTATTTTTTATTGAGTAAGTGCTTTAGATATGGATCTGAAACCTCTGTGCAATTCTTAACATTTAAAAAAAAATATATATATAATAGACGTGTTTTGATAGATTTTGCTTCTTCTTTTCAGATCTTGATATTTGGAAGCATATTGTTTATCAGGTAATTTTTTTTCCAGTTACATAACTCAACCATAAATCCATTTTCTTCCTCTTTAAAATCTAGCTTGTTTCCATGGTTTTGATGTTGTGTTAAAATTTTGATGATTTATTATCAGTAAGTATCCATTTCTTTATTATCATCTATATAATGGAAACTCTCTAATTTTTTGTTTGTCAAAGTTATAACTTGGATTGTAATGCAAAAATATGGTGATTAGTTTTGGATCTTATGAAAAGTATCGATATGATGTTATGTTTTTTCATTTACCCTGCCAGTAACAATTAATTGGTCACATTAACACTTGACTGTAGTTCCCTCTGACTTTGGTTCCATGAGACTTTGAAGGACTACAACTATGCTGTTTTTATTGCAGCAATGCTGATGGATTTATATCTCTCATTAGCCAGATTCTTTTTGTGATAGGGAACCAATCAAATATCCACTGACTCTATTTGTTTCTATTGAACATGGTAGCTCAGAAGACTAATAATGGACTGTGGTTGTGCCGAGAAGATGAGCGGAAGTTGCGTGATGATCCAAGTTTGAGCTATCAATTTTTTTTTTCATCAATCATTTTGGTTGAATTTTTTTTCTAGTTTATGGAGCTTAATGTTTTCTTACTTTGTCTTTTATGATGTCTGACACCATATTTGCATATCTATCTCCATTTATTTTGTATCTGAAATACTTTTAATACCGGTTTTATTTACAGACATCTGGAATTAAAATCTTGACTAACCAAAAAAGATCTTGTCGGCTATCACAAGTTTAGCTGGATTAACTTTGTAATATTCGGTTAAAAGTTACAAATTTATATTATTTCATTTATTCTAATTATTAACTCGGTTTCATAATATATTATCCGGCTTATATGTATTTACTTTACAAGTATAAAGAATTGTTGTTTGGATATTATCATTATAATCCGGATTATTCGGGTTCTTTTTCAAATGATCCGGATTATTTGTTTTGAATGATCTAATTAGATATTCTACTACTCTTTTACCTACATGTATAAGTGGTTAAATATCTGGATTCATATATATGTATCTGGTTAACATTATAATGATCCGTACATTAGTCGATAATCCCATCAATCTGCAAACCAATTCTTTAATTTTGAACTTTCTATATTTTGTTATTAATTTACTAGGCAAGTTAATCCGGTTAATAATATGCGTTAGTTTAAGTGGTAAGTGACTCTTTCCGATTTCAAAAAAGCAGGGTTGTATGTCATGTGTTTTTAATTTTTTTTTTCTTGTAAGTAATGGCAAAATCGTAGTTCAAATAACATTTTCTTCTTTTTCAACCTGCAACTTTTCTGGTTCAAAATGAATATTTCTGTTTTTTTTCTTGATCTTTCACTTTTTATAGCAGATTTCTTTTCATTTTGATATAGACAAATAGATCTAAGATAGATTTGAAATAATTTAGATTTTGTTTCGTCAAGTTGAATTAAGTCGCCGTGTTTCATCGTAACTCACAGCCTTTCACTATAAAACGGACAACACTGCCATAAAACCCATTGAGTGCTCCTTCTTGCCACAGCAAAGCACCAATAGTCACACGACCAATCTCCGTTAGTTACACTGCCAAGCACCACTGGTTCTTCTACGGAACCAAACATGATTCCTGGAATCATATCCGGGTTTACAACCTCCGAAGGAATTTGCAAACAATTTATCTCCGCCACCGACATTGCTAAGAACCCTAATTTTTCTAGGAATTTTTTGTGACTAGCTTCTAAATCTGGTTTTCTCTTCTCGGTTTATATTATTGAGTTGATACGTTTGATTGATTTTGCATGCAATGGAGGAATAAATTTTTTCTGTAGAGTAGCTAGGTCTACATGAATAATTACTCCAGAGGTGCAACAGAGCCCTAAGCTGACACTGTCAGTTTCTGTCTGTATTTCAAATTAAGGGCACTAAAGGTTTTTCATTTCCTTGCATTTCGACGGCAACCGTATGTTGCTAGATACCTAATTAAATTGTTTTCCATGTATATTCACCTAAATAGCTCTATAATAATTAAAATTTTCCACGATTTATGGACTCAATACAAATAAATAAATTAAATAAATAAACAGCGTAGGCGTTAGGTTTTTTTTTTCTAAACACCGCTCGATTTTGCTGGTGGAGAAGCGGTGGTCTTAATCTGCGGCGGTTCCCGATTCCTCTCTGCTCTTTGCTCTCCTTTAGGTCTCTAAATCATTTTTATATCACTTTCATCTCTTTCTATCTCTCTGAGCTATAGACTCTTCTTCATCAGATTACTCGATTTGATTTTTCGTCTGGTTGCGTAATAAATTTCAAAAAGGAATATTTTTTTCTTCTTATCATCTAATCTTTCGTTCTCAGATTCTGAGAGATCCAATTTTCTTCTTCATCCTTTCGTCTGCCATGAGTACCTCGATCCAGATCGTTGTTGAGACGCAAGTGGATGTTTTGTCTCTTAAAGATCAGGTTTTGTTCTCGTTTTAGCCCATTATTTTGATTAATCTATCTGTGTTTCTCGTTTGCGTTGACTCGGTCAATCTGTGTGTTTTGCTGTCTGAATTTATTTAGAATTCATGGGTTCATGAGTTTTGGTTCTGATCTCTTGACCTCCTTATCCGTTTTGTGCTTAATGTACATGGCTTAGTTTAAATTTCGGATCTTTGGTTGGATTTACAATTTTTATTTCCTTTCCTGATGTTGTATCTGTGACTTGTGTCTGATTTTGGTTTAGTTGTGTCCGAACTTGGTTTCTTTTGCGTTTCTTATTACAATCTCTTGACCTACTAATCTGTTTTGTCCTTAATCTACGTGGGTTAGTTTATATTTCGGATCTTTTGTTGAATCTACAGTTTTACTTGCCTGATGCTGAATCTATGACCTGTGTCGGAATTTGGTTTAGTTGTGTCCGAACTTGGTTTCTTTTCCGTTTCTTATTACAATCTCTTGACCTTCTAATCTGTTTTGTGCTTAATCTACGTGGGTTAGTTTAAATTTCGGATTTTTTGTTGGATTAACAGTTTTACTTGTCTGATGCTGAATCTGTGACCTGTGTCGGAATTTGGTTAAGTTGTGTCCGAACTTGTTATTTTTTTCCTTTCTTATTACAATCCTTGGCAAATCCACTAGGATGATGTTGACTTGACTCTCTCTCTCGTTTATTTATTCGTTAACGAGATTGATTGAAGATGATAATTTTCTTTGTGTCTTAGGATGAAAAAAAGACTAAAGTAGTGAGCAATGAGCTGAGTTTCGGGAACCATGGTGGATGCTGTGCAATATGTTTAGATACAATACCTCTCCAAGAAACAGCTATGGTCAAAGGCTGTGAACATGCTTACTGGTAATGTCTCTAATGGATTATTTTCTCAATCTAGCTTATTATCAGCTCTGTTGATATGGTTCTTACTATTACTAAGCAAGTTACTAATTGTGGATTAACCATTGGTTGTCAATATTAGTCCCCTGCTCAGTTATTGTTCAATTATGGATTGTAGATTTTCCTTCATATAATGTAAAAGCATCTTACTTTTGTTTATTCTCTATGCATAAGAAATGAATTAGGGACATACATTGATATTCGCTTTTTCGTTTTTAAGACAAATGATTCATTGCTTCCATTCATAAAATAGTGTGACGTGCATACTCCGTTGGGCAAGTTACAAAGAGTTACCTACCTGTCCACAATGTAAGCATCCCTTTGATTTTCTCAATGTCCACCGCTCTCTCGATGGAAGGTACAATCTTTATTTACATTTTGCGCCATTGTTTAGCGGTACTGTACACTGCTTTGTCCTTTCTAACTTATGCTTCACTGCAGCGTTGAAGATTTCATGTTCGAGGAGAGTGTGTGTCTTCTCCTAAGAGCATCGTGGTTTCAGCCACTGGAAACACTGGAGCGGGTTTCATACAACGGCAATGACACTTATGATTTCGACATTCCACCAGAGTATGAAGAGGAAGACGAAGATGATGACCTTGACGAGTTTTATCTCCACGGTTCAAATCTTCGTTTAGGAAACAGGAGGTGGGGTGATAATGGATTTGTCAGGTCAGGCCGCCAAGAAGCAAGACCGGCCCAACATAATAAGCACCGAGTTGGCCAAGCTTCTGGCTCTGATGCATCAGGAGGCTCTTCTTCTTCCTCCCGTGAGGCAAAGGAGAAGAAGACTAGCAGTGCTACTGCAACAGGGAGGCGTGCCAAGAGGGCTATGAAGCGTGAAGCTGCGAACAAAGCTGCAGAAGTAGTTGCAGCTGCAAAGCATGAAGCTCTTTTGGTTAGGTTGGGAAGGAAGTGATGAGTGATTGTTGTATCTCTGTAATTAAAATCCATTGACTTCCTTACTTAAGAGAACTGCTCTGTACAGCAAGTAGTATCTAATAATGGTCGAACGACAAAACTTGCTTATGTTTTTGTCGTCGAAGATTCTTTGTTAGAGTTTATTCGTTTAATCTTACAAATTTGTTGATCATTGGTTTGATGAGTAAGATGTACTATTGGTTTATGATGTAATGTAGATTTTAGCAAAATTTTAAACAGTTTGTAATATTTTTTAGAGTTAATTTGCTGGAAACCAAAAAGAAACATGAAATTAGCAAATTAATTATGATGGGACAAGTTTACTCTCTACCAACAAAGGTATCATGGTGTAGGATTTAGAGTATAAACCTAATTATGAGAGAAGTGGTGTGTATAGGATACAATTTCGTTATTTTTTAATAATTTATATATGCTTTTAATACATTTATTCTTACGTACATATATATTTATGATGTTGATATTTTTTGCAGTATTCACATATAATCTCTAATCTAAAAATAGGCAAGAATCACACACCTACAAGATCATCTTTTACAGTTGGAAAATTTGAGTTGAATAGGGTCAATATAACAAATCTGTAGTTAATTAGGCTCAGATATTATCTATTTATTTAAAATCAAAATGAAGGTCAAAAGTTCTGAAAATATTAAATTATAAACTTAATATATGCATATATATCTTAATATATGCATATATATCTTACATATAAAATCAATAATAATTTATTTAACTTTTATATAATTTTTACTTATATTTTTATTAATTATTACGTATACTTTATATGATTTTATTTAACTTACATATAAAATCAATAATAATTTATTTAACTTTTATATAATTTTTACTTATATTTTTATTAATTATTACGTATACTTTATATGATTTTATTAAATTTTATATGTAAACATAATTAATATTTATTTGATAATAATAATAATAATATGCATAAAACATTAGTATTGTTTATATAATTTTTATTAATAAATAGATTACACAGATTGAGAAACAACTAAACAAATTAAATAAATATTAGCTGCACTGATATCAAAGAGTATTGTATTTTAGTCACTGACTAATAATTCTTAATAAATAATATTTATCTAAAATTTTTTATATATTTATAAATACTAATAAAAAAATTTAAAGAATATATTTCGATAATTTGGATGCCTAAGTGGATTGATGGCTTCCCCTCTAGACGGTTCAAGATGTACTCCTTTTTTTGTTGGAAAAAGTGACAAGAAGTTTGCTCGAGTAGCTGCTATGCTATCATGGACTCGGGAAGTAGACGCATTCGTGGTCCACCCGTAAGTCATTTTAATTTTAATTTTTTTCTCTCAAACAAATAAATTTAACTCTTTTAAATTATTTTCTGTAATTTTTATTCTTAGAATTTTATAGTCGAGAATAATAAACAAATCGGAGCAGCGCGGACTGCTCTAATTATAACAAGTTGTCTGAAGTTAGTTTCAACATCGCCGGAGAACGTTTCAATCTCACACCCCGTGATGTAAGTTGCCGGACCATGTATATATATTATTATTATTATTATTATTCCCTTTCCTTATTCTTTTACTTATTTTCTAAAACCGATTTTTCTAGTATATTGAGAGACGGAATGGGAAATGCAAGAGTGTATTCCTGGATAGTTCTGGAAAAATTGATTTCTGGTAAGTTTTTCATCTTTAACGTTTTTTATGAAAAACTATATATCTTGAACTTCTTTTTTTCTTTTGGTTTTAAGACCATCTCCAATGGAACACTATTTTCTATTATATATTTTATACAAAAATAGAATAACTCTATTATAGAGTTGAATTTACTCCAATGGTTCACACTATAGTAGAATAAATTATAGAGGGATACTTTTTAATTTTTACTCTAAATATAAAGTAAAAACCCAATATCCCTCTATATTTCACACTATAATAAAATAGCTCTATTATAGTGTGAACCATTGGAGCAAATTCAACACTATAATAGAGTTATTCTATTTTAGTATGAAATATAGAGAAAAAAATAGTGCTCTATATTGGAAATGTTCTAAGTGTATTTAAACTTCTTTTTGTGCTTTTTTTTTTGTGTAGGACACTAGGCATTCCATTCATTAGAGCATTCCACACCGTCTGGGATTATCAAACTCTTCCTATTAAAGTTGGATTAGCTAAATCCACTTAAATTTTCCTCCGACTAATGTTGTTATTATTTCGTATTTTATGTTATTATTACAAGAGAGTAAAAGTTATTTAATATAATAACTAGGATAAGATCTACGTTTTGTGCGAGATGAAGTTATTATTTTTATTATGTTTTGGAAAATGAAACAATTGTTTGGTTTCATTTGGATTAGGGGTGTTCATAACATAAGATGATTATTAGATATCCCGTAATTTTCTCATCTTTATTTAATTTTAATTTGTGTTTGATTAATTAAATAAAATATTTAGTAGCAGTTAGAAAAAGTAGATCCCGATTATCTTGCAATTAAAGTGGTGGGTTACATCTACAAAATATAATTCGATTCAGTTATATTATTTTAAGTATGTGAATTTTAATTGGACTTCACTATTATCAACAGGTCATGATCCAAAATTAATAGTATTGATAAACCAAAAAAACATATAGTTAAGTAAACCATTTCTTAACACGCTTACTCTCTCATAGTCTTAGGATTTTCAGTGGTTTATACTTAAATGATTTTACATTTTAGTCAATAGTCAATATTTGAAATAGTAATAATTACCATATATAGTTTTCCACACTATATGTTTATGTTTGCATTGATATAAAAGGGAATGTTGAAATTATTCATCGTGATGTTTTGACACCGGGACCGGGAGTACCAACATGTGGATTCCTTCGTAGAACTGTTTACCGAGAAGAAACAAGTTTAAACTAACTGCATCAAGCACTTATAAATACGGTAAGCTGCATAATTTTCTTTAACTATGATTATCGTGTAATATATATATATATATATATATATATATATATATATATATATATATATTTATTTGGTTTTAATCTGTTTTACATAACACTGATTTCATGATATTATTTATTTATTTATTATCAAAATTTCATTATATTTTGATGATTGTTGCTGTTTTTTGCATATTTTATCAATATTTTTCTGTAATATCTTGTTTTTACTTTTTTATATTAATTTATCACTTATAACTTTACATCTACATTGCAAAACAAATGAGAGACACCCAACACAATTCACTTTTCTGATCGATTTAACCAGTTTTTTTCTTAAATTCTTTACTTTCAAGTTTCAATAAACTATAGTTTATTGAAACTTGAATATAAAGAATTGAGTAGTAACTGTAAACTTGATAGTTCTTTTGGTTAGGTTGGGAAGGAAGTGAGTGATAGTTGTAACTCTGTAATTAAAATCCACTGACTTCCTTACTTAAGAACTGCTCTGTACAGCAAGTAGTATCTAATAATGTTCGAACGAAAAAACTTGCTTATGTTTTTGTCGTCGAAGATTCTTTGTTATAGTTTATTCGTTTAATCGTACAAATTTTCTTCATCATTGGTTTGATGAATGAGATGTGCTATTGGTTATGATGTGCAAAATGATCATATGGAATGAGAGAGGATCGAGTGGCAACTATACCGACTAACGAATCCGAAGTAATTTAGATTTTAACAATATTTTAAAAGTTTGTAATATTGTTTTACAATTTCTTGTAATATTTCTCTAATACATTTATATTTTACGTATCTATATTCATGATGTTCATATTCTTTGCAGTATTTTGGCAGACTAGCTATCCACATAATCTCTAATCTGAAAAAGAAAGACAAGAATCACACACCTACAAGATCTTCTTTTACAGTTGGAAAATTTGAGTTGTATAGGGTCAAATAATCTCTAATCTGAAAAAAGAAAGACAAGAATCACACACCTACAAGATCTTCTTTTACAGTTGGAAAATTTGAGTTGTATAGGGTCAATATAACAAATCTGTTGTTAATTTTTTACCAAAAAAATCTGTTGTTAATTAGGTTCAGATATTATCTATTTATTATTTAAAATCAAAATGAAGGTCAAAAGTTATGAAAATATTAAATTATAAACGTAATATATGCATATATATCTTACACTAGGTGATTTTCCCGTGCTCGTGCACGGGTATAAATATTTTTAAATTAAATATATAATAATAATTGATTATTATTTACTTTTAATTTTCAATTAATTTATAATTTGTATGCATCATTTATATTAATAGTATTATATCAATTTACTTATACTGTAATTTTATATATGTTATATCTAGTCAATTTTGTTGTTTTACGGTTGGTTTAGTTATCATTTAGATAAATTGGATTGCATCTCTGAATTCAACTGTAATATTTTTAAAATATATTATTTTTAATTAGTTACTTATTTGCATATGGTGGGTGTTGTCTTAGATATATAAATATATTTTAGGAAAATTATGTATAACTTAAGATATATTGTGCTTAGAATGAATTAAAAATTAACTAAAGTGTCTAATTCCAAAATACGTAAATTTAAATAACGAAAATATTCTAAAGTCTCATGGATATATATAAATTTTACAAAAGAACTAAAATTGTAAGAGTTAGTTAGTATTTATTTTTATTTGTTAACATGTTTTGAGTTATCATATGATCAATAAAAGGTTACATGCATTTATAAATTCTAAATAACTTTATGCTTTAGATTTATTGAATGTAAACTGAAATTTATTTTAAATAATCTTAAATTGAGAATTCAGATTTGCTTTGATATTTTGATTATGGTTATATTTAGTTTCACAAACA
>CAKOAT010058488.1:32264-219863 GCA_932364175.1 Eruca vesicaria subsp. sativa | reverse complement strand
CTAGAACAATTATTTTGACCAAACTATGTTTATTGTTAAATTTATTTTTAGTTTTTAATATCTCTTAAAAATAAGCACTACACAAAATGTGATTGTATTTGAAAATAATATTATATAAGTAAAATATAAGTTCTAGATAATTTTCTGTAATTGAAAGATATTATAGTCAACTAAATATATGAAAAATAAATAAAAATTCAATACGACTAATTATAAACTATTTTATTACTCTAAAAGTATATTTTATGTTATTTAAAAATATTTTTAAATGTATTATTACTATTTTGTGAACTTTTCTTTTTTATGAAATTATATCATATATACATATTTTTATGTTATTTAAAAATATTTTAAATGTGTTATTACTATTTTGTCAACTTTCCTTTTTATGAAATCATATTATATATACATATATTTTCGTTTTAAATTTGTTTTTATGACTTTATAAAAAAATGCTTTTCTATTACATATCTTTTTGGAAATTTTTGAAAAGAAAAAACTATAAATAAAATAATTAATAATAATAGTTTCAACTATTTTTAATTCATTAAGGGTATCAATGTAATCAACCATCGTGATAATGAACGTGAGAACGACACATAAGAAACTGACTTCTCAAATAATATTATAGAGATACATGCATCCATGATTTTTTTATATATAAAATATCAAGTTACGATTTTTTTCTTTATGAAAATTTACTTATTTAAGCAAATTAATGAATTACTTACTATCTACACATTTCTTGTGGACACATGCATCCAAATTATGATTTCCAAATATATTAAATCAAGAAAGAATTAACTTTTTCTACTGAAAAATTGATTACCGTGAGATATATATCTTTTTAGATTGGAGTAGTGCATGCTAAAAGTTATATAAAGAGATGGAGCTCTCTAATGTGATAACCCAAAAAGAGAGAGAGAGAGAGAGAGAGAGAGCTTTCTAGTTTCTAAAATGTCCCAAGTAGTGAGTTGTGGTGAGATGGAACCAAACAGGTGGTCAAAGCTTCCTTCAGATCTCATTCAGATGGTTTTAGAACGTCTTGGCTTTGCAGATTTTCAAAGGGCTAAATCTGTTTGTTCATCTTGGCACTATGCATCCAAAAAATCTTCACCAAAAAATCAAATCCCTTGGTTGATTCTATTTCCAGAAAAAGGTAAAGATTACTGTCTCTTGTTTAATCCCGAGGAAAAAAGAGACAAGTTATATAGACTTCAAAACCTAGGTGTCAACTTTTCAAATAGTAGTTGTTTGGCTACTTATGGAAGCTGGCTCTTGATGCAAGACGATCATCAATACAATCTATTATACATTTTGAATATATTCACCTGTGAGAAGATCGATCTGCCTTCAATGAAGTCTCAACTTAGCATTGTAGAGAGTGAAGATGATATGTTTCTTGTAAAACTGGATAACAACAGAGATGTTTCATTCTGGTTCGACGAGAAAACCAAAGATTATGTGGTTATATGGATAATCCAGCCCCGATTTATGGTTTACTCCAGAAAAGGTGATAAATATTGGAAACAAATTGAGCTTTTCAACTTTGCTTTTGACATGGTATACAAAGATGATCAACTTTACTTGTATACTAGTTCTCGTGATGTCAAAGTCTTTGATTTTTCTCAAGATATCCCGCGACAAATCTTTGAGACGCAAGTTAACTATGATTATTCGAGAAAGCAAGAGGATGTTTTCTACTATGATGGTCTTCAAGTAGGGAAGATCAAGAATGAAAATCTTGTAGTCAGAGTGACTGGTGAAGTTTTGAGGGTTAAGAGCATAGTTTTGTGCAATTCTGATGTTTGGCACTTCCGCATCTACAAGATGGATTCATCAAATAGTGAGTGGGAGAAACTTGATTCTTTGGGAGAGGAAGAAGCTATATTTTTGGATCTTGGTATCACCGTGCTTGCCAACACCATCCAAGGAGTCAATGGAAATTCAATATATTTCAGTGGCAATCATAATAACTATTGTGATTCTGATTTGGGTCATTTTTGGAGTGAAAAAGATATACTTATCTTCAATCTTGGCACACAAGAAATTGAAAGACCACATCCAAGTATCTTTTTGCCTATTCAGTTATCTAATGCTCGGTGGTTTGTCCCAAATTTCAAACAAATGTGATTGGTCTCAACTCTAATTTATATACCTTTTCAATTCTTTTGCAAGTGAGAGCGTTAAATTTACCATGTTCAGTTGTTCATTTTAATTGTTCTTGTAGAGTCAAATTTATGTTTCAAAATAAATGTTGTTTTAAATTTTTAATGCATTTTTTTTAGTTTGTATGCTATATGATTCTTTATATTCTTCACTATTTTTTTCTGTGGATTGAAGAGATTAAATGTAACTGTAAAAAAATTACGGTAGAAATTAGTCTGTAAAATTTTTGAATGTAATTGTATCTAATGTAACTATAAAATTAAATGAGAAAAATGGAAAAAGAAAAGATATTCCTACAGTAATCCTACAACACTATTTTTTTGTTTTAGAAAATAAGGCTCCTATAATAACTTTTTTATTTTTTTTACTTTACCTTTAAAAACTACTTAAATCATGATTGGTGATTTATATGGTTGTAGATAGAAAATAAAGTTAAAATCATTAGTTAAACCTCAACCAATCACCCCCGATATTTTGTTCAAGTTATTTTTCATTTTTGTTAAGAAAATCGATTGTACTCAGATATGGAAATAGAAAAGATTTGCATATATCTTCAAAGTATTTGGTAATTGTACGTTCCATTTTTGAGATATTTAGTCATGATTATCCGTAAATTAGACATTTTACTCGGTGTAGAGATAAGACAAGAGATTCGAACTCAAAACCCACTAATCTTCGAACATTTAGCTGTTTGTAGATTACATATTCTTACGAACAACAAATATCACTATATCCAAGAACAAAATTTGAAAATTTTATCTATTAAGTTTTAGTATCCAAAAAATATTAATCATTGATATGAGAATATTTTGAATTATTTGTACTTTTTATAATCTATTGGGTTTGTATATATATATATATATATATTTTTTTTTTTTTTGATAAATAGAAAGTATAATGAAGACAAAATTAGTCAAAAAATTAAGACAAAATGGGACAAAATAATATTATGCTCTTTTTTATACAAAGAACAAAATTATATTATCCCAAACATGCTAAAGACCCTCATTAGTGATAAGCTCTAACATAGTTTCTTATCATAATATTAATGCAATTAAATGCAAAAAGTAAAAAGAGAGTGAAATTTAGTGAAGCATATCTCTCTGCAAAAAGACTATCTAAAAAAATATTAATCATTGATATGAGAATATTTTGAATTATCTGTAATTTTTATAATCTATTGGGTTTGTATATATATTTTTATTTTTGATAAATAGAAAGTATAATGAAAACAAAATTAGTCAAAAAATTAAGACAAAAATGGGACAAAATGATATTATCCTCTTTTTTTATACAAAGGACAAAATTATATTATCCCAAACATGCTAAAGACCCTCATTAGTGATAAGCTCTAACATAGTTTCTTATCATAATATTAATGCAATTAAATGCAAAAAGTAAAAAGAGAGTGAAAATTAGTGAGGTATATCTCTCTCTGCAAAAAGATTATCCAAAAAAATATTAATCATTGATATGAGAAGTTTTTGAATTATTTGTACTTTTTATAATCTATTGGGTTTGTATATATATATATATATATATATATATATATATATATATATTATTTTTTTGATAAATAAAAAGTATAATGAAGACAAAATTAGTCAAAAAATAAAGACAAAAATGGGACAAAATGATATTATCCTCGTTTTATACAAAGAACAAATTAGATTATCACAAACATGCTAAAGACCATCATTAGTGATAAGCTCTAACATAGTTTCTTATCATAATATTAATGCAATTAAATGCAAAAAGTAAAAAGAGAATGAGAATTAGTGAGGTACATCTCTCTGCAAAAAGATTATTTCTGAAAAGAGACTCAAATGTAAGGTGTCTTCTTTCTATTGCTATGATTTTCTTTTATTTTCAGTTTTAATTATGGATGTAATCAATGTTATTATCATATACATTAGGTACTCATGGGAAGATATCCACCAGTAATAATGCTCTTAAATTTTTGGTCTATATTTCAAAATGAAAAATTATATTAATTAAATGTTGAACTGTCCTCCCCCCTCTACGTTTTCTATAAATACGGTATTAGTCAACTTTAACAAAAAAAAACAAAAAAAAACAAAAAAAAACAGAAGAAAGATAGAAAACCATGAGTACTAGCTTAAGGTTTTTAGCTGCTGTTCTTATTCTTTTCCTTGTCTCTCAACATGCTACAGGTAATTTTTATTTTTCAAAATTGTATATATATATATATATGACTATTTCATACGTATAAATAATTCATTTTCTTTAATTCTATATTTTGCTAGGTCAACCCATAATGAGAATCCCACTGAAAACAAAAACTTTGTGGAGTACGGACGATGTGGCTTTAACAAATGATAATGACAATACTTACTTCGGGCAAATTATGGTAGGAACTCCGGGTCAGCCTTTCAACGTGCTGTTTGACACTGGGAGTTTCGACCTGTGGGTTCCTTCTTTAAAATGGCCTAAACCGAGAAGCAAAAAGTATAATTCAAGCAAATCAAGCACTTTCAAACGCGATGGTAAGCTGTATAATTTTCCGTATATATGGTTATCTTTTAATTTTTATGTATGTATAGTGAGATATATAATTGGTGGGTTCAATGACGGACCTAGCAGGATATTTAATTGGGGTCGTATATAAAAAAAATTAAGATGAAATGGTATCAAAGTGGCACATATTGAATATCCAGATATTTGAAGGTATTCGTGATTCAATTCGTTTGTTCAAATAATCAATTATTCGATTCGATTCGTAATAGTCCGGATATTTGTTGTCCTAAATATTCGGTTTTTTAGATTTTACTGAATATTCGATTCAATCCGTAAAAATAAAATAAAATAATTTAAAATTAATAAAAATCCAAAAGAATATAAAATAATAATATTTTATTACAAAAATAAAATTGTATTTAATTTTAATCATTCTAAAAATTAAGATAATAAATTTAATAAATAAAATCTTATATAAAATAGAATATTGATATAACTTTGTATATACTTATTTAAATATATGTATATATATGTATATAATGGATCGGATCGGATATATGTTCTTAAAAATATTAGTATTTGTGATTTATTTCGTTTCTTATGGATATCGTATTTTAGTATTTGTTTTGATTCGTGGAGTTACAGATATCCGGATTTTTTAAGTTCAAATCGAAACATATAACTAATCGAATCAAAATTTATGGATATTTTGTCAATCCCTAGTCAAAGGGGAATTGAACCCTGATTTTTTTTTTTGTGGTGTCAATGTGTATAGAATAACCATTTTATTAGATATTCTTTAATAAAATTCAATACAATTTAGTTAGCCATTTTAGAGGTGTCAAATCTTAGTGGGTAGTCAACCCCTGGGTGGGTTTTGTGTAAGTGAACTTTTAACCTATCTGCTATATACACAGGGAGGAAAGTAGAAATCAGATATGGAGCAGGTTCTCTGAAGGGGTTCATAAGCAACGAGACCGTCGAGGTCGGCGGGTTACGCATCAAGCAGCAACCGTTCATCGAGGCAACTGAAGCTCCAGGTAGACGGATTTACGAAAGGCCGTGGGATGGCATATTTGGACTTTCAGGCCTATCGAAATCGTCTATTACAGGAACTCGTCCCATCTGGAGAGCAATGATGGAGCAAGGGGTGGTTAAAAAGAAAGTGTTCTCGATATGGCTTCGACGGTACGGTGACTCTGGTAAAGAAGGTGGGGAAATAGTCTTTGGAGGTACAGACCCAGCGCACTTCACGGGAGCTCATACCTACGTTGCTGCTGAAGGGCCGCATAACATGTTCAAAATATCCTCCTTTTTTGTGGGCAAAATTGACACGAAAGTTTGCTCCAAGGGATGCAATGCTATTGTGGACTCGGGGAGTACATACATTCGTGGTCCATCGGTAACTCTTTCTTTCTTTTTTTTAATTAATTCTCTCTATCATTTCGACATTTGGTAAAAGTAAATTTTAACCATTTTTTCTGTAATTACAATTAGGATTTGATCGAGAAGATTAATAAGCAAATAGGAGTAGCAGCCGACTGCTCCAATTATGACAAGCTGACTGAAGTTATAAGCTTCACAATAGCCGCAAAAACTTTTACCCTCACACCACGTGATGTAAGTCGCCAGAGAGTACATATATACAGATTTTTATTTTTATATTTTCCCTACTCATTTTCTATATATAAAAAAAAAATTCCTAGTACATGGAGAAACGGAATGGAAAATGCAAGAGTGTATTCGCGGCTAGTACGACTGATTTATGGTTATGTTTCTCATCTTTATTTTTTTTTTATACTTATAACTATTTTTTGCTAAAATATCTTCAACTATTTTTTTTGGTTTTACAAATCATTTATGTGGTTTTTGATGGTGTAGGCAACTTGGCACGCCATTCATTCGAGCATTTCATACTGTTTGGGACCACCAGACTCCAGGAACTGTTAAACTTGGATTCGCCAAGTCCAAATAATTTCTCTTATTATCTATTACTAGTGTTATTATGACTATATTTTTCTCTGTAGTTTTTTTTAGGTCCGTTAAATCAAGAGATGTATGAACTTATTATAACTACTTACAAGAGAGTAAAAGGCATTTTATTATAATATTAAGAAAAAAGATCTATTATTACTATTATATGCTGCGTGGCAATTACACATAGAGTTTAATCCGATTAAATTAAACTTAACTTCTTCTTTCATTATTAACCTGGACACTAGTTACTTGTACACTTATTTTGAATACATCAAACCAGTAAGAAATAATAATCCCTTATGTGTTACTTCAAACTAGTAAGACAAATTTTGGAGTTCCAATATTTACTTTTTATTTTACTCAAATAGTTAAACAAGTATATTTTACTTTTACATTTACAATGACTAACTAAATAATAATTATTATTTGATTTTATCTGGTTTAATCTGTTTTACATAATATTTATTCTATGATATTTTATATTTCAAATTTATTTATCATCATAATTTTTTAAATATATTTTGCTGGTTTTCCTTTTTTATCAATATTTTATTTAATATTGTATTTTTACATTTATATAATAGTTTATCACTTATAATTTACATCTATCTTGTATATATTTAAATTAACATTAATAAATGATGAAGATATTCACAATCACCTATATATATAATTTTATTATAGTTTTGTCTCTTTGACAAATTAATGTATATAACAATTTTTGATATAAGTTTGTTGGTATATATATTAATTATGAAACGACGAACCTATCAATTATGATTCTCCCAGTAGCTTATTTTTGGTTCGTTAAATCATGAGATATAAGAACTAATTACAGTAGTTCTATCTCTAAGTTTATAATGTCTCAAGTAGTTATTTGTGATGGGATGGATTCTCTTAACAACACAGAAACTCAACTTCAGAATCTGAATAACCATCATAATAATGGTAATAATTGAATTAATTAATCCAGTGGGATTAGCTTATTAGCAATTTTATTTTGTAGATGTATGTGATTTTGGACATTGCTGATGTCAAATCTATTCACTGATTCTACATGTAGTACCATTTAAATTGATTTTTACGTAGAAAAATGGTTTAAACATGTCTCATCTTCTTGACTCTGCTTTTGAAGTTGTAGTGTCCATACACGTAAAAAAAATTGAAAATCGAGCATATACAGTTAAACCTCTATAAATTAATAATGTCGGGATTTTGAAATTTTATTAATTTATAGAGATATTAATTTACCAAAGTTTCCTTATTTAGATTTTTTATTTTAAGATATATTTATTCTAAAATAAAAAAATATTTTATTTTAGGATATAAATATTTATTATCTTTTTTTGAAATTTAACATTTATATTAAATTTCTTATATTACTTGGTGTATATAATATATATTTCTTAGAATTTAAATATGGTTTTAGATATAATATTACTAAATCTCATCAACAATTTATTAACTGTCAAGAAAATATAAAGAGAATTTCCTTGTAAATATAAAACAAACAGTATAATAATAGATTATTACTTATATAAAATATGTATAAATATAAATTATTAATTTATGATTATAATGAGACCATATATTTACATAGAATTTTCTAAAAAGTTATTATCTTATTATTTTATCGATTTGTGTCAAATTTTGAATCGACCCAAATTAAGACCAGCAAAATTTAGAAAGATTATTAATTTATGGAGTATTAATTTATAGAGGTTCTATTGTACTTGTCGATACATAAAGTAACTAACCACTAAAACTCTAAAAGCATGCAAACAATAAATCTTAAGAAACCAAAAAGGTATACATATTGGCCCAGTATGTTAAGTCATTTTAGCCCAATAACAGCCCAATAATTCATTCATCTTTCAACATTCTCCAAGTCAAATCTCCTTACCGGGAAAAAGAAAAAACACGATGGATTCTCAACCTCCGGCGAACGGGTCCTCCCCATCGACGACGATCAGAGACCTAGTTCCTCTCTACTCCAGCTACCTTTGGAATCGCGTCGCTTCCTTGCTTCCAACTTCTAATTCCATTTTCCCCGGAAAATTCTCCAATCTCTATCGCCAAACGTTCACCAAAAAACGACACATCTCTTTTCCTCTTCCTCTGCCGTCTGACTTCCCATGCTCGTCTACGTAAGCTTCATATCTTCTGATTTGAATGATCGCTGCTCTCTGATACTGGTGTTTCGTGTTTTACTGATTATATTTGACTAATGTTCAATAACTCGTTAGGTGCTAGTTAGGAGGTTTATATAGGACTATTGATTAATCAGGCCGATTTTTAGAACACTACCAGTGTTCAATAAATCGTTAGGTGCTAGTTAGGCGTTTATATAGGACTATTTATTAATCAGGCGCCTAGGCCGAATTTTTGAATCCGATTTGCGGAATAGGCGCGCTTAGACCGATTTTTAGAACTCTTCCAATGTTCAATAAATCGTTACGTGCTAGTTAGGCAGTTTATATAAGATTATTGATTAATCAGGCGCCTAGACCGAATTTTTGAATCCGATTTGCCGAATAGGCGCGCTTAGACCGATTTTTAGAACCCTACCAATGTTCAATAAATTGTTACGTGCTAGTTAGGCGGTTTATATAAGATTATTGATTAATCAGGTGCCTAGGCCGAATTTTTGAATCCGATTTGCAGAATAGACGCGCTTAGACCGATTTTTAGAAATCTGCCAATGTTCAATAAATCGTTACGTGCTAGTTAGGAGGTTTATATAGGATTATTGATTAATCAGGCGCCTAGGCCGAATTTTTGAATCCGATTTGCAGAATAGACGCGCTTAGACCGATTTTTAGAAATCTGCCAATGTTCAATAAATCGTTACGTGCTAGTTAGGCAGTTTATATAAGATTATTGATTAATCAGGCGCCTAGGCCGAATTTTTGAATCCGATTTGCAGAATAGACGTGCTTAGACCGATTTTTAGAACTCTGCCAATGTTCAATAAATCGTTACGTGCTAGTTAGGAGGTTTATATAGGATTATTGATTAATCAGGCGCCTAGGCCAAATTTTTGAATCCGATTTGCCGAATAGGCGCGTTTAGACCGATTTTTAGAACACTTCCAATGTTCAATAAATCGTTACGTGCTAGTTAGGAGGTTTATATAAGATTATTGATTAATCAGGCGCCTAGACCGAATTTTTGAATCCGATTTGCCGAATAGGCGCGCTTAGACCGATTTTTAGAACACTGCCAATGTTCAATAAATCGTTACGTGCTAGTTAGGAGGTTTATATAGGATTATTGATTAATCAGGCGCCTAGACCGAATTTTTGAATCCGATTCGCCTAGACCGGTTTTTAGAACACTGTTAAGTTGACTTTTGTGAGCATACATTGTTTGATTATCTTCAGCAATATCTCGGCGGATACGTCTAGGATTTACGTTGTGTTGGAGGAGATAATGGCTGATGTTCTCTCCAACTTGCATGATATCCAGAAGAGTTTGGAGTTTTGGCAATCTAGAGCTGAGGTGAATCAATATAGTACTTGATTATATAGTCAAACGACATTCCTTTTAATCGTTTTGATTACAGGACTCTAATGCTCGGAAAGCTTACTTCATGATATTCGAGAGAGGACCTGTAGCTTTTGTTGACGAGAGTACGAAGCTTGTCCGCAAAAGTCTTAGTGAGGATTCTGCTATGCAGCATCTTTGTCAGTCGTCTTCGTCTCATATGTTCGATAGGATGAGGGTTTTGATGGAGTTGAGATCTTCACTCGCTTCCTTTCTTGCTCAGGTTATCATCAAAATTTCATTCCCTTTTTTATCATAATGATTGCCGTTAGAGAGTTATGTGCTTGTGACTCACTACTTTCAATGGGTTCTTTAGCTTTATGTTGAGTTGGATAAACGTGGTGAAGAGCTTTTGAAGAATCCGGAGAAGTCACTGCCATCATTGTTGGCTGTTATTGATCGATTGTTTTCGAACTTGGAGGCTTCTTTCAGCCATTTACATGCTGCGCGTGAGGTAAAGACAGTGGTAGATTGTTGTAGCGACCCTGATTCTTCTTTTTCTATGTTTCTCTTACTAGTTAATTGACTTGCGTCACATTTGCAGTCTGATTCTTCTATTGATGGAAGTTACTCAATGCCTCTTGTATTTGATCGACTGCCTGAGGTTAACGAAGAAGGATCCCAGTGGACTGATTGTGAACTTACAGATGCGATCAACCTCGTTCATAAGAATTTGGAGAAACTTAACTCATATTTATCAGTTATGGTAGGTGTGGCTGTAGTTTATCCATAGTTGCCAGTATTCTTGTTGACAGAAATCATCGTTAATCTTCATCTGAAATCAACTCTAAAGCCCTGTTCGTTTATTAAACGCCGCTATTAACACTAGCGTCTGAAATTTGTTTGTAATTTTCTTCTGCACTGGACGTTGGTGAAGAAAAACAAAGAGGCGCGTCACAGTAATCGATGGAATCCGGTGATGTTTGTGACGCGGAAATAACTAGCGTCACTGTTTATCTTTTCTCTCTCTTCCCTGCAACTGAAAAACATGGAAGTGTTGATCGCTGCGTCTACTGAACATGGAACTCTTCTCTAATTCTCCCTTTAAATTTCAGACGCTAGTGTGATCGCGACGTTGACTAAACGAACATGGCTTAAATATTTTTTCGTCTCTGTTTATTTATTTTTAATAGGTAGGCAAACATCGAAAGCCAAGGAGGATGACCCTGTACTGGGTCCGGTATACATGTGGTGCCATTGGCCTTTCTGTCTTTTCTATATGGCTACTACGCCACAGTAGTTTGATGGGAAGTTCTGACATCGAGAATTGGATGCATGATGCAAAAGAAGCAACCGTGAGCTTCTTCAGTGATCATGTTGAGCAACCGGTTTGTGTTTAGCCTTTCTCGGATTGAAAATGAGAACAGTAACTTTTCATCCTGGTCCGAAGTGCTTGGAAATTTTTGAATTGGTCTTCTGATCTTGCAGCTGCTTGCCATTAGGGATGAGCTTTTTGATACTTTCCGGAAAAGACACAAGGGTGTCATGGAAGCTGAAGAAGTGCAGCTGACGCAAGACTCACTGCATAGGTTGATATTCATTTCCTTCTTGATGCTTTTTATCATGGTTGTATTTCCTTGCTATTGTATATATCAATTCACTTGTTATATTTATATAGTTTCACTGATCTGGGGAAGTAACGACAACCAAAAATATCTGTAATCATTCCTTTAGTGCTTCTTATTTTTGGCTCGACTCTTAATTTTCTACTTGCTATGTAGAATGCTGAGGAATTTCTGCGAGCAGGCTACGCCCAAAAAGGTATCAGATAATGCAACCGATCAGGAGATGCTTGAAGTTGTTATGCACCGGTACAACTCTGAACATTAATCTTTTTTAGGCAGCTAAAGGCACATTAAATTGCATTTGCAACGACTACATCATGTATCCATTTAGGCAAGAAAATAATTGAGGCTTTACTCATGCTACATTCTAATCTTGGCTAGTGAATAAATCATGGGCGTTTTCTCATTTTTTTGTATAATAATTTCATGTGATAGTTACCACAAGATAGAAGTCTCAACACATGAGATAAGTATAGATATGAATTTTTCCTTCTAATTTCAGGTATGAAAAAGAACTTGTGCACCCTATTCACAACCTCTTTAGTGGAGAGCTAGTCCGGGGTATGCTTATCCAGGTAATTTGAACTTATTGGCATGAAGCTGTTGATTACTGTTTGTTAGCTTCTAGTCACATCAAAATTGTTTTGTCTTTCAGGTCCAGAAGCTTAAACTGGATATAGAAACGTAATTTCAGTAAACCAGTATCTCTAAGTTAACTGTAATACAGATCCCTTAATTATTTTGTATATAACTGAATATTCTTCTCCTGCAGAGCCATGCTTGAACTGGAACAGATACTCCGTGCGAATGAAATAAACTTTGCCATTCTAGCTGCATTGCCTGCTTTCTTTCTCAGTCTTGGTATGCTCTCATTGCTTCGGACATGGCTTAAACAGGTGATAAAGATTGATAATCCAGGCCAAACCAATTGATATATGTTGTTCGACTTTAGTTATGAGACTCATTGTGCAGAATCAATGATGCAGCTATTGTTATCTTTATTCCGTTTGGTTTCACTGGTATGAATAGGATAGCAAAGCTCAAGGACGTGGAAGAATTGCACGTATTCACAGGAGGCTACTTGTCGTTGAAATTGAAAAGAGAATTATGCAGTATCAGAGCTACATTGAACAAGGACGAGTAAGATGTCCACTATTTTATTTTTTCCCTGTTATCATTAATCGATATCATTAAACGAATGACTCTGAAGAAATCCTAAGCTTCTGGACGTTTCTTGATGATGTTACAGGATAAGGATGCAGAGACCGTATTTGGTTTGCTAATATACAGCCTTGAGCGTTTGTACCGGGTTGTGGAGACTCCTGCAAAAACAAGCGGCGAGTGGGATTTGTAAGTTTCCACTCTGATCCCATTAAATGTTTAGCTCAAAACAAAATAATCAATCATAAAGAATCAAAATCATTGTCTGCTCGAAATGAATGATAGAAAACACCTAAGCCAGTTGTCTCATGATACAAAACGCTTAACTCATGGTTTTATTTGCCCTCTTTTTAGACTTTTGTGTGTTTGGTTATGTGTGCCAGAACTGACTGATGTGTTTGTATAAACAGAGTGAAACAAGATCTTATCGAGTTAGGAAGGCCACAACAGCAAACAACGTACAAGCTAACTGTGACACAGCGACTAGTAACTGTTTACGACTGCTTGCTTCCCTCTCTGAAGCGACAATAACTTCTCACGGGTTCTTGATCTCCCTTTGTGAATTTTCAGTTTGTTCAAATATTTTTTCAACAATTCTTGCATGATCGCTTTTTGAGAGGTTTAAGAAAGCCTTTTGCTCACTTGAGAAACAAAGTTACACTTGGTTTCTTTGATAATGTAAATCACAATCAGTTTTACATCTCTTATCAGGTATACAATGAACCTAATAACAAAAACTAAATAACTCATCCCTCACACAGCTCCGTGTGACGCACTCCAATGCCATTAGCTTCCCCTTCTTACTTTAATAAAGTTGAGTTATGACAAATCACAGCCTTGCAGGAGAGATCATCATCAACGAGCCACAAGTTCAGTTCCGCAAGCTTTGTCTGAATAATATTGGAACCCACCTCAGGTAACCAATACACCACCGGTTTGGCTTCTCCCATTGATTGGTTTACGCTCTTGGCATTGATATTCTCTGAAATACTCATCGTCTCTACAGTCTTTATCATATTTCCCTTTTGCTCCACAAGCTCTTTCACTAGATGAATAAAATCTAGACCATGTTTTGGGGATAGATTCTTCGTTGCTGAGGATACGATGCTAGGCATAAACTCATTGCTCCATAGCTTTTGAGTGGCCAGTGAAGACTGAACAATCAAAACTCCAGAGCTTTCATCGATATAGAAGTCGTATTCTGATCTGATTCTGTCAAGGAGTAGACCTTCATCCACCAAAAGCACATTACTTGAAAACACCCATGTGCTGTATCCAAGCTCTAAGCATTTCTTAACAACGTAAGCATTGCCTAAAGCCTCCTTGACTGAGTCTGTATGCGAAGTTTTACTTTCTATAAACATATCCGCATCAATCACAGGATGTCCCCTTCTTGCAAGATCATAGAACAGCTCTGATCTAGAACCTATAAAAACGTGGTTTCGAGTATTAATCTTCTCGAAGTGGCAGAGTAAGTTCCTGATAAACTTCTCCTCTGCAGCAAATAGACTAACCAGAGCTATGGTTTTCTCTCTCTGCACAGAAGGAAGAACAGTGCCAAGTTCATACAAGCTCCTCACAACTCTACCAGGTACAACTTCACTGAAACAGTAGTCATACCACTTAAGGCTCCTCGAGGGATGGAGTTTGAGAAAATCAGAACCGATGAAGCTTTTGTTAAGTAACTGAGAGTCTGGTCCAACGGTTTCTCTATAGTTAACACCAGCATCCCTGTGAGAGACGCTTAAAGCACTCTCGTTTGGGAAATTGGTGTAGATGTTGAAGTAGCCTCGTGAGTGGACAAACTTTATGAACCATGGTGTCCATATTCGTTCTCCTATCGCTCTGTACCATTCATCTGTCACCTGAGCAAACACATAGCAGATATAAATGACATCCCATGAGGAAGAGAATGAGAGTCAAAAGTTACCATGCCAGTAAGGTAAGGCTTCTTGTCCTTTGATTTGTGCTCGTCATACCATAGTCTGAACTCTTTCCATGGTTTTGGGAAGAGAAGCTGTCCCCAAGTTCCTACTAACTGGTATAAGAAAAGATTCGTTTTGGGATCTACTTGTAGTTTATTTCCATGTTCACCTGCATTTGATCATTACATCAATAAGTGACTGTTTCAGATGCTAACCATGAGGACATGAATCCCTAGCTCCTGTGTGTCTACAACCTGAGTTGCAAAATACTACATCAAGAAGTGATTAGTTCAGACATTTCTAGGAATTGACAAACACTAACCATGAGGACATATAGAACCCCTACTTCCTGTGTCTACAACCTTAGCTTCTAAATCACTACATCAATAAGTGACTATATCAGATATTTGTAGGAAATGACCAAACACTAATCATGAGCACATGAATCCCTACTTCATGTCTCTATAACCTGAGCTGCTGAATCATAGAAAACAATATGGTACCTGGAACGAGCCATGGTCTCTGAAGCGAAGCTCCATAGACAGAAGGGTTGAAATTATAAGCATCATAGTAGTAGTAACGAATCACGCGCTCAAGAAACCCGTAGTAAAGTGGAGAAACCTCAAGATCATCTTCAACAACAAACGCAAACTCGTGATCTGAGCTTGGCCACCAAGCCTCCAGCCACTGACCCTGCAAGCCAGCATTACTGGTCCGGTAATGAACCAGTTTCTCCCCATATCTCCACTCAAACTTATCCACAAAGTCCAGTATCTCTTTCGTGCCCCTCAAGTTATCTTCCACCGGTGTATCATTCCTGTAAAGTGAGAAATGATCAACATAGACGTGGAGGTGAATGCGTCCTGTGTCGCCTGCAACGCCGTACTCCGCGGCGGAGAGAGATTTGAGACAGCGGGAGAGAGAGTGGAGACGGTTATAGGTGAGGACTTTGATGAGGAAAGTGAAAGGAGGGTTCTGTCGGGAAGTGGTTCCTGGTTTGGTGAGAGAGTGTTTGGTGTCAGAGACGAGAAGCAGGAGAATGATGATGGACATGCAGAAGAGAAGAAGAAGAAGGAGATGACGTACGTTCTTCTTAGGATGGGCAAGTACCATCATGGTCATCGCCATGCATAGATCACAGGTTTCTGTTTTAGTAACTTGTAAAGTGAAATGTGATTCAGATCTTTTATATGTTGGGAGTAAGTTGGAACAAATCATTTGAAGATATAACTTTGTTTATGGTTTGTTGTTATTTTTAGTATTTGACCAGGGGTGTTTAATACAATCATTGACTTTATGATAGAAATGATTGTTGATTTTTCGAATAAAATAGAAATGATTTATTTTATTAATTCCCCAAAAATATTCACTAATAAAATACTCATTCCATCAATTCCAAAATAAATATATACAAAAAAATCATTCCATAACAAATTTGGGTGAATTAATAAAATTAATTATTTTTGTTGTATTTCATTTCTATCTTTCTATTTATTTTAATTTATCAGTTACAGTTTAAGTGGTTCTTAGATCAATTTTGACGTTAATGGATCTTCTACTTATTTATTACAAGATTTTGAAAATCTATAACATTATTTGAGAAGTAAATTTGCTTAGTTGTCAACTTCTCCATGATTTTAGGTTATTTTACTTATTTTCATGTTTTAATAATGTATTATATAATAAAAACGAATTTATGTTAATAATATTATATTTTTAGAAAATATGTTAATTCTTTTGTATTAGATTGTTATCTTAAAAATATATTTTTCAATTATTATTTTAGAAGGAAATTTGCTTAGTTGTCAACTTCTCTATGATTTTAGGTTATTTTTCTTATTTTCATGTTTTAATAATTTATTATAAATTATAAAATAAAATAAAAATTTATGTTAATAATATTATATTTTTAGAAAATATGTTAATTATTTTATATTAGATTGTTATCTTAATAATATATTTTCAATTATAAAATTTAAGTGAATTTGCTGATTAATTTATAACTTTCACGTTGAATATTAGAGCGGTTAATATCGTTTATATACTTAATGAATAAATAAAAAACGAATTTCAATGATTTAAGATTTAGCTTTATCTAAAAATATTTTATATTGGGTTATAAAGTCTTTATTAACCTTGAAAAATAATTATATTAGTTAATATATAATTAATTATAAATTAAAAACGAATTTCATTTATTTGATAATCATCCTTATTTTAATTTTTTTTATATTATGTGATAAAGTCTTTATCAACCTTGAAAAATAATTATATTTGTTAACATATAATTAATTATAAATTAAAAAATGAATCTCATGAATTTGATAATTATTTTTATCTAACTTTTTTATATTGTGTTATAAAGTCTTTATTAACGTTGAAAAATAATTATATTTGTTAATATATAGTTAATTATGAAAAATCAATTCACAAAGAATTTATGTATAGATAATTTATATTGTGTTATCCAAAACATTATTAAAGATAATTTTTTATACTTTTTTGTTATGTCTAAAAATGATATTAATTTATTACTAAATGTTTTAAGTTCATGAGTATTTTCAAATATAAGTTGTGTAATGAAAATTATTTATATGATGATAATTTTATATATAGAAAGAATTTGTTTAGTTTATTATTAAATATTTTGAGTCTATGAACTATAATTTATTATAATTTACATAAATTGATTATATATTTATTTATAGATATTAGTAAAATTATTAAGCCCGCAAGTGCGGACAAAACACCTAGTTTAACGTATTTATTATTATATTTTGCAAATCTTTATTAGAATTTTAAATTTACCGTTATTCAGCTAATTTTGTACAAAAATCATATAAAAAATTGACCTCATTTATGTTTACTAAGCGCTAAATAGAAGATTTTGAATAAATTGGTTAAATAAATTTGAGTATATCATGAGAGTTTGAACATATGACAATGAGTAACAATCAGTCAACACCAAAATATGTCCTAAACAGGAATGAATCTGTTATTTGACAATTTATCCGTAATGAATCTCTGCTTTTGAACACATGTGCATATCTAGATAGAGAGTTTATTTGTGGGATATACTTTCTTTGAGTTATTAACCAGATCAAGTTCCATATCTAAGAAACTGTGAGATGTGTAAATGTGACACACAACGCTGATAATAGAATTGAACACAGTTAATAGCCTATAAACTATAGTAATTGTTTTGATATGGAAGAGTTAAGAGCACCTGTATTGGTGTTACCTTGAAACCCGCAATGGTGTTTATCCTCAATGAGTCAAGTTTTGATAAATGCTGCTCTAAACTATCACAATCCAATTACTAACACAAGTCGTCCCCAGAGTTATGTATATATCTCACCCAACACCCACCTAATATCTCACCATCCAACGGCACCCAGCTTCTCAGAGATAGAATTAATAACAGCCGTTGGATTAAAATTACATTTCCCACTTCTTACTCTTTTTCAATAAATAAAATAAAATAAAACTCAGCATCTTCACTCACTTCCCTCTCTTACTCCGATCGAGCCACCGTCCGACTCGATCTCACCGGGAATCTCTACATTCTCTTCACCGTAAGTTACTCTATCTCAATCTGCTGAGTCTCGTTATATATCGTAGTTCCCTCTCTTCACGCTGATAAAATCTAGTGAAGTTGAGTGAATAAACAACCTACTAGTGACTGTGATACTTCGATTGAATCCTTCTCTCATAGATATGTATCCACTCTTGATCTGATTCACATTATGATCCACAGTAACTTGAAACTGTATAGTAATCCTGGTTTGATTTTTATAGATCTGTTTGATCTCCGATCGCGAGATGTAGTTTGATGACATTCGATCTGATCGTAATTTGGAAACCTCAATTTCTAATCGAGATTCTTGCTTGTGCGTACACTCTTGATTGATCTCACACTTTGATTCAGAATCACTTGGAACTGTATAGTGATCTTGGTTTGATTTGTTTGGATCTGTTTGATCTTCGCATCGCGAGATGTACTTCAGTATTATTGACATTGATCTGATCGTGATTTGAATCTGATACGTATTGTTTAAACTTCAATTTCTAATCGAGATTCTTGTTTGTGCATTTTGATTCTGTGAAGATGAGAGAGATCCTTCACATTCAAGGTGGACAATGTGGTAACCAGATTGGCTCCAAGTTCTGGGAAGTAGTATGTGATGAGCACGGGATTGATCCCACTGGCCGTTACACTGGAGACTCTGATCTGCAGTTAGAGAGAGTTAATGTTTACTATAACGAGGCATCGTGTGGAAGATATGTTCCACGTGCTATTCTCATGGATCTTGAGCCTGGTACTATGGACAGTGTTAGAACTGGACCTTATGGTCAAATCTTTAGACCTGATAACTTTGTTTTTGGGCAATCTGGTGCTGGAAACAACTGGGCTAAAGGGCATTATACTGAAGGAGCTGAGCTTATTGATGCTGTTCTTGATGTTGTACGCAAGGAGGCTGAGAATTGTGACTGTCTTCAGGGTATGTTAACAACTCTTTGTTTCAGAACAAAGAATTGTATAATTATGATTTTTTTGTTTTTCAGGTTTTCAAGTATGTCACTCGCTTGGTGGAGGCACAGGGTCTGGGATGGGAACTCTGTTGATATCTAAGATCAGGGAAGAGTATCCTGATCGAATGATGCTTACTTTCTCTGTCTTCCCATCACCCAAGGTCTCAGACACAGTGGTTGAGCCATACAATGCGACGCTTTCAGTTCATCAGCTGGTTGAAAATGCTGACGAGTGTATGGTTCTGGATAATGAAGCTCTTTATGATATCTGTTTTAGAACACTTAAGCTTACCACTCCTAGCTGTAAGCCGCTCATACGTCCCATATCTTTAATTATGTATATGATTATTTCTATTTGCTGATGGTTTGAATGCAACAGTTGGTGATCTGAATCATCTCATCTCTGCAACTATGAGTGGAGTTACATGCTGTCTTAGATTCCCTGGTCAGCTTAACTCTGATCTAAGAAAGCTTGCAGTGAACCTCATCCCTTTCCCTCGTCTCCACTTCTTCATGGTCGGTTTCGCTCCTCTCACCTCACGTGGCTCTCAGCAGTACCGCGCACTCACCGTCCCTGAGCTCACCCAGCAGATGTGGGATTCAAAGAACATGATGTGCGCAGCAGACCCGCGTCACGGCCGATACTTAACAGCCTCAGCTATGTTCCGTGGCAAAATGAGTACAAAAGAAGTAGACGAGCAGATGATAAACGTGCAGAACAAAAACTCATCCTACTTTGTGGAATGGATCCCCAACAACGTGAAGTCAAGCGTATGTGACATAGCGCCACGAGGTCTCTCCATGGCGTCGACGTTCGTTGGGAACTCCACGTCGATTCAAGAGATGTTTAGGAGGGTGAGCGAGCAGTTTACTGCCATGTTCAGGAGGAAAGCGTTCTTGCATTGGTATACAGGTGAAGGGATGGACGAGATGGAGTTTACTGAAGCGGAGAGTAACATGAATGATCTGGTGTCGGAGTACCAGCAATATCAAGACGCAACTGCAGATGAAGAAGGTGAGTATGAAGAAGAGGAGGATGAAGAAGTTGAGTATCATGATTGAATTATGCTGCTGAGATTACCGATTTTTTTAATCAATCCGTCTATATGTTTTTTTTTTAAATTGAGTTTCATATGTTGTGTTTGTGATTGTCTGTGTGTAAAAGTGGTGATCTGAGCTCAATTTTTTTAATTATTTGCATGTGGTGTTATAAAATGGTGTGCGGTGTTTTATGATTGCTTGTGGTTTCGGTAGGGTCTTTTGCAATCTTGCAAGGTTTGACTGTCAATAATGTAAATATTGTGGGCTATTTAGAAAACAGATTAAAATAAAGGACGTTTTGTAAATTTGAATTTATTTAATTAAGAAAATTTCCAAAGCCTCAAGTAGCCATGGGCATTTTATCCGAAAACCGAACTGAAGCCGAACCGAAAAAACCGACACTGAAACCAGATCGAAAACTACAAAAATCCGAACGGTTCCTATTTTTCTAAATCCGGAAAACCGAAACCGAACGAGACCAAACCGAGAACCGAACGGGTACCCGAATATTGTAAATATAATAAAAAATATTAATTATTTTTAATTTTAATATGTATAAAATGTAATTTTTAAATAAAAAAAATCCAAAAACCTAAATTATCCGAATATTTTCTGGGTTTAACTCAGTTTTTTGGTTCTTTTTTCTTGTTTTTGGGCTTTAAACCCGAACAAAACCCGAACTATTTCTAATTCGGTTCCACTTTAGGTTTTATAAATAAATAGAAACCCGATCCAAACCCGACATTATCCGAACTGATTCGATCCAAAAAATTCCCGGTTCCTAAACGGTTCCTAAATACCTCAACCCGAATAACTCGAAAACCGAATAATCCGAACTGATCCGAACCGAGAACCCGAATGCCCAGCCTAGCCTCAAGAGAGAGAGAAGCAGATCATAGTTTAGAACACTCAGATTTGAGAGAAGCCATGGATGAACAAGAGTTTCGTAGCCGTCTCCAACTCTTCCCCGTCGTGCGTTCTCGCGACTACCGTGTAAAATCTCTCTTCTCTCTTCCCTATTTCTATGAACAATCTATTTTTTTTTTGCTTGCTGCTGCTTGCCTCTTAGGTTTTTAATCTGATCTTTAGTAGTAGTCTAGTAAGTCAACATCTTTGACGCTCCTGAGATTTTGGGAGTAGTTAGTGATGGAGTGTTCTTAAGATTGTTTGAATGCACAATTACAAATTTATAACTCTGTCTGTTTTTGTTCTGGTTTCAGGCTGATTTGGATTCATCAAGTTCAAAGCAATCAACTTCACTCTCAGTTGTTGAGCGAGAGGTACCTTCTGAGGTCTTTCACTGATTTTTTTTTTTTTTGATTTATGATGTTGAACGTTTGTCATGTGATGATGACACTTGGAACCATTTTTATAGGAGGTAAGTGAATGGCATGATGCACCCAGTGTTGCTGAGCCAGAAGACTTAAACGATCGGAAGGTTAATCAAGGTATGCCTCCTTTTCTCTCTAATGAAGGAAATCAATAGCTTTCTCTCTAAAACCCATTTTTTGTTACTCAAATGTGTCTAACTGTATTGAGTGAAAATAAATCACAAAATCTGTGTCACAAATTTCTTTGGTAATCGTTGTGATTTGTGTATTAATATGGGTTGGATCAAGATAATTGCAAGTTCCTTACTTGTTAGCTTTTGTTGTGTGTTTCAAGACAGACGAAGTGAACTCATTATTACCTTAGAATGCTAGCTAGACATGTGATCCAGTTATAACATTTCATTTTTGTAATTTTGTGTATGTCATCTGTGTTTTCCTCAGCTTACTTTGGATATGGTTTTTACGTGATCTGACCAATCAAATGAAACCATCCATGTTCCTTTTAGCCGAAACACTCAACATATTCATACATGTATTTTTTTTTTTTTGGGCTTAACACATAGTTGTTGAATAAGCATGCGGTTTCTTTTGCTTCTTCAGAAATCTTAATGCATTGTTTTTTTCTTGCTGCATGATTTTGTATCCATTGTCCTAATTTGTAGACATTTTATACAGATACATTCTGGGATAAGCTGAAAGCGGCTGCTGAAAAGAAGGTAAATTATCGCCAGTGACTTTTTTGAACGTTTCTGTTGTGGCAAGGAGATTTATAGTCTTATGTTTGTCTATAGAGTGGTAGCAATTAGTTTTAGTACACGAAGTTTATAACTTAGATACTTCTAGTCTAGCTGACTCTTGTTCATCTTTGATTCCACTATTTATATTCGGGATCTTAAACTGATTATAAAACCTCAATGAACATCGTTCCAGGTTGGTAAGGTTGAAGCAGAGAGATTTTGCAAGGCCTTCGAGAAACTCCACAAGAAACTTGTATGTCTCACTCTCACACACATTATATCTTCTTATCTTTTAAAGACGTTATTGCAGATCATTACTAATTCCCGAGTACATTTTCTTATCATGTGTGTTTTGGTTTCAGGTGTATGAAGAGCTGGATCCAGAAGCTGCAAAGCGATACTTATTAAACTCTTAAAAATTCATGTCTTCATTACTATATGCTTCCAAAGGTTTTGATTACGTGGAGATACTTCGACTCTCTCTTTTGCTTTTTGATTATCGCAATTAGGTATGAGTGGTCAAAAATCTCTTCTCGTGTTCATCCAATTATGATTCTCATCTTACTTGGTAGAAAAAGTTATGTTTGAGACATGATTTCTCTTATGTGGAAAGAGCAAGTTTTTTTTCCAAATTCTCCATATTTAGTCGTTATTTTGTTAATTAATTTTGTATATTTACAAATGTTTTTTTCTCGTTTTTGTTTTGATTTCGACTGTGGAAAATCTACTTCCTGTCCCTACACAATTTCATCTCGAATCTTCAAAGAGAATGTAATAAGATTTGTTATCTCGTCCATTATTTCCTTGGTCGTATATTATTCCGACAGCTCTCGTCCTGTTTCTTACATATTGACCACACCTAGTAAAATGTAATGTCAGTAACAAATGCATCGTGTATGAGTCGCGGTAAATAAAGTTATACTGTCTACTACCAACTGTTTCAGGTTAAATCTAAGAACTGTCGTTTCTGTTGCAGATGAAGCTCACATTTTGTATGTTTAATTTCTCTTTTCCTCACACTTGACGTTAATTAGTGTATTACAAGGTTTTACCATACTACTAAGTAGTTGTCTTTATACAGCTATTATTGTAAGTTGCAAGCATGGAAAGCCTGTTGTGATCAGATATCTTTCACATCCAACTCTGTAAGCGACTAGCTTTGTCATAATTTCAATGGAACAATGATGTTCATTCTTTCTTTTTCTTCATTGGCGTCAACAATGATGTTCATTTTATCATTACATATCAAAATATTTTGTACCACACGAAATTTCCAGTTCATGCTATTTGGGAAGATATGATTATCATGCAAATTAGTAATAAACAAATGATACTCATCTTTGATTAGATGATCATCATAGAGAAAGAAAACCAAGAAGGTCGTTGATCAGCACTTTTAAAATCTCATTCCTTCAAATAGAACATATATAAAAGTTACAAATCATGGCAGATCACGTACGATATAATGTATATCAGTGTAATACAAAGTAAATAAATATGGTTTAGGGTTTTGTTTGCACATATTTATTCAGACAAAAATTCACAAAATTTGTTAAAGCAAAAAAGAATTATTTATTGTGCAAAGGATTAGGACCTGTGAAGACCCTTCTCTTTCCATCTTCAAAAACATTCTCACCACCTTCATTTGTATATATTCTTGATCCTCTTGACGCAGCATTGTCATTAAGATCATGAGGCTTTGGATCCAAATCTCTAGGTTTCTTTAAGCTCCCATGAGTTGAGTGATGATGAATACCAGCAGGAGAGGATGACGATGAAGCTTTAGCGTAAAGAAACAGAAACAGAAGAAGAAGAAGGATGATAAAGGCAACAGTAGTTATATGTTCCCTAGATTTTCTTCTGGAGTAGTAATTTCTCATCTCTTCAAAATCTTCAAGATATATAGAGTTTCTATATATAAATACGAGAGATGAGTTTTAGAATTGATTTTCAGAAAATAAATAAACAGGAGGGAATAATAATCAAAATATTCCGATCAAGATCTCTTCAATTAAATTCTTTGTGTAAGTCTCATAGAATGAGAAGAGAAGAATGAAAGTGATGGAAGAAAAGCTAGGGAGCTTTTAACCTGAGTCTATGACTTGCTCCAAAAGTTTGCTGCTCTCCCTTTATTTTTTTCTTCATCTATATCTATACTTTTATAATACAACAAAGAGAATAAAACTAGAGTTTTTGTATTATCATTTTTTTAACTGGCTTTAGTTGAATCATTTCCAAAGATATTAGCTGGATTAAATTGATCAGTGGTAATAAGTAAGTGTAATTAATCTTTTTTTATAATGGTTAGCTTAGGGGAGAGTAATGAAGGTGTTAAAAAGCATGTTGAGAGTAATTAAGTGAAGGGTCAAAGAAGAATGAGATACAAAAAAAAAGGAGGAAGAAGGGGCCAAAAAGGGGAATTGGAGTGATGATTCTAAGACTTAGCTTTCTTTGGGGAGAATGATGTTGTCTGTCTTCATTCCCTTTTTTCATTGTGTTATTCCTCACCCACATCTACACTCACACACATGAAAGAAAAAAATCCACTTCCCACTTGAATGTCCCCTCTTATTTATATATATACATCTGCTTTTATCATATTCCATCTTGTCTTTGTGGAATATTAAACCCTTTTTGTTTTGTTTTTATTACGAATTAAGAGGAAAGAACTATATACACATTTGACAAGAAAAACATTTGTACAAATTTGAATTTCTTATTTTATCTAATCATGGATCAATCTCTTTTTTCTGCTTGAAACAAGATTTGAACAATTTCATGACTAAGAAGAAACAAATCATTGATAGTTTGATGACATCAATTTTGAAGCATTCTCAATTAGTTTTGGATGTTAATGAGTAATTTATTTCTTAAACTGAAAGTACAATTGTACAAATATAATATATATATATATTTGATTACCTCTCTTGTATCAGTTTTGAAGCCTATCTCAATAGTATATATGTTTTTTCGGATGTTAATGAATAATGAGAATACTTTGTTTTCTTAAACTTAAAGTACAAACATATTTTGTTTTTTAAAGAGAATGGAAGAGGTTCAATAAAATGTTTTTTTCTTAAACAGTAAAAGATAGTACTCTAAATCCTTTGTATATTTTTTTTTTGGAACACTATATCCTTTGTATACATTTGTGAAAGTTTCTAGGAAAAAAAAAAAAGAAATAAGAGAAACTGTATACATATGTGCATAGTATGGAGCTTCTAGACTACTGAGAGGGTTAGCCTCAGTGTAATTGGGCTGGGCCCTGGTCGCATGAGGCCCACGAGGCATCTTCAAAAATAAGTAAAAGAAGGCTGAGAAGCAAAAATAAATAAAATAAATAAAAAAGAAAGAAAGAGAGAGAGAATATTTACCCGATTGGTTAAGAGGAAACAGAAACTCTGAAGAAACCAAACCCTAAAGGAGGAAGAAGTAGTCCCTGTCTCGATCTCTGTCCTCTCTTTCCCCCTATCACTTCTGCTCTAATCAAATTTGCGCGGGAAATCTGACCAACCCACTTTCTCTCGTTTCCCTTCTTTTGCTGATTCGTAGAGGAATTAGATAAAACTCCGTAGCTAGAGATTGATTTCTCCACGAGATCTGGGCTTTGTCTTAACGTGTATGTATTCATGTCTCCTTCTTTCTCTCCGCTTCTTCTCTTTCAAATATTCAATTGAATCAGAGATTGTGCTTAATCGTTGGGCTTTGTCTTGTTTTGCTTTCGAATTCATCATTTTTCGCTCTATAAACTCTAAAGGTGTCAACTTTTTGGTATTGATAACACAAAAAAAGGAAGAAACTTTCTTGTTGACTAGCTCCAAAAGTCATGGACTTTGTTACTATCGAGGTTTCAGTAGATTTGGGAGAGTTTTTATATTAAATTATGCTAAAATTCAGATTTTTTTTTAGCTCTTAGTTTTGTTGAGACTATTATCACTAATGCAATGTGAGCTAGTGGTTTTGTATTGTTTGGGCTACAAGTAGTTAGTTTATGCATTAAAGAATCTGAAATTGCAAATGGTTTCGTGTACTTATGTATTTGTTTTTGTCATTTTGCTGGATACATAATATCAGAGTAATCATGCAAAAGCAATTGAGAGCAGTTCGATAAATAAGATGGAACCTGAAAGTACCAAATTTGGAGGTAAAGTATTTTAAAATGTGGAGTTTCTATAATCATGTCACCGTTGAGGTCAATGTGCTGGTGGATTATATAAGTGCAGGTCCGAGAGAGTTGTGTGGTGCTGTGGATCTTATATCTCAATACAAGTTATTGCAACACCATGAGTTCTTTTGCAAAAGATCGCTCTCTGCGTCTCTGTCGGATTCTCATTATCTTCATGATGTGGTTGGGGACACTGAGATTAGAAAAGGAGAAGGAATGCAGTTAGATCAGCTTATTCAGAATAATACGTCACAGAGCCGGGAGAGTAATACACGCATCCAACCTTTTGATATGGATGGGCTTAAGGAGGCTTTCCAACTTAATGATGTGACTCCTGTTGAATTGCCTCTAGTAAGAACCTGCTCTATCTCTTGGTACTTGAAAATGGGTTCAGTAATGAATGTCATGTTATATACAACTGCATATCCTTTGAAGATGATTGACTAAGACGTACTGATTTTTCTTTCAGGCAGAGAAGGGAGCTCCAACAGTTCCTCCAAAGTCAAAACGTGAGTCCAAAGATAAGGATAGGAAACATAAAAAACACAGGGACAAGGATAAGGACAAAGATAGAGAGCATAAGAAGCACAAGCACAGGCATAAAGACAGAAGCAAAGATAAAGATAAAGACAAGGACCGTGACAGGAAAAAGGAAAAAAACGGCCACCATGATTCGGGTGATCACTCTAAGAAACATCATGATAAGGTAAGACACGTCTGCTTGTTGCAGCTGTCTTTCTTGCCAAAGAAAAATTGCTTAATGAAGATCTTAGGCAGCTCTTTATGTATATTGTTCGTTTTCTGATCTGATGAAAATCACATGGAGCGCTGATATTTTCAGAAAAGGAAACACGATGGGGATGAAGATCTAAATGACATTCATAGGCACAAGAAAAACAAGGTAATGGCACTGCAGAGGGCTCAAATTTGACTTGAAGTTCCCACCATAGTTCAAGCTTTCAGAGACTAGATAGAACGTCTTTGGTAAATTTATTGATTCGTCGATTTATCTCGTTTGCAGCATAGGAGCTCAAAGCTTGATGAGATGGGTGCTATAAGGGTTGCTGGCTAAATAAAATTGGTAGAGATTCCCAATTTTGTATTCTGCAATCCTGTAGGTGTCATGGAAGAGGTTTAGAAGCGGTTTTCAACTCACTGTAGACTATATATTAGGTAAGCATCTTGTTCAATAAGCAGAAAAGAAGAAAAAAAAGACAGACTGTTGAAGGGATAGTGTTAACACACAACAAATAAGGATTGCTTACAATATTTGTTTCCCCTTTTTGTGTTGATATTGAACAAGAGGATTTGCTTTGTAGGTTAAAAAAATTCTAAATGGTGATTCATTCCTCGAAGAAGAAGCAGAACTCTTGTATTACATTTGATTTGGTGCCAGCTTTGTAACATTTTGGTCTTTGGAGTGTTTCATTCCATCTCTTTTTCTGTCTATAAGATCAATACTACTCTCAATGTTTACTATTCATGTAAAATAATTAGTTATCCAATTAATGTTGTTGAAAAAAGAAATCTTAATCCAATTATACCGTAATATCTGTATTCCACAACTTTTTTCTTGTCAACATCTGTATTCCACAATTTAATTGAAAATGATCTACTATTTTTTTAAGGATGTCACATAAAATATCAGTTCTAGTAATTGCTTGTGAAAGGTTTGCAAAATCTTCAATCAACCACAAATTTTAACTAAAGAAGCAATCCTAAGTTGCTCTCCATCTTTTACCCTTTCCCACAAACCACCTATCATAAGGCACCCTATGCCTTCCTCTTCATCCTTCAACATCATATTCCCTTCTGATTCACTTTCAGATTTCTCATTTGGATGTTCTATATCCATCTCAGCTTCTTCCTCATGTGTTTCCAATATCGAGTCATTTGGGCTGAGATCCTCTGCACTCTTCCTTGCTCTTTTGAATGGTGAGTTCTCCAGTTGCTGACTGTTGCACTCTGCTCCTCGTTTGACATTGTTGTTACCTTGTGCTTGTTTTGAGATTGTATGAGAATCCTGAGGGTCCAGAAGAGGTAAACGTCCAGAAGATCCAATGATCTGAGGCAACATACCAATTGGACAAGGGCTCCATGTTTTAGCCTTTCTCCATCCATTATTGGCTTTCTCTGTGTCGTTTCCTTTCTTCTTTGAGAGTTGAAGTTTGACTAACTCGAGTCTCTTGCCTGCCCTTCCGAGACTCTTCTCTTGCTCACGAAGCGTCGTAGGAGTTGTTACAAGAGTAGAAGAACTCTGTTTTGATGGAACATCTGTGGAGCTTTTATCCATTATAGGGAGTTTTTTCAGCTTCTCCTTCAAGACACGCCCTCCCACAATCTCCCCAAGCACACAACCTGATTTCAAAACCAGCTCATGTCCTAAGGCTCCCAGTAGGAGACATTTACGTATAAGTTCCATAAGGAATGTGCTGGGAGGTGTCACTTCTAGAGAACTGTTCCTCTGAAAATGCTTTGACACAGTGAGAAGACCCACAAGCCATGCAAACAAGCAAGGGAGCTGCTCAGCTTGAAAAGCTTCTTCTGCTGACTTATCTGTAAGATTCACATCTGGAAAAAACAACAAACATATCAAGCAAGTTAATAACGAGGTAGCAACAATCTGGAGTTTAAATTGAGAAAACAATATTTTACCTGTTTCATATCTTCTCTGTTCATTATTTTGGATCATATCAAGAACTGCCTTGAGTAGAGTCAATAACAACTCAGGTTCTCTGTTGGAGAACTCCATGATTACAGGTTTCCATACATCAAGAAAGACCCTGATATCTTGGCCAGGCTGATCCTCTGCAGACTTTGAAGAATCCAAAGCCTTGAGTAAAAATTCAAGCAGCACAGATGAGATCTCTGCCGAGAAAGAAGGGTATAGCTCAACAAGGCTGCTCACTATCTTCCTTATCCTTTTATTAGAACCTGAAACACACAAAATTAGAGAAATGCAACTGAATAGTTTATCATCTAAATTACTTCACCATCTTGTACAAGAAGGGAGACACATATAAGTTCATTCTGTGTTTCTGCTTGGAAAGATGAGTTGTCTTACATTTTTCTTTGACCAAAGGGGAGTCATATTGAGGATCCTGCTTAATTTGGAAGCATAAAGAAAGTTTCCGGAGTTTGGTTTTGACTTCTCTTCTGATGCTAGCAGTTCCATCTCTCTTCAATGGAATTTGAGCCTTTTGAGGCTCCCAATAAAAAGATTTTAACCATTCAAGTGCCTACAATGACCAAGGAAAGCATGCAATCAACTGAAAGAAGTAAGAAGCTATAATACTTGCAACAATAAAATCTGGAGCGCCAAAATAGAATTAAGAAGTAAACAAACTCTACCTCATATGAAGCATCTCGAAGCACAAGGAGAGAAGGGAGCTCACGGTGAGAACCCTCTACAATCAGAACAATCAAATCAGCATAAGCATAAGCACAAAGCAGCATCCAAAAGTTGAAAGTACACAGGGAAGGAAAGGCAACACAAAGATTCTTACCATGACGAAGATCGATCAATTTACGAGGGATACCAATTTCTCTAGCTGCCACCGCAATTGAAGTTGTATCTCTCTTCCTTGTCTTCTCTAGAAGACAGTTCACAAGCCTTCAACCACAAAGACGTGAGTCAACAAAGAGAAAAAAGCTCCATGAAACCAAAACATATCAAGAACGAGTAGGAAAAATCATAACCACCTGAGTATCCCCATTGTATACAGCATCTGAAGTAAATGCTCTGAATACAATGCATCTGCGGGTTGTTCCTCTCTCCTTTTTTTTTTTTCAAAATACAATAACAAAAAAAACAATAAACAACCAAACAATGTTATGAAAGAGACAACAACAAAAAGATCATAGATAGACTTACTCAATAAAGCCATCTTTGAACTGAATTTCAAGAAGGGAACAAGTAACATCAACAGGCCCTGGAAGACACCCTCTACTTCTCCATGTGTTAACCTGAAACACCCACAACAGAGATTCCATCAAAACCATATAAAAATCAACACTTTACAATGAATCTCAACTTCCATTAAGCTCCTTGGGTCTAAAAGAGTAAGCTTTACTAAACAGTTTCATATTAAAAATCAATAATTTACAGTTATCTCTCAACTTCCATTAAGCTCTTTGGGTCTAGAGGAGTAAGCTTTACTAAACTTTTGGATATAGAAGTCAAAACTTTAGACATACCCTTTGCAAGGCAAAAGCGAATCTATGAGGAGAAGGAGAGAAGAGAGACTCTCTGACAAAGTCCCACTCTTCCCAGTTCAGCCACGGGACTTGTTTGCAGCCGTCCGATGATGGTCTCTCTTGTTCATCGTCTTTCAAGCACGATTCGACGACCGCTAGTGACTCCATTGAAGAGGAGTCGGCTCGAAACACAAACTTAGCAGAAAGAAAGACAGAACAGCTGAACTAAAACCACCTTCAATGTCAATGTACTAGGGTTTATGAGAAAAGAAAATAATTGCAAAATATGGTTTATTGTTTTTAATAGTTTTCGATTTAACCCCTTATCTATTTTTTGGTAAGTTATAGTCCATGGAATTGAAGTTAGTATTGGAAGTTTGGAACACTCTTACATACAACACAACATAATGCGACCTTTTCAAGTTGTAAAGCACACAAGCTTTGATCTAAAAGTTAAATCTTAAAATCCTGATGTGCTTTTTTCGTTTAATCTTTAACTAATAATAATGATTGAGATAATTTTTGATGATCTGGTCCTAACACAGTTGCAAACTTTTTTAAAACCATGGGATGTGGTGGGGGGTATCTTCTTCCGTGGATATACAGCATAATGGTGAATCATACTCATTATTACATCATGTTCCAAGAACCAAAAAAAACAACAGCTGCTTAAGGTAAGAGATAAGACTGGAGCCAATTATTTTTGTTAGTTCTGTAAATAAAGCTGCAGGAAATGAAACTCAAACAAGAGTTCATGAGCTAGAGATTGATGAAAGTGAAGATGTAGCGGCGACGGGAACCATAAAGGTACTGTTTCTTTTTGGTTTCATGTTATTTGCATATTTGGTTTGTGGAATAGTAATATGGGTTGTACTAAATCTTTCCTACTCTTTTACTTTCAGAAGATACCTATATGAAATGGAAGAGATATAAGCTGATAATGAGTGAAGAGAAGAGAAAGAAGCTTTGACTCTACTCGCGATTTTGAGTAATGACAGAGGAAACAAACCTTTTCTTATTTGCTCTCTGATCGTTAAGACATTGGATTACGTTCAAAGACAGGGAAAATGTGCACATCACTCTAACAAGCAATAGACAAAAGTAGAAAAAACAAATACAAATCTTCTTCAACCTCTTCGATACTATTATATATATATACTAAGTGTTACTTATTTGTTTTCCAGAGTCTCTATATTGGTTCGAGTCACATAGAGTTTACCATTCTTTTCATCTCAATTCATCTTCTTGGATCCGGTTATTCAATTGCTCTCCTCACCTACATTTGAATTTCAGATACATCCATTTTGTTGAGATAAAGATTCACATTTCATGTCACAGCACACATCATCAACCTTTGAAAAAAAAGAAAAAAAATTCTTCGAGGGTTAAAAAAGCCAGCAAAGTATTTACCTCTGTCATGCGTTCAGGATCTGGAAACATCATAATGACAAACATCAACCTTTTCTTTTTGAAGATCATATCCCATGACTTTAGACGCAGCTCCGAAGCTTTCCAACCTCACTCCTAAAACACCAAAGTAATGGCAAATGATCTTAAAACAACCCCATTAACGAAAAAACATACAGATCCTTAAATTCTAAAACATTACTATTTTCAAATTTTAGAATAGTTGAAAACAGTGTCATATGAACAAAGAATGAAAAGGAACCATAAGCATTCAGAATACTTGAAAGGTAATTAGTTACAATCCTAAGCCACAATGAAATCTTGTTGTTACTTGTTTCAGTTAAGTACAAAAGCATGGATTCTGAAGTAATGAACATTGAGAAGAGAAAAAAAAAGAAAAAGCCAAAAAAAAAAAAAACGCACCGTCTTCGTCTTGGCTTCTGTAGATAGCAAAAAAACAGAGACCCAATAACTTTCTATGTTTCAAGATCTCACCGTGTTCACCAAAATGAAGGGAACTCCAAGTCTTGGACTAGCCCACATTCTCCCATCTTCCAAACATCATCCCTTTTCAGCTTGAACTCAAAGAGAAGCTCGCTGGAAGCAACCTCCGCTACGACTCGGAATATGTAAAGATGCTCTGCTAAAGCCGGATATAGAGTATGACTTCTATTATTAAACATAACCTGCACTACCCTTGATTTCTCTTCAGAGCTAGCTTCACGGTCACCTTTAGTAAGCAGCAAGATGCAAGCTTGAAATGTCATGAATTTTTTAAGAGGGTTTTCAGTCAACTTGAGCATCAATGGACCTCCACTAGTAGCTCGGTGAGTGAAGTATGCAGGCACTTGTGTACCTGGTAAGACTGCCCCTTCACTACGACTCTGGATGATGAGGTCTCTCGCCTCTTGATTCAGTTTGAAGCAGTTTGCAAAGATGAGCTCAGCTATTGGATTGTGAAAGGAGCACTCTAGTATCTCCAGAGACTCGCAGTTACTTGCATCCATGTAACTGATGGACTCTGAAATCGGTGGGAGTGATACCAACTTTCGGCATCCATTTAGCACGAATGTTTCCAGACGAGAGATTTTCTTGACCCACCGAGGAAGCTCTCGTATCTCTGTGTCGGTTAAGTACAGGCCTGTGATTCTTTCAAGAGCATGAGGGAATTCTTTTAGGTTTTCAAAGTATGACATCTTCAACTCTTCAAGACGAGGCCATGAACTGATCGAAGGAGGCACTTGTTCTATTGCAGTTCCTACGAGGTAGAGTTTTCTGATGTTTGTGGAGATCTCAGGAAAATGTTTCAACATGGAGCAATCAAAGAGACTAAGTACATCCAAAGATTCCAAGTTGGTGTTGGTGGGAAGGACCTCTAGCTTACTGCAACCTTTTAATCTCAGCCTCTGCAACTTCTGAAGGTTCCCAATGAAAAGAGGAAGTTCCACCAGATTTGAGCAATTAGTAAGGTCCATATGTATTAGATTAATGGCATTCTCAATAAAGGAAGGAAGATCCAACAACTGTGGTAGACTGCGAATGTCCAATGTTCGGAGATTGGCAGCATTCCCAATAAAGGAGGGAAACTCTACAAGGCTTGAGCATCCACCAATATCTAATTCCTCCAGACTATTTCCACGCAGGGAAGGGAGTTTGATTAGACTCGAGCAACCACGAAGTTTCAATATCTCAAGGTTAGTGGCAGTTGAGAGATCAGGAAGCTCCTTCAAGTTTACAGAATCACTCAAATCCATCCACTTGAGACTTCCAAGCCTCTGTACAGACAAATTACAAAAAACATAGATTGTTTTAGACACTTATGTAATGAAACAGACGAGAACCACACTTAGATCAGGTTTTTATAGATAAATACAAATGATAGATTCGAAAGAAAGCCAAATAAATCAAATTAACTTACTTTAATTCCTTCCCACAACTTCTCAAGCTGGCTGTTATTCAAGATTAGTTCGACAAGGAACTCCACGTGCAGGGTAGAAGGAAAACAAGTCATTGGAAATTTATTCCAATGTAGAAATCGAAGTTTAGGAGATATATAGTTCAGACAATGAATTAATTGCAGTGCATTGGTATCACCATACACTTTTAAGAATTGGAGATTTGACATTCCTTCAAAGGCTTTCTCGCTTATTTCTATCCCTCTTTCTTCCTCCTCACTGTAGTAGTTTAATTTTATGCCTATGACATTTTTACTGCCCTGAAATAAATGGACAAACAAGAAACTAGAGTTTGTTATTAGTTATCAAATAAAGGAACAAACAAAGAAACTAGAGTTTGTTAGTTATCAAATAAAAGAACAAACAAGGAGCAATCCAATGCAAGCTACTTACTGTTGATTCACCAGTCAGTATTTCAAGTATCTCTTTTTTGTCATACAGAAACTGGCGCTGTCCAGGCTCATCAATAGATTGCTTACAAACAATTTCTCTACCTAGTTTTTCTAGCAAACTATGCATCCTTATAACTCCCCATTCGATAGATATGAGAGATTTCTCAACTAAGACGTTAAGTCTCTGCCTCACTCCCAAGAAATTCGTTGCAAGATACTCTTCCACTTTGTGAATCACTACATAGTTAAAGAAGCAGGCTATATGAAGAAATAAATCTTTATCTTCATCATCTAAAGCATCATAGCTGAACTTCAGAATGCTTCCAATATCAGCGTCAAGGCTAGTCCTTAATTTTGGTAGCGAATTTATCCACTCTTTCTTGGACATTCCCCGAAAGTAGGAACCCATAACCCTTAGCCCCAAAGGAAGTTTACCAGCAAGTCTTGTAACTTCCCAAGCAAGCTCCTCAAAACCATCTTTAGGGAACTTTTGACCAAAACAACACGTACAAAAGATTTGGAGAGCCTCATCTGTTGTTGGAAAATCAACCTTGTAAACATGATTGACCCCATGTGCTCTAAAAAGTCTTTGATCCTGTGCTGTGATTATAATCCGACTCCCCGGACCAAACCACTGAGTCTCTTTGGCTATCGCATCTAGTTGTAGTGACCGGTCCACGCCATCAAGAACAACAAGAACTTTCTTGTTCTTCAACCTATTTGGCACAACTCCCAGATGAGAAACAACCATAGCCTTATCGTTTGTTATTTGAGACATAAACTGTTGTTGTAGTTGCAACTTTAAGCTGTAGTCATCGGAACACAGTCTTGTATAGTTTGCTTTGAGATCATCCATAAAGACACTCAATTGAAATCTATCAGAGAGTTGGCTGTATGCAAATCTAGCGATTGTGGTCTTCCCAATCCCAGGAGGACCCCAAATCCCAATCATCCTCACATCATCAGAGTCTAGGCATAACAATGGTTCCATCTTTTTCAAATGAGCTTCCATCCCAACTAACCCGTCGAAATCATTTGATGGTGTGAAATTATTCAGCATGTTCGAAATATCAGTGGTGATCCTCTGGATCATGGCCGCTTCATTATCCCTAACAAATGGAGAGTTCAATGCATCCATTAATAATCATGTACAATCATAAATAAATATGAATCTATTGTTATAACAAATGCATAGGAAAAGCAGGAATAAGAAAAGAACTAACCAGTTGTTTGAATGATAACCAGCTACTGTGGCCACTTTTGCCAAAGCTTGTCTCCATTTCTCAATGCATTCTTTTGATTTACCAGCACAAGTTTTTTTAAAGACTCTCCCAAAATCTCCGGTTAACTTTTTCACATCAGATGGGTCCACTTCGTAGAAAACTGCTATGACAGTTTGACCCAACTCTTCTCTGCATTCCATAATCTCCACAAGTTCATCAAGACACCATTTTGAGGAGGCATAGTTCCTAGAGAGCAAGATGATTGCTATCTTAGATTCTCTAATGGCCTTGATGAGCTCTGGACCAATAGATTCCTTTTCTTTGAAACTCCACCTGAATGTGACTAAGAAAGTTTCTGCGGACATCTTCCCCACGGAAACTGGGAAAGACATCATGCATCCAGATGTGAGAAGACGAAGAAGGTGGAGGAGACAAAGAAGATGAAGAAGAAGAAACATTTTCTTCCTTATCCTGATGGAATCTGAGTTTTTTAAAAAGAGTTAAGACCCGTATTGCAGCAGCAATCAAAAGAGTTAAGAGCCCTATTGCAGCAGCAATAGTGGTGAGGAAAAAAGAAGAATCCATTAGTGAGTATGATATTGAAAAGAGGATCAGTATTACAGAGCTTTAAAGGGAACAAAGTGGAGGAGTAAACTACAGAGAAGCTTTGTATACATTGAGCACAGAACGTTTATTAGAAATGATGAAACCACTAGCAATAGAAAAAAGTGGATTGGCTCCTGCTTTTTCTCCGTAGACCTACTTCCTTGAAGTTTCCTCACAGAGAATTACAATAACAACAGTAATAAAAAGGTCCCACAAGCGCACTAGCAAGAGAAGAAACTTAATGATATCCAAGAAAAAGCACAACCAACTCTCAAATATAAAAAACAAAGACTCAGAAACCACGGAGAGTAGAAGAAACACACAACTTTTTGTTAGTATGAAAGCAGTAGAAAGGAAAGAATCCAAGAAATTTCTATTTTATAGCCGATTGATATATATATATAATTTCAAAGGTAGCAAACGGTCCAACCAAACCAAGTAAAATTTAATTATTTTTTTTAATAATCGTTGCTTTATTTATGTTTTTTATATGATTTTTAAGAAGGGAGGAACCGAACCGAACCTGAAGCAAACTGAGTCAATTTCTGAAACATCAAATCAAACCGGGGATTGATAGGGAGTTCGCTGGAAGTCTACAAGAAAGTAAAAAGGAGCTTCAACACAAGTTGGAGTGTCAGAGCAAAAGACTTCACTCTGGAGAAGTTAGCTTCGCTTGAGAAACACTTCAAGGAGTCAGATCATCAACTTGAACTTGCAGTAGCAGCTGTTAAAGCTAGCAAATAAAAGCAGAATCTGTTATACTCTACTGTTTCTGATATGAAGGATGTGATCGAGGATCTGCCTTCATTCTGACCATATTAGTGTTTTATATCTGTGCAATTATCTGCCTTCATTTGTTGAGGATGATCCGGTTGATGACATCAACAGGCAAAGCGTAAGCTGGATCAATTGCTTTGACTCCAGGATACTCAAGAAGGGAAATCCCTGCACCAAATTCTGATGAAATGAGACTTAATTCAACAAAGATGAGCTTAAAGAGACAAAAACTAAGTTAGTAAGTTACCTGCAACTCCAAAGTAGGTGTGGAAGATATCAACAGCATCGTCAGGTCTGTCTGATATGCCTCCGTTCTCTAAATCCTAATCAAATCAGGAAAGATGAGAGCCCTAAATAAGCAACAATACTACTTTCCCTTACATGTTGGAGACAAACCTGACAGTCCAAGATGAACTTGACAAGCTTTTCTTTGTCGATCCAGTGAATTCTATCTATCATGATTAGACACGATAGGACAAAGCAGTAATATCTAATTGTGTATATAGGAAACCATAATAATATCTATCATATGCAATTTGCAGTGCATTCTTCATTGCATAATCATATGAAAGCTCAACTATGAGCATAAAAGTCTAAGTGGTAATGGATACAGCTTGATACTTTTCCAACGTCAAGAATGTCTAGTTTGTCAAAGAGGGCCAAGATTTGTACAGCACTAAGTGTGTATAAAACATGTGGATCATGTCCAATGTTTCCTGCAAAGCCACCTGCTCAGAGAAGCATCACTTGTTTTAAACTTTTATACTGAATCCATATCTTATGATTGAGGATAAAATGTGAAATTCTATAGCAAGTCCAATGGTCTCCCTTTTAGTGCCTAACCGTATGGTAGAGATATATAAATTCGTGCTGGCAGGTCATGACCCAGGAAACAACTTCGTCTACGGAAACAGAGCCAAGCTTGTCGAGTAAGGCTAGAGTGGTGAGTCCCCAGTAAGCACCATTCATTCTTAAATGATCCATCACCTCCGACTCAAAACTCTCTTTCTTCTCGCAGGTACACAAGTTACAATAATCATTGTAACATAAAATAAAGAGAACGAAGAAAAAGGTTGGTGACATAGTTTCTAGTACCTTCTCTGCCGTGAGAATGTAACGTACATGCTTTTCAGCTACAAGCTCACCCATCTGCCATAAAATCATTCACAGCAGATTCAGTAACGTGACACAAATGTATGAATCACCATAAAAGAGTTTAACTTGGCTCCCAAGCAAAGTCCAGCCTGAACTAGAAATCGAACAATATCACTGAGAGAGAACTGGTTACCTGAAAGGAAGAAGACGTAGAGCCCATCAAATCAAGCTACTAGGTGTGAAAATCGAAGAGAAATTTCTTAAACCTTTTTTTTGTCTAAATACCAACCTACTTCTTTAGTCAAAAGGTTTCTTGGGAAACCGCGAACCGGATCTTCTATACAGAATGAGAATCAGAGAAGCAATCCCGATTCAACCAGTGCTAATTGAATTAACTCGTTTTGGTCAGGACTCATACCGGATATGAATCCAAGTCATGTTTCCTTTTTTTTGTTAGTTCTGTAAATAAAGCTGAGGAAGATGTGCAAAGCTGCAGGAAATGAAAACTCAAACAAGAGTTCATGAGCAAGAGATTGATGAAAGTGAAGATGTGGAAGAGCGTTTCTATTGTGAGATGATGACGATTCCCAATTAAGAAGCCACGACGGGAACCATAAAGGTAATTTTCGTTTTTTGTTTCATTTTATTTGCATATTTTGGTTTGTGGAGTAAAATTGTGGTATCTAAATCTTGCCTTCTTTTACTTTCAGATGATACCTATATGGAATGGAAGAGATATAAGCTGAGAATGAGTGAAGAGAAGAGAAAGAAGCTTTGACTCTACTCGCAATTTTGAGTAATGAAAGAGGAAACAAACATTTTCTTATTTTGCTCTCTGATCGTTAAGACATTGGATTAAGTTCAAAGACAGAAAAAAATGTGCACATCACTCTGACAAGCAATAGACAATAAGTAGAAAGAACAAATACCAAATCTTCTTCAACCTCTTCGATACTATTATACATATACTAAGTGTTACTTATTTGTTTTCCAGAGTCTCTGTATATTGGTTCTGAGTCACATAGAGTTTACCATTCTTTTCATCTCGATTCATCTTCTTGGATCCAGTTATTCAGTTGCTCTCCTCGCCTACATTTGAGTTTCAGATACATCCATTTTGTTGAGCTAAAGATTCACATTTCATGTCACAGCACACATCATCAACCTTTCAAAAAAAAAAAGAAAAAAAAAAATCTTCTAGGGTTAAAAAAGCCAGCAAAGTATTTTCCTCTGTAATGCGTTCAGGATTTGGAAACATCATAATGACAAACACCAACCTTTTCTTTTTGAAGATCATATCCCATGACTTTAGACGCAGCTCCTAAGCTTTCCAACCTCAGACCTAAAACACCAAAGTAATGGCAAATGATCTTAAAACAACCCCCATTAACGAAAAAAATATACAGATCCTTAATTCTAAAACATAACAATTTTCAAATTTTAGAATAGTTGAAAACAGTGCTACATGAACAAAGAATGAAAAGGAACCATAAGCATTCAGAATACTTGAAAAGTAATTAGTTACAATCCTAATGCCACAATGAAATCTTGTTGGTACTTACTTGTTCAGTTAAGTACAAAAGCATGGATTCTGAAGTAATGAACATTGAGAAGAGAAAGAAAAGAAAAAGCCCAAAACAAAAAACGCATCGTCTTCGATCGTCTTGGCTTCTGTCAGGGAAAAAAGCACAACATCCCTTAAAAACACAAGAGTATACAGTAGATAGCAAAAAACAGAGACCCAATAACTTTCTCAAGATCTCACCGTGTTCATCAACATGAAGGGAAGTCCACGTCTCGGACTAGTCCACATTCTCCTATCTTCCAAACATCATTACTTTCCAGCTTGAACTCACAGAGAAGCTCGCTGGAAGTAACCTCCGCTTCGACTGGAAATATGTACAGATGCTCTGCTAAAGCCGGATCCAGCCATTCACTCCTATTTTTATACAATACAACCGCATGCGTCGCTTTCTCTTCAAAGCAAGTGTCAGAGTCGCCTTTACTAAGCAGCAAGATGCAAGCTTTAAATCTCATGGATTTTGGAAGAGGCTTTTCAGACAACTTGATTGTAAATGGACCTCCACTAGTAGCTCGGTGAGTGAAGTATGCAGGCACTTGTGTACCTGGTAAGACTGCCTTTTTACAACGACTCTGGATGATGAGGTCTCTCGCCTCTTGATTCAGTTTGAAGCAGTTGGCAAAGTTCAAAATGAATGGATCGTGAAAGGAGAACTCTAGTATCTCCAGGGACTCGCAGTCACTTGCAATCATGGAACGGATGGACTCCGTCATCGGTGGGAGTGATACCAAGTTCCTGCATCCCTTGACCATGAATTCCGTCAGACGAGACATTTTCTTGACCACCGGAGGAACCTCTTGTATCTCTGTGTCGGTTAAGAACAAGCATGTGATTGTTTCAAGAGCATGTGGGAAGTCCTTGAGGTTTTCAAAGTATGACATCCATAACATATCAAGACGAGGCCATGACCTGATCGACGGAGGCACTTGTTCTATTGCAGTTCCTGTGAGGGCGAGAAAACTAATGTTTGTGGAGATCTCAGGAAAACTTTTCAACATGGAGCAATTATGGAGATTAAGGAAATCCAAAGATTCCAAGTTGATGTTGGTGGGAAGGACCTCTAGCTTAACGCATCCTTTTAATATCAGACACTCCAACTTTTGGAGGTTCCCAATGAAACCAGGAAGTTCCACCAGATTTGAGCAATCACTAATATTCAATTTTTGGAGATTAACTGCATTCCCAATAATGGAGGGAAACTCTACAAGGCTTGAGCATCCACCCATATATAACTCCACCAGACTATTTCCACTCAGTGAAGGGAGTTTGATTAGACTCGTGCAACCACGAAGTTTCAATATCTCAAGGTTAGTGGAAGTTGAGAGATCAGGAACCTCCTTCAAGTTTACAGAATCACTCAAATCCATCCACTTGAGACTTCCAAGCGGCTGTACAGACAAATTACAAAAACATAGATTGTTTTAGACACTTATGTAATGAAACAGACGAGAACCACACTTAGATCAGGTTTTTATAGATAAATAAAAATGATAGATTCGAAAGAAAGCCAAATAAATCAAATTAACTTACTTTAATTCCCTCCCACAACTTCTCAAGCTGGCTGTTACTCAAGATTAGTTCGACAAGGAACTCCAAGTTCAGGGTAGAAGGAAAATATGTCAAAGGAAAATGTCTCCACTCTAGTAATCGAAGTTTAGGAGATATATAGTTCAGACCTCGAATTAATTGCTGTGCATCGATATCACCAAAGACTTTTAAGAATTGGAGATTTGACATTCCTTCAAAGGCTTTCTCGCTTATTTCTATTCCTCTTTCTTCCTCCTCACTGTAGTAGTTTATGCCTATGACATTTTTACTACCCTGAAATAAATGAACAAACAAGAAACTAGAGTTTGTTAGTTATCAAATAAAAGAACAAACAAGGAGCAATGCAAATGCAAGCTACTTACTTTTGAATCACCAGTCAGTATTTCACAAATCTCTGTTTTGTCATACAGAAACTGGCGCTGTCCACGCTCATGAATAGATTGCTTACAAACAACTTCTCTACCTAGTTTTTCTAGCAAACTATGCATCTTTATAACTCCCCGTACGATAGATATGAGAGATTTCTCAGCTAAGACGTTAAGTCTTTGCCTCACTTCCAAGAAATTCTTTGCAAGATACTCTTCCACTTTGTGAATCTCTCCAGAGTTGAAGAAGCAGGCTATATAAAGAAATAAGTTTTTATCTCCATCATCTAAAGCATCATAGCTGAACTTCAAAATGCTTCTAATATTAGTGTCAAGGCTAGTCTTTAATCTTGGTAGCGAATTTATCCACTCTTGCTTTGACATTCCCCGAAAGTAGGAACCCATAACCCTTAGCCCCAAAGGGAGTTTACCAGAAAGTCTTGTAACTTCCCAAGCAAGCTCCTCAAAACCATCTTTAGGGAACCTTTGACCAAACGAATACGTACAAAAGATCTGGAGAGCCTCATCATTTGTTGGAAGATTCACCTTGTAGATATGGTTAATCCCATGTGCTCTAAAAAGTCTTTGATCCTGTGCTGTGATTATAATCCGACTCCCAGGACCAAACCACAAAGTCTCTTTCGCTATCGCATCTAGTTGTAGTGACCGGTCCACACCATCAAGAACAACAAGAACTTTCTTGTTCTTCAACCTATTTGGCACAACTCCCAGATGAGAAACAACCATATCCTTATCGTTTGTTATTTGAGACATAAACTGTTGTTGTAGTTCCAACTTTGCTCTGTAGTCATCGGAACACAGTCTTGAATTGATTGCTTTGAGATCATCCATAAAAACACTTAGTTGAAAGCTATTGGAGAGTTGGTTGAATGCGACTCTAGCGATTGTGGTCTTTCCAATCCCAGGAGGACCCCAAATCCCAATCATCCTCACCTCATCTGAGTCTAGGCATAACAACAGTTCCATCATATCCAAATGAGCTCTCATCCCAACTAACCCGTGGAAATCATTTGAGGGTGTGGAATTATTCAGCATGTTGGAAATATCAGTGGCGATTTCCTTGATCATGGCCGCTTCATTATCCCTAACAATTGGAGAGTTCAATGATTCCATTAATAATCATATGCACAATCATAAATAAATATGAATCTATTGTTATAACAAGTGTATAGAGCAAGTGGGAACAAAAAAAGAGAACTAACCAGTTGCTTGAATGATAACCAGCGACTGTAGCAACTTCGGCAAAAGCTTGTCTCCATCTCTCAATGCATTCCTTCCCTTTACCTTTTTTTTTAACACCAGCACAAGTTTTTTTAAAGACTTTTCCAAAATCTCCGGTTAGCTTTTTCACATCAGATGGATCCACTTCATAGAAAACAGCTATTACAGTTTGACCCAACTCTTCTCTGCACTTCATAATCTCCACAAGTTCATCAAGACACCATTTGGAGGAGGCATAGTTCCTAGAGAGCAAGATAATTGCGATCTTAGATCCTCTTATGGCCCTGATGAGTTCGGGACCAATAGATTCTCCTCTTTTAATATCATTATCAATGAATAGACTGATTCCTTTTCTTTCAAACTCCATCTGAATGTGACTAAGAAAGTTTCTGCGGACATCTTCCCCACGGAAACTGGGAAAGACATCATGCACCCAGATGTTAGAAGAAGAAGAAGATGAAGGTGATGGAGAAGAAGAAAAATAATTATTTTCTCCGTTATCCACTTCATGGAATTTACGTTTTCTCATAAGGTTAATATGTTGAAAAGAGGATCAGAGATTTAAAAGGAGCTATGTGGAGGAAGAAATTATTAGGATAAACACAGAGCTTTAAAGGGATTTATGTGGAGGAAGAAGAAATTATTTCGATGCCGTGTATACATTGAACACGGGAGGTTGACTAGGAATGTTGAAAAGTATACTAGTAGCAATAATACCTATTTCCTTGAAGTTTCCTCAAAGAAAAATTACAAGAAGGACAATAATAGAGGAGGTCCTACAAAAGAGCAAGTTGCAAGAGAGGAAGCTAAGAAATATGAGATTCAAGAAAATACATAATGATAATAAACTTAAATATGAAGTATAAATAATCAGAAACCAGGAAGTCATATTTAGAATCATATGAACACACAAACAAATATTTCAAAGGAAGCAGGGATTAAAAACTAACTGAGTTCCATGGATTTGATAAAGGAACGCATTAGAGCATGTACAATGGTGGATCTCTCCCATAAATCCTTAGCCATTTTTTATTATTTTTTTGTATTTTTTGAATAGTTAAGGACTTTAATCCGTTTTTCAAGTCCAATGGTGTTCTCCAATCCGGAATCCTTATGAATAAAATAATAATAATTTTTAAAAAAAAAAGAAAAATAAAATTTTATTTATTAAATGATAAAAAAGGAAAATTTATTGTTGTAATCTTCATAACCAAATACAACAATATTTTATTAAAACTAAAATTTTATTGATTGCATTATAAAAAAAAAGATATAATGATTAAAATAAACATATAAAAGACATACTAATTAATTTCATCACCAAACTTATTCCAAATATAGAGGACATAGATTTAAAAACATTTTCAAACAAAGGAACAACAACATAGAAGTCATCCATTACAAGAACAAAGGAACAACAACAACAATGGCAAGACAAACATGCATCATATAGGAAGAGACGAGGAAGTTGAGGCACCATTCTTGCGGCTCAAGTAGTTGGTCAGTAAGTCAGTACACTCTTTCCTTTCCGGACATACACACAGCAATGGAGAAGTTTCCCCATCTCTAACCACATTGAAGACAAATAAGTCTCCCACGGTGCTTCTGTTATCAACACAAAACCTTCTCCAGCCTCTTCCGATGTAGAACATGCCACGTGCTTCACTGAATCGCAATCTGACTGACCATGAGTTCCCCTCTTTGTTCACCAGTTTCGCTTCCCGGCAATGTTTGTTCAAAGCAGTACACATCGTAGCCTCGACAGGAAGATGCTGGAAACAAAGAAGGTAAAGACACATAACATATCACAAGTGTATCTTCACGAAGATTTTAAACTGCGAAACATAAATAAACTACTCACAAGTTTGTCTTCAGAGAGATTTGACGAAGTGACCTCAGCCAAAAAACAATAGTCAAATGAGAAAGGAGTGACCTCTGCACCATCCGCAGCAACATCTTGTGTGTACTGAATCTCATTAAAACTACGACCAAAAGGAGTCACATGAAAGATCCTGTCTCCTTCCTTTTTGAACACGACAATGTCACCTATGCGAAGGGAGTGTGTTTTGGCGAATGCTTTCCAACCTCCGGTGAGTTTTCTTCCTTCTTGTTTAACTTCCCAAGTTTGGTGTGAAGCGTCTGATCGTAGTGTCCACTTTCCTTGGTTCGGATTGCCTTCTATGTGTTTTGAGTAGAAGCCAATTGGTATTATCTACAAGTGAACAAATGAGAAGTTAAGCAAATGACATAAAAAGAGGAGAAATAGAGAGCGTGTGTATACCAATCCATCGTAGAAACCAGGAAGCAGAGGCTTCAAAAAGTGAGGTTCATGCTTATACGCCATCTGCAAACAAGAAAGCGAAATGAAACGCAAATCCTAAAATCAAATCAAACCGATTAACAATCACACACACATTGAACCATGCATTTTCGAAACACAAAGAAAAAAACAACAAACAATAGCCGAACCAAATCTATAAGCAACAACAACAAGGATGTGATTGTTAATCGGTTTGATCACACAAATCCTAAAATCCGAAAATCAAATCAAACCGATTAACAATCACACACACATTGAACCATGCCTTTTCAAACCCTTATCGACTCTAACTTAATCCCCAAATCAATTGAAAACACAAAGACATAGAATTGAGGAAACCTAAATCTCCAACTCAATTGAAAACACAAAACTTTCCGAAACACAAAGCAAAAAAAAACAAACAATAGACGAACCAAACCTATAAGCAAAAACAACAAACAAATTTCAGACCAAATCTATAAGCAAAAACAACAAGGAGAAGACTCGATTTACCTCGGAAATATCGACTCTCTTTGGTTCTGAAATATCGCCTCAAGATGTTTTTTCTGCGAAGAAAAAGACAAGTGGATTTTGCCCCAGACCAAACCGAAACGCAAAACCGGGTTCGATCCAAGCCGGAGTGAGCGAGAGCACGCCACGTGTGCTAAGGATCAGCCTCTTAAGGCTCTTCCCGACGGACCAATCCTTGGCAGAATTAAAAAAATAATGATTATTATATTCTAATGTGCCTAAGGATTAGTGCTAAGAGGTCTTCATGAACATCCATTGCACGTGGTCTTAGAACCACCGCCTCCTCTCTTGTTTCCTGTTGTGTTCTTCAGAATCTGCATGTACTCAAAAACAAACCAAAACTTGTTAAAAACACATAAAAATACATAAAAAAGAAAACATTGCATTCTCATCTACTCCACCAGTTGAACAGCAAAACCATAAACATAACAAGAACCAAGCATCCATCTAGATCACAGTGAATGAGCTATTCCAAGAACCATTGAAGTAACTACATACATTTTTCTAATTAATCTCAAACTTATCTTAGCTCCTTACCGGGAAGAAAACTAGTTGAGTGTCATTTCAGGCAGCAGATTAGGGAGCTCGATTCTCTGGAACTCCATCCTCTACTCTTCTATCTTCGAATTAATCCCATTGTCTTTGTCTTTGTTTGTTCATGTCACAACTTTCTAAACTGTTATTCTTTCGGAATGAATCCTTGTTATATATATATGAACCTCTATAACCTCTCGTTATAGAACCTAGAAGCCTATATGAACCTTTGTTCGTAATGAGTCCTTGTTCCAATGAACGTTTAGAAGCTAAGGAATGAGCCATGAACAAGCTTGATAGCAGCAATGCAAGACTTCATGACTTTGTTTAAAAGAGAGTTTGAAAAAAAGCTGAGGAAAAAAAAATTTTGTTGAACACTGAAAATTCCAACTTAAGTGAAAAAGTTAGCTCTCTTTAGGAACAACTGAATGATACTACTGCTACTCAGATAACATATCTTGAACATATCAACGAGGAAAAATTAGCCAAAGACTGAAGCAAGGGCTGAGGAAACAGAATCCAAAACAAAAACATTAGAAGTTAGCAAAAAGGAGCCTTCAAGACGAGTTGGAGAGTTTCAGAGCAAAAGGTTTCACTCTGGAGAAGTTAGCATCGCTTGAGAAAACACTTGAGGGAGTCAAATCTTCAACTAGAACTTGCAGTAGCAAAGAAAAGCCAAATCCGTTATACTCTACTGTTTCTGATATGGAGAATGTGATCCAGGATTTTCCTTCATACTGACCATATTAGTGTTATATCAGTGCAATTATCTGCCTTCATTTGTTGAGGATGATCCGGTTGATGACATCAACAGGCAAAGCGTAAGCTGGATCAATTTCTTTGACTCCAGAATACTCAAGAAGGGAAAGCCCTGCACCACATTTTGATGAAATGAGACTTAACTTGAACAAACATAAAGTTAAAGAGACAAAACTAAGTTAGTAATTACCTGCAACTCCAAAGTAAGTGTGGAAGATATCAACAGCATCGTCAGGTCTGTCTGAGATGCCTCCATTCTCCAAATCCTAATCAAATCAGCAAAAAATAAGAGCTAGCAACGAAATGTTGGAGACAAACCTGACAGTCCAAGATGAACTTGACAAGCTTTGCTTTGTCGATCCAGTGAACTCTAATGATGTATCATGATTAGGCTCGATAGGACCCACCAAGAATAGAAAACCTAGCAATAAGAACAATCAAATGAATGTTAAGAAATAAAGAAAGTATACTAAGGTTTCAGTTTCTTATCTGAGAGGATCTTAAGCCTACATCAGGGAGTTTCTCCATTCAAACCCCCAGACTTGACTTGTCTTTCACACAACCACCAACCAAGTAAGTCCTTATCAACATGGTGAAAACTCCCGGTGATAGCAAGAGCATCCACACAACAGAAAACTGCATGAACAGGAATAATAAACGTCCTGCTACCATGAAACTTTCCAATCGAGTAGACAACTCAAATAGCATAACATACTCATGTGATTCTTCACCAGGTGTGCATCCAAAACCACCATCAAGGTTTTTACAGCAAACAATGTCATCAACAACCTTCTTCACTTTGATTTGGTCAAGACATTTCAATTTTGACAGACAGCATATAGAGATGTACGAAAATCTACACAAACAGTCTTGCAGTTGAAGTTTCAACATAGTGAATGCTCTTCCACATATCTCCTGAGAAAGACCCATCTTCATTCTGCAAACCAGCAATATCTGATTTTGTATATAGGAAACCATAATAATATCTACCATAAGCAAATTGTAGAGAAAATTTTCACTGGATAATATAATATGAAGCTCCAACATGAGTAAAGAAGCCAAGTGGTAAAGGATACAGCTTGATACTTTTCCAACGTCAAGAATGTCTAGCTTGTCAAAGAGAGCCAAGATTTGTACAGCACTCAGTGTGTATAAAACATGTGGATCATGTCCAGTGTTTCCAGCAAATCCACCTGCTCAGAAAAGCACCATAAGCAATAAAAAAAATTGAAATCCTATAGCAAGCGCCAATGGTCTCCATAGATATTCTTTGCTAGTTTATTTAGAAATTAAAGCCAATAATTGTTATCTCATGAGTTTCCAAGACACCTCTTTAAGTGCCCTGTATCTTTATTGTTCTATTAGTAAGTAAAAATAGCTGATTTAAAATCAAGGCCGGCCCTGCGGCATGCCTAATGAAATATTTGTTTCAGGTCCCCAAAAATTTTGAAGAAAATTACATAAGTATAGGCCCCCAAAAAAACTTTTTAGGTCCCCAAAATTGTTTTTACATAGAAACCGTCACAGGCCCCCAAAATCTCAGGGCCGGCCCTGTTTAAAATCAGTAAATATAATGAATACTGTGGTACACACCAGATTCGTGCTGGCAGGTCATGACCCAGTAAACAACTTCATCAACGGAGACAGAGCCAAGCTTGTCGAGTAAGGCTAACGTGGTGAGCCCCCAGTAAGCACCATTCATTCTTAAATGATCCATCACCACCGACTCAAAACTCTCTTTCTTCTAACAGGCACATATAATCCCGACATCAATTAAAACAAGAATAATAAGTTACAATAATCATAATATAAAAAAGCGAGAATGAGAGGAAAGGGGTAACACAGTTTCTAGTTGTACCTTCTCAGCCATGAGAATGTAACGTGCATGCTTGTCAGCTACAAGCTCACCCATCTTCCATAAAATTATTCACAGCAGATTCAGTAACGTGACACAAATGTATGAATCACACCATAAAAGAGTTTAACTTGGTTCGATGCAGCACTCTTGGCAATTTCAAGGAGTTATCAGTAAACACTTATAATTGAGGAGTTATCAGTAAACACTTATAATTGAGGAGTTATCAGTAAACACTTATAATTTCGCTTCACAACAGACGAAAGTATAAGTCTTTAGCCCAAATCAGTATAATCCATATATGACGAGTAGAAACGAAAGTTAAAATGATTGAACTAAAGCAAGTCGTAGTATGAGATTGATCGCACAGAGTTTATCTTTATCAAACCTCCATGCCAACCTAAACTAGAAATCGAACAACATCTCACTGAGAGGAAACTGATTTACCTTAAAGAAAGGAGACGTAGAACGCATCAAATCAAAGCTATTGGGAAGAGTGAAAAAGATCCAAAGAAAAAACTTCTTAACCTTTTTGTCTAACATCAAAACCTTCTTTCCCAGCCAAAAGGTTTCCGCGGGAAACCGCGAACCGGATCTTCACTAGAGAAACAGAGACGCCAACCCGATTAACCGGTTCAATTTAAATGAACACATTTCGTTTGCTCTTTCCAAATGGGCCTTTACTATTGGGCCTATGTCTGCAAAGACGGTTTTACCCTTACTCCCTCCTTTAAATAAAATTCTCATCTCCACCTCAAGATTCTTTTCGGCGACGTTTTAACAAATCTCCGGCGACAAGTTGAAGAAGCTTAAGCTATGACAACCATCAGTCTCCGCAAGCAAAACACGAGACTCCCACCAGAAGTAAACCGCGTCCTCTACGTCCGCAACCTCCCTTTCAACATAACGAGCGAGGAGATGTACGACATCTTCGGCAAGTACGGCGCGATTCGCCAGATTCGCATCGGATGCAACAAGGACACGAAAGGAACCGCCTTTGTCGTCTACGAGGATATCTACGACGCCAAGAACGCCGTGGACCATCTCTCCGGGTTCAACGTGGCGAATCGGTACTTGATTGTGTTGTACTACCAGCACGCGAAGATGAGTAAGAAGTTTGATCAGAAGAAGAATGAGGAAGAGGTTGCTAAGTTGCAGGAGAAGTATGGTGTCTCTACCAAAGATAAGTGAAAACACGTGTGGACTTGATTTGGTGTTGTTGTGGTTGTATTGTGATTTAGGGTTTTTTTTTTAAACTGGGGAAAGTTTCGGACTTTGAGCTTTTATTTTGTATGAGGTGTGTATGTGGAACTTGGTTGTTCTCTTGTCCTTTATATCCACAAAAAGCAATGAAAAAACATATTTTGAACTCCAAATATGTTTTTTGTTCATAGTAGTTTCTAGTAATGTAAGGTAGTTTCTAGTAATTCAAGGTATTTTCTAATAATTCATATTACACATAATACTGATTCATTAAGGGTTATTGATTTTTTAACCATACTTAGACTTTGAGAAAAAAAAAATCAAATTTATGATGGGTTAAAATAGAATGAAGATGATAGTGATTGGGGCAATGTAGAATTTAGTCCAATATTATGAAAGTTTGTAGCTTTGGATAACAGCACTGCTTTTTCATATAGATTTGATTAGATTGTGCTGCAACTGATTAGTTTCTCAAGGCTATTTTGAGTCTATTTGGTAGTGGAGACACTGTTGTGTTGTGTTTAGCAAATAGCATTGTAGGATATATCGCCACCAAGGTGTTAAGTAGATTTGGTTTTTGGGTTTACACTGCGTTTGCCATTGTTGGTCTTGAAGGACTAGTTTCAGGTGCCATTCTGTTAGCTTTGTATCTATTAAGGACTGGATTCAAGTGTTTTGGTAGGAAGTAAAGAACAAATATTACTAACAGATACAAGAGAATTGAAAAAGAAGTTAGGTACATTGAGAAGCCCATGGCACCTTAAGCAGCAGTAGTAGTAAAAACCCAGAAAAGAAAATGTACATAGAATCAAACACCTTCACGAAAGTTTGTAGCTTTGGTGGATGATTTTGGATAACAACACTGTTTTTTTGTCTTATGAATTTGATTAGATTTTGCTGCAACATATTAGTTTCTTTGTCAGGGCTATTTTTGAGTCGATTTGGTTCTGTGTTGGTGACGCTTTTGATCTTGTGTTTAGCATTGTCGGAAGTAAGAACTAATATCAATGACATATAAAAGAGAATTTTCGTAGATGTTGCTGCAACACCGTACTTTCTCAAGTATATTTTGCCACCAAAGTCGATTTGGTTTTGGGGTTACACTGCATTTGCCATTGTTGATCTTTTCAGGGCTGGTTTCAAATGCCATTGTGTTTAGCTTTGTATCTTTTCAGGACTGGTTTTCAAGTGTTTTGCTAGAAAGTAAGAACAAATATCACTAACACATACAAGAGAATTGAATACATTGAGAAACCCCAAGGCACTTTAAGCAGCATTAGTAGTAAACAACCAGAAAGAAAATGTACATACAAATCAAACACCTCCCCGAATCCCCCAGTTAATGAGTTTTTTTTTCCTTGACCCTCCTCTCCACCCTTAAAGATATCTTCTAGTTCAATGATTAGCAACTTTTAATGTGCCATTGTCTTGTTCTGCTCTCTTCCTCTACTTCAACAATTGGGTCATTTAAATGAAAGTTCACGCCGTTTCTTTGGGATAGGATCTGGGTTTCCTTTTCTCATCATTGCCACGAATTCATCATAGTTTATCCGACCATCCTGCATCACAAATTTGGTTGTTAGTAAGTAATGAGTCTGTTAGATGCTTTGTTTCAGTTTCAAGGGAACAGTTGTTTCTTACATTGTCTCCATCGACCTCTGAAATTATCTCTTTGATGTCTCTGCCATCACTCATGCCAAACTCCCTGAGGGCTTGCTCCAGCTCTTCCATTGTGATATATCTGTGAACAGAAACCATTATTTAAGGTGAACGTTTGGATTCATAGCAACCTTCATATCTTTGAGAATCAATTATATAACAAAAGTGTTGAGTACTTACCCACTGTTGTCTTTGTCAAAGTGTTGGAAGGCTGAGTAGAGATGTTCTTCTCTGTCAAGTCTGTTAATATGCATTGTCGCTGCGATAAACTCACCATAGTCTATTGTTCCATTACCATCAGCATCGGCCTGTAAAGTACACAGATCATAAAACAGAGTGAGTCTCCTTCCTTGTTGCTCAGCATATGACAAAAGCTAAAGATGTTGTTAGCACGCTAAAGGACTTACAGCTTCCATTAACTGTTGGACTTCGTATTCTGACAACCTTGTACCTTGCTTAGCTAGTCCTTGTCTTAGCTCCTCGAGTGTAATTGTTCCACTGCTATCAGTGTCCATACCTTTAAACATCTCCTTCAATCCCATAATCTCTTCCTCTGATAAGCAACCTGCTATCACCCGTAATGCAACTTTCTTGAAATTGTTCATTGCTTTGAATTGCTTGAGCCTGGACATCACTGCATTGTCAAGAGGAACGTCCGGTGCTTCTCCATCCTCCTTGATCCATGGATGGTCTATACAAAAAAAGAGAGAAAACATTAATTGGCATGTAGAGAGACTGTTATGCTTTTGTGTTACTGGTGTGTTGCTTACTGAGAACTTGAGCAGCAGTTAGTCTTTGCTTTGGATCAGAGTTGAGCATCTTCTTAACAAGATCCTTCGCTTGAGGTGAGATTGATGGCCATGGATCACTTGAGAAATCAACATGGCTCTTTAAGATGGCGTTGAATATTCCATTCTCGGATTCTACCATCATCAGGTAATCACAACACATGAATATACATAAAAAAAAAACATCTCAAGATATGTTTATAATAACTTTACCTGCCCAAAAGGGTGGGACACCACATAAGAGTATATACAACATGACACCAATACTCCAAATATCAGCTTCAGGTCCATACTTCCTTTTCAAAACCTCTGGTGCTATGTAATAAGCACTACCCACTATATCCTTAAACACCTCTCCCGGCTTGTAGAAAACAGACAGACCAAAGTCAGTGGCCTTGAGAGGAGAGCTCTCATCTTTGTTGAGTAACAGAAAGTTCTCAGGCTTCAAATCTCTGTGAATAACCCCCATGGAATGACAAGTATGCACAATCTGAACAATGGTTCTTAACAAAGAAGCAGCTGCTCTCTCAGAGTAATGTCCTTTAGCAATAATCCTATCAAACAACTCTCCACCAGCGCAAAGCTCCATGACCAAATGCACAGAGTGCTTATCCTCGTAAGCTCCTTTAAGCTCCACAATGTTTGGTTGACCAGTGAGGTGATGCATGATCTGCACTTCTCTTCTTACATCCTCAATGTCTTCTTTGTTCACAAGCTTTCTTTTAGCAATGGTCTTGCAAGCGAATTGTTGACCTGTGGCCTTTTGTGTGCAGAGGTGGGTGACACCGAACTGTCCACGGCCTAGCTCTTTGCCTAGAGAGTATGAAGATTTTACATCTTCCATAGGTCGACCTAGGACTGGTCCTATAGGGCCTTGTTTTGTGGCGGGTGGTGGAGAAGGAGGGGCGTGTTTGGATTGTGCTACAGGAGGTTCAGCGGTTGGACCAGCCGCGTTTGAATCAGTTAGGCCCTTCTCGTGTGTGTTTCCATCTTCTGTGGCCCGTCCATGAGAGCAACAATTCCCCATTGTTGCATTAAAGGGGTGGGGGGGGGGAGAGGAAGGAGAGAATTAGAAAGGTTGTGTTCTTTATGATTTTTCTTCTCTTTGTGTTTCTTCCTCTGGTTTGTGTTTCTTGATTAGCAAGGAAGTTAAGGGTGTTTTGGTTGTGAATGGCTATGAATAGAATGTTTTTGGCCTTTGGGTTCAGAGGGTTATAGGTTTTGTTGATAGAGAGGAAGTTTAGGACCAAAGCTTGTCTGTAATTTGGTTATTTAAAGAAAAAACAGAAAGAGGTTTAGGAGTTAGGACAAAAGTTGAGAGTGCCTAATCCTAGGGATTATTATTTGTTACAGAACTGTTTGTTCATAAATTAAATAGGTTTTAGTTGTGTAATACATGTCAAAATACGAAGGTTCTGCTCGTTTGTCTTTTGGCAACGGTCATGCAAGCGAATACGATCATTCTTTTGTTCATAAAATAGCAAATGACGATTAGAACTTGGAAATGGTATTAAACCTAAGAAATTTTGACAGTTTGTCAAGGAAACTGTATTAAATCTATATATTCGAGTGCTCTAAGAAAATTTTCACTTTGTAAAAGTGATGAGAAGCGTTCTGGTTTCTAATTACATACAAATGAAGTAAACTGGAGGATGATGATAGCACGTTCATGGTTGCCATATGTTTGACCCATTACATTGGTTCTAATTAGGTCACAGTATGAGTGATAGTTGACATGGATACGTTCAGTGTTGTGCAAAGACATCTTCTTTCTTTTTTTTCACACTAAAGAAGTTTATATTAACATGAGAACACGATTACAATCAGCGCATGCACAACTAGAACAACAAGAACAATCAAAGTAATTCAGAAAAGAAAGAACAATAATGCATGGAGATAATTAAAAGTAAAATTTTAAAATAATTAAATCAGAAACTTATACAAATTAAGGAAATTAATATATGTGTATGTGAAATTCCTTATAAAAAAGTCTTGGTATATTAGTTATTATCAAACAAAGTAAAGTGAACTAATAAGAGATAGTAGTTTTTTTTATGTCAACAAAGCAACATACACATTAAGAAAATCAAGTTTTATATAAAATTTCTATAGTAGAACTCTATATAAGTTAGTATCTTTATTATAAAATTGAAATAGCCAGTAAAAAGGGATAATATATGTATTATATGCATAAACAGTTAATTAAATAAACATATTACTAAAAATATTTGTTTGAGAAAACTAATTAATATCTGTTTTAAAAAAAACTCAAGTGTATTAATATTAAAAACTCACATGATAAAACTGAAATTTTATCTACTTATGTGACTATCAATAGAAAAAAAACAAATGAAACTGGAAAATGGGAAAAGCATAGATTGAACATCCTTCACAACTATAAATACCTATGTGTATTGGGTGTAGATGTAAGTCTAAAGTAGAAATTACAACAGAAACAGACATTTATGTTCAATACTCACCTCTGCTTTCTTCATTATCAAAAATATGTATTTTGAGATTTACATTGCTATTATTTTAACATATCTAAAATTTTATTTTCATGTAAATTTGTCTTATCATTCAGTTTGTCGTAACTGAAATCAAACAAGTACAACTCCAAAAGGAGCATGAAAATATATTAAAAAAAAAACTGAAAATATTGAAGAAAATAACTCAAATTACTTTGGCATTGTTTGTTAAAAAGAAAAAAGAAAAAAAATCATCCTCGCCCTAATTTCTCGATTTGGGGGAATCGAACCCTCGAGACATTTGGTATTATTCATAATAATAACATCGCAACTCCTCACGTTTCTCATCCTCATCTCCTTAGCTCAGCTTCTTTTTTCTCCGGATCTGCATCTCCGTCACCGACTCCGATCAAAATCAACCAGGTTATCTCCCTCCCTCTCTCTCTCTCTCTCTCTCTCTCTCTCTCTCTCTCTCTCTCAACCTTCTCGTCACTGATCTATACCACGGTTTAGATTACTCATCAGAATCGCCTTTAGGTTTTCTTGATTTCGCTCGAATCTCGTCAATTCGTTACTCAAATCATAACTTATGGCTCAGATTCGCCTCCTCCGCCTTTAGATTTCGCTCCTTGACCATATTCGATAGAGACATCTCCAGAATTATTGTTTCATTTCTAATTTTCGTTCTTACGAGATAGATCTATGCGTTTCCGTTATTCACTGATCGTTGATGTTCACGGAGAAGATTGTGTGATATGCTATGTATTTGACTATTCTCGTTTTCTGTGAAAAAATTGTAGGATAAGAGAAGATGTCTACAGTATCCAAAACCAAATCAAGAGACAAGAAGGTTGTGAATGATTATTCACAGAAGGCACCAAGTAAAGCCTCAGGATCTATAGGTGGTGCTTACAATCCTCTTTTAGGGACATTTCAAACCGTCGATAATGGCCGTTTCAGAAGCATTGATGACTCGGATTCAACCGGAGCAGACTGTGATTCCGTCTCTAACACCGGTAGCTGGTCAGGTGATTCAGAAGATCACAAGGAGAAAGCAGCAGTACCTTCCACAGCTTCTGTAAAGCAAGAAGCTATTCCAGGAGCTGATAACGATAGTAAGAGAGAGAAGATGCGGCTGAAGAACGAGAGAAAGCATCAGCGTCAGAAGGAGAAGCGAGCTCAGGAGTTGCATGAGCGGTGCTGTCAGTTTCTGATGTCTAGGAAGCTTGAAGTCCTTGTTCAGAAGGTTATAGTGATGGGGATTTCGCATGAGCGTGCGACTTACGCTTTGATGTTGAATGAAGGGAAGCTAGAAGAGTCTGTTAATTGGCTGTTTGATTATGGTGGGGCGAGTTTAGCGGATGAGAAGCTGGATCCCACCTCTGGGAACTTGAAGCTTGACATATCGCAAGAGCTGGGGAGGATCTTGGAGTTGGAAAGGGAATATAAGTGCAGTAAGCAGGATGTGGAAAAGGCTGTGGTTACAGCGGAAGGGGATATTGAGAAAGCAGAAGAATCGTTAAGAAGACAGAAGCAAGAACAATCTAGTGCTTCTATAAAAGCAGAGGATAGTAGTGATAACGCGTCCGTTAGTAGAGCCTCTTCTGTGCAGGTTAGTCAAAACAGAGTAGCCCAGTTGCAACCTAACTCAGGTATGTATACTGCAGGGGGTGAAGAAGATAGAAAGAGTCTCGGTTACCTTAGAGGATCCAGCTATGTTAATGGAGAATCCGGAAACCAAAGGGTAGATAGAATCCACATGGAATTGCAGTGGATGAAAATGCAACAGAATGCTGCCCTGGAAGAGAAGAAACGCATGTTAAATCAACAGACACGAGAAGAAACGCATTATGGGGCGACTCAAGGTGGTCAATACAGGAGACTTCAGCAGAGGGAACCAGTTATGGTGATGCAGCAACAACAACAACAACAACGGTCTCAGTCAGCTAACACGAATACGTTCCCTGTCTCTACCATGAATTCATCCTTTACCGTATCAGCAGCAGCAGGAGTAGGCAGCGATTGGTACGCTGCAAATAGATCTGATGCGGCTCAATCTAACGGGTACTTGCCCACAAGAACTCTACCTCCTAGTGATCTGAACTCGAACATGACTTACCAGCAGCTTCAGTATCAACAATACCAAGGGCAAGTGAACAACGGGCACAGAATTGCAGGAGGTTCTGCACCGCAAGCTGTGGCTCCAGCTGCTTCTCTTGGGCTCTTCTCGGGGTATGGGACAACTTCTTCATCTGGGCTTGACTGGAACACGGATGGGCCAGTGGGGCATTTGGACTACAACAACATTGATTGGAGTTTAGACAGAGGCCTAGCTTGTCCGAGACCAAACCAACAACAGTACGTGCCTGCGGCAACATCTCAATATGAAGCAAACATGAATGGAAGGACGAGAACGATGGGCATGGCAATGGGAGTGCATGAAGCTGCGTTAGTTGGGAATGGGAGAGAATGGTCATCGCCGTTTGAGGGTAACGATCTGTTTAGTTTGTCTAGACAGTACGTTCCTCCTTCGCTTTGAAGGTGAAAGTTGTTTCTAGAATAAAGATGATGATTGATGGGTGTGAGTTTGTGGTTACTAGTTTTATCAAATGTTACTTGCATGTTTGCTCAATCATAATGGATCTTCCAAGTTTCATAATATTTTATCACAGCATAACTAACATGGAGATCTAACTCAAAAGGCGATAATAGTTCCGTTATTTAGATGGTGGTGTGCAACAAGCTTATTATAACTAAACAATGTATTTATCCCATATAGAGAACAGAAGAAGCCACCAACTACATATAGTTGTATGGTAGTAATAGAGAACACATGCCATACACGCGCATTAATTACCGGAATGATTAAAAACGCACATCTCTTTTAGCAACGTCGTAATGGGATTGATAATGGATGGAGACAGAGGGAGTGGTATGAATGGCCATTGTCCCCACTTGTCACGGTCAAAGAAAAAAATCATTATGTTTCTATGTGTTTCCTGTTTTAATCCCACAAAAAAATGTGTTTCAGTAAGAAAAAGTTGCAAATTTAAGGTTATCAATCCAAGTAATTGATAACCTGAGAGTATCTGAGTTTATTAGACTCGTGTGAACATATGGAATTTGAAATTTGAAAAGAGTGATTGATATTTGTGGTGGAGGTGCAATTTCTACATAAGTCCATATTGGGTTCAGACATTCTAGGACAGAGTATTGTCTTTATTTTGTGTCAGCTAGTATACAGAAGTTATTAAAACGAATTTTATAATTAATTGGATTTAGGTTATCTTTGGTTTACATTTTTATAAACTAACTATATCATATATTATTGACGACAAAAGTGTGGAATTTAGCAACTATTATTTTAAATACTTTGGCATGTAAGTGGTGGATAAACTACTCCACCATCATCAAAAAGTATGTTAAACTATAGTTTTCAATTTTCAAGAAAAGTTTACTAGAGGTTTAAAAAGTCTTGAGCTATCTCACTCACTCTTTGGACCCGCTTTTAGTAATTAGTGTTGTGTTTATGTAAACATCTTTTCAAACTCCTTTCTCTCTTTCATCTTTCCATGTTAAATAATTGGCTTTTCGTTTTTGTTGTCTTCTGGGTTTAAGCCATTTTGCTGAGGCCAACTTTCTCCACAGCCTTTACTTTTTCAGCTGCTAGTACTGTTCACCTTTTTTGAGTCATTTATCAACTTTTTTCTTTCTCAGGTCTGTACTACTTGTCTCTTTAAGATCTCAGTTTATCTCTAGCTCTTTTCTAGGGTCTTCTTCTCAAGAATGAGCTGATTGATTGATACTCACTTACTGAAGAATAAGAAGATTTTGTTTATAACTCACTACTGGTAACTTCGTTTCCCCCCACATTTAACTATAGTTCTTAGTATAGCTTCATTTTTCTGTTCTAGAGAAGTACATATACTTTTATATGTGTCTTTGAAAGTTTAGATCTTTCTTAAAGATTTTTAGTAGGGTTCTCTAGAATAATCTTCCTGTGTAAACTCATTGACTTTGTTACACATCTCTGCTTAAGGAACTTAGGGTTTAGATTTCCATATTTTGTTTTCAAGAACTAAAGAAGCAGAGCCAGAGTTTTCTAAAGACCCATAAGGTCATATTGTTTTTGTTTTCAAACTAAAAATTGATACTTGTCACTGCACAGTGTTTATAATCTTGTTTTTGGGAACATTTTCAGAGCCATTGCTGTGAAGTGGATACTATAGTAGATTGGAATGGCAGAACAAAAGAGTAGCAATGGTGGAAGAGAAGTTGTTATCAATGTTTCAGGTGAGGAAGCATCAAGAGTTTCTTCGAAGATGGCTTCACCAGAGTCTGAGAAAGCAATGCCCATCAATAAAACCTCTTCTCCTGAGATCTCTAAGCTTATTGGTAGCCCCAACAAGCCTCCTAGATCTCCCAATTCAAGCAATGTGGGTCTAATTCAGAGGAAATCTTTTGCAAGGTCGGTTTACTCCAAACCGAAGTCCCGGTTTGTGGAACCATCTTGTCCTGTAGACACAAGTATCCTAGAGGAGGAGGTTAAAGAACAACTTGGTTCTGATTTCTCTTTTAAAAGAACTTATTCCACAAGGAGTGTTGGTTCCACAACACCGCTTACTCCAAGTAAAGCTGCTGTTGAGGCTGAGAAAGATGAAGATGAAGAGATCTACAAGAAGGTGAAGCTGAGCAAAGAGATGCGCGGAAAGATAAGTGCACTGACATTAATAGAGATAGCTTTCTTTATAGCGGTCTTAAGCTCTTTAATCGCTAGCTTAACCATCAAGGCCCTGAAAAGACATAACTTCTGGGGGTTAGAAGTGTGGAAATGGTGTGTGCTTGTGATGGTAACGTTCAGTGGAATGCTAGTAACGAACTGGTTCATGCGTTTCGTTGTTTTCCTCATAGAAACAAACTTTCTTTTAAGAAGAAAAGTGTTGTACTTCGTGCATGGTTTAAAGAAGAGTGTTCAAGTCTTTATATGGCTCAGCTTGATCCTTGTCGCTTGGGTGTTTCTCTTTAACCACGACGTGCATCGTTCCCCTGCAGCTACCAAGATCCTCAACGCTATAACAAGAACTCTCATCTCTCTTCTCACAGGATCTTTCCTCTGGCTGGTGAAAACACTTTTGTTAAAGATCTTAGCAGCGAACTTCAACGTTGTTAACTTCTTTGATAGGATTCAAGACTCTGTGTTCCATCAGTACGTGCTTCAGACTCTCTCTGGTCCTCCACTCATCGAGGAGGCGGAGAGAGTGGGACGTGAGCCAAGCACAGGACATTTGAGTTTCGCTAGTGTGGTGAAAAAGGGAGAGGTTAAAGAGAAGAAAGTGATTGATATGGGGAAAGTTCATAAGATGAAACGAGAGAAAGTTTCTGCTTGGACAATGCGTGTTTTGATGGATGCTGTTAGGACTTCTGGTCTGTCTACGATCTCTGACACGTTGGATCAGACAGCTTATGGTGATGGGAAAGAGAAAGGTGATAGAGGAGAGATTACTAGTGAGATGGAAGCTTTGGCTGCTGCTTATCATGTGTTTAGAAATGTTGCTCAGCCTTGCTTCAAGTGAGTTAAATAATAATAATAACAAAATATTCCATGTGATTTTTGTATTTCTCTAATGTGGTTATTGTTTTAGTTTCATAGAGGAGGAAGATTTGCTTAGGTTCATGATTAAGGAAGAGGTTGATCTTGTGTTTCCTTTGTTTGATGGTGCTGCTGAGACTGGTAAAATCACTAGAAAAGCTTTTACAGAATGGGTGGTAAAGTCTCCTCAAACACTTTTATTGCTCTTTGTTCTTAGAGATTAGTTGTTAACAATGTTCAAGAAATTGCTAGACGGTTCCTAGAAGACTACCTACTAGATAGTTTAACAAAACTTGATCTATTTTTTGTATATACATTTACATTATATATTTTAGTTTTTGAGTTTAGTTATTAAATTATTTGATGAATTATAAAAAAATGAGAAAATGATTAGAATAGACCTAAAATTTTTTTTTGTCACAAATATAGACCTTAACTATTAAAATGATCAAAAGAGTACTTAATGTTTTATTAAATATACATTTTTATCCTTTGGATTAATTAATCCTATATTTTTTTGTTTGGAGTTGAGGAGTGAGGTTTTGGGGATAGGGTTTCAAATTTGTAAAAATAAAAAAAAACCTTAAAACTTTCAAAATAAAAAGTGCTATTTTGGTCATTTTAATTTTTGAAGACTATTTTTGTGATAAAAACTTAAAAGAATGCTATTTGAGAGAATTACCCTAAAAAAATACATATACAAAAGATAATAAACTAGACAAATTTGTGGATATGGATTAACACTATTACTTTATTTAACATATTAACATCAATTTAAACTAATTTAAATAGAATTAGACCAATTTTGATCAATTTAAAAAGGTTTAAACCGATTTGAGTTGCATAAATCTAAATATAAAAAAATTGTTTAGGCCTATAGCTGATCTGCCACATGCCTAAACCGATTTATAGAACATTGGTTAGTACAAGTCTGTGTTTCTTTATTTCAACTACTTTGTGTCGCTGTGGTTGTTTTATGATCAGGTTAAGGTGTACACTAGCAGAAAAGCTCTAGCACATTCCTTAAACGACACGAAAACAGCGGTTAAGCAGTTAAACAAACTTGTGACAGCGATCTTGATGGTGGTTACACTTGTCATATGGCTGCTGCTTCTAGAAGTAGCAACGACTAAAGTTTTGCTCTTCTTCTCCACTCAAATGGTGGCTCTGGCTTTTATAATCGGAAACACTTGCAAAAACCTCTTTGAATCCATTATCTTTGTCTTCGTTATGCATCCTTATGATGTTGGTGATCGCTGCGTTGTCGACGGCGTCCCGGTAAAAAGAAAAAACTCACCACCAAATGATCCGTTACATTTTCATATACTATATGTTTGTTCTTACATACTTGAAGTTTATTTTTAGATGCTGGTTGAAGAAATGAATCTGTTAACCACGGTGTTCTTGAAGCTTGACAACGAGAAAGTGTATTATCCAAACTCGGTTTTAGCAACGAAACCGATAAGCAACTACTTTAGAAGTCCTGATATGAGTGAAACAGTGGAGTTCTCTATAGCGTTTTCAACACCAATCTCAAAGATAGCACATCTCAAAGAAAGAATCGCTGAGTAAGTACTCATTTGAAACTGTTCTTGGATCAAATCTTGAAAGAGTTCTTGATTTTTTTGGTATGCAAACAATCAGTTACTTGGAGCAGAATCCACATCATTGGTCACCGATACACACGGTGGTGGTTAAGGAGATAGAGAACATGAACAAGCTGAAGATGGCTCTATACAGCAACCACACCATCACGTTTCAGCAATATAGTGAGAGGAACATCAGAAGAACCGAACAGGCTTTGGCTATTAAGAAAATATTGGAGGATCTTCACATTGATTATAGTCTCCTTCCTCAACATGTTCATCTCACCAAGTCCGATAAAAATTGAAAACACCGGTTTGCTTCTTTTTTATTTTTATTTTTTACTAAACCGTTTTTAAGATATTTTTTTGTCAATGTTGTGGTGAACTGTTTTATCTAGACTGTTAAATTAGAAGATGAAATCAATATATTCCAAGTTCCAAACTATTTTTTTTTTAGAATAGAAAGATGAAATCAGTATTCCAAGTTCTTAACGAAATGGACGTTGTTTTTAACTTATTTCAACATTTTTATTTCACATCAGTCGTTCAAAAAAAAAGTTAGATTATGAAATGAAATCAATACTGCAAGTTCTAAATTTTTTTTTTTTTTTATAAGATTAGAAGATGAAATCAGTATTCCAAGTTTTTAATGAAAATGGACGTTGTTCTTAACTTTTTTTTTTTATTTCACATCAGTCACAGACTAACATTACCGCATTATTATAGTGGATAAATTAATACCAAAACAAAAGAATTACAAAAAAAAAGTTAACATGGTTTATCAATTTGTTAGATTACACTAGGATTAATAGAATATAAGATTAGATGTCAAAAAATATATATATATAAGACTTACTAATGTTAAGAATCATACTAGATATAGGGTATACAATACATATAATAAAGATTTTTAACCAATAGTTTTGACGTCTGATCAATCCAACACATATTTGGTAATGCGATGGATTAAAAAAAATCAGGAAAGATTTTATACTAAAACGTTAGAATGATATACAAGAGACTAGCTGGCGATTTAAAGGATGACACCCCAAAATGGTGAGGGATTACATATTTATGGGAAATATCTTTATATTTATAAACGACACTAATGCAAAATCTGTAACTTAATACTCCCTCCGTTTCAAAATACATGTCATTCTAGGTTTATTTTTTCGTCATAAATTAAGTGTCGTTTTAAAATTTTGAGACAAAATTTATTAGTTTTATATAATATTCTATTTTTCTATTGGTTGAAAAGTGGTTAGGTGTATAGGTAATTGTGGTTTTATCTTGAAAATATGTAATATTAAATATTTCTTTAATCTATGTGCAAATACCTAGAATGACAAATAAAGTGAAACAGAGAGAGAGAGTATGCATGTTTTGATTAGACATTAACTTTCAGTTTTGTTTAAATATACGTTGTCTTTTTTTTTTTCAATATACGTTGTTTTAGTCTTTTAGATCTATTTTCTGAGTAGAAAGTTTTAAACCTATATATGTATCTGTTAATTTTTTTATTTACGTTTTGTTAGAGTTTCTACAAGCCTATCTCAACATTTTTATTTGGCAGCACAATCACAAATATATTTTAGCGTACCATATACTATAAGATTTCTAACCGTAGTGTCAGTTTTGCAAACCTAAAACAAAACAGAAAAAAATATCAATGATTTTATCTTTTATGATAAGATTTTTAGAGATGCAGATCCCCTAAACCATGAATTAAACAATTATGGGAAAAATATCTTTATATATATGTTAATGAAAATCTGTAAAGTGATATGCATATCACGTTTTGATTACATATGTTAATGTAAATCTCATAAGTACTACTATAAATAGTGTTCGTAGAATACACTTTGAACTTAAAAAAGTATAGCAAAAATGAAGAAATGGGAAGTTTACATGGTGGTCATATCCCTATTCATCCATTTGGCGGTGTCAGGGGTGGAAAGTGCTTTTGGTGAAGGAAGAACGGTGAAGATTTCCAATAAGCTTGGTGGTGGCTTAAAACTAACATTCCATTGTAAGTCCAAGAATGACGATCTCGGTGTCCAAACTCTCGTACCGGATAGTAGTTGGTCATTCAAGTTTAAACCAGCTTTTTTCAGCTCAACACTCTTTTTTTGTAATTTTAATTGGGTTGGAGAATCTCATTGGTTTGATATATATGATGATGAGAGAGATCGTCAGACTGATAATCCATGCTATTTATGTTCGTGGAATATAAACCGTAGTCATGTATGCAGACTTGACGAGAGTACCAAAAGATTTGACCATTGTTATGATTGGAATAAGTAATTTACAGATATATATATCTTTTTTTATTATTATTACATTTCCGAAACCTGAATTTCTTCGTTGATGATATTTTTGATTAAACTCTGAACTGTAATGATACAAAATTATCCATATTTTGTGATAATTTACTTTGGATGCTTTTTCAGAAAACCGAGTTTGTCAATTTGTTATGAAAGGACAGAAAAAAGTTAACATGGTTTATCAATTTGTTAGATTACACTAGGACTAAAAGAAGATAAGATTAACTAATGTTAATGAATCATACTAGATATAAGGTATACAACACATATAATAAAGATTTTTAACCATTAGTTTTGACGTCTGAAATTAATCCAACACATATTCTAAACTTTTTTAGCATTCACTACGCGATCATATATCATTTATTGGTGATGCGATGGATTTAAAAAAAAAATCAGGAAAGATTTTATACTAAAACGTTAGAATGATATACAAGATATCGATCACTGAGTGGTAGACTTTAATATAATCGTAGAGAGAAAGTAGAGAGAGAAAGTAGATCTCCGGCGAGTCTTCTGGCCGACGGCGGTGGGCTTACACAGACACGTCGTCGGTCAGGATTTGTTGTCGGTGCTTTCTGAGTCAAGTCTGTTCTTTGTGTTCCCGGTGGCGCATCTCCTTTCCGGTGGTCGGTCGGTTTTGGTTTCCGTCGTAGCACCTGTTCTATAATGGTGGACGATCGGCTTAGTTTAAGTCTAGCTTCAGCGGCGCATCTCCTTTATGATGGTCGTCTTTTGTTCCCGGGAAACGGTGGCTCATTAAGCACCGTCTATCGCCGGTTCGTGTCTCTGTCGTCTCTGTCTTCTTTTGGTAGTGTACGGTCAGATCTGGTTATGTCTTTAAGCGGGGTTCCTGTTTGGTGAGATTCTCTTATTTTCTTTCTGGCTTCGTTCGACGGATGAGATCTCAACGCAGGTTTGATGGAAGCTCTCTGTTTGAAGAAGCGACGGTGGTGAAGATTAAGAGATGTTGGTGGTTTTAAAGTTGCCTGCGGTGATTTTGGTCGATTGGGATGAGATCTCGGGTTCGTCTCGATGAAGCTCTCCGGTTCAAAGAGTGAAGGCAAGGGTTACGGATACGGTGGTTTGATTCCGGCGAGATCTAGTGAAATGGGGGTTCGAGTATTTTCTCCGGCGTCTGTTGGTTTGGATCACGGCGTGCGACTCGTGGGCGGCCACACAAGTAAGGTGGCGCTGCACAGATTAGGGTTGCTTTAGGGTTCCTTTTGTTTCGGGTCTTGTAGTGGGCTTTTGTTTTAATATTATGTGTTATTGTATGTTTGAGTTCTTTTGGGCTGAGACCCATTTATAAAACAACTTGATGGAAAAAAAAAAAAAAGATATACAAGATATCGATATCTTTGAGATGGCTGTCATATACGATGCCAGAGACTAGCTGGCGATTTAAAGGATGCAATCCCAAAATGGTGAGCGATTACATATTTATGGGAATTATATTTATATTTATAAACGACAGTAATGCAAAATCTGTAAACTTAATATGCATGTTTTGATTAGATATTAACTTTCAGTTTTGTTTCAATATACGTTGTTTTAGATCTATTTTTTCTCAGTAGAAAGTTTTGAACCTATATATGTATCTGTAAATTTTTTATTTATTTTTGTTATAGTTTCTACAAGCCTATCTCAACATTTTTATTTGGCAGTAAAATCACAAATATCTTAGCTTACCATATATTACAAGATTTCTAACCAATAGTTTTAACGTAGTGTCAGTTTTGCAAACCGAAAACAAAACAGATAAATATCAATGATTTTATCTTTTATGATAAGATTTTTAGCGATGCACATCCACTAGACCATGAATTAAACAATTATGGGAAAATATCTTTATATATATGTTAATGTAAATCTGTAAAGTGATATGTAACGTTTTGATTAGGTATTAGTTTTGACTTTTGTTTCAATATATACTAGATTTTGACCCACGCTTAAGAAGTGTGAGTATTTTTTTGTTGATCGTAAAGCCAAATATTTCGGAATAGATACTTTAATGGGTTTTGATGGTGTTTTTGAATTTGATTGAGTTGATGGTAAAAGAGATCCGAGATTTATAAAAGAAGAGAGTTGTTGTCAATTTAGGTTAAGAGAATATATAAAAGAATATTTTGTAATCAATTTAGGTTTCCCAAAATCATGGTAGAAAATATAAGTAGGTGCAGTTTAGATTTTTTTGGTTGATATAATTAAGGTAAATTAAATATTTTGCCGTAATAAATTAACTTTTAGATGAAATAATTTAGATTTTGACCCACGAATCTTATATTTTTATTGACCGTAAAGTCAAATATATAATGAATTTATGTCTATTATTAGATATCTATAATATTTAAAATTTGTTTTATTATTTTATTTCAGTCTTGTAAAAATTAATAAAAAGAATATGGTAAAATATCTTAAAATCAAAAGATTGTTATTAACCCATTGAAAAGTGTGGTTTCTATTTTTTCCGATTATGCACAAATGGATACTTAATTTTCTTAAAATTAAAAAAAAATTGAAACGGAATTAAATTAAGCCAAATTTCATAAATAATCGATAATATCACATGTCTCTAGAATCTGAAAATAGAAATCTAACCAATAACCAAATGTGTACTTAAATTTTTTATATATAAATTATATACCTAGAAATATTAATTATATATAATATCTAAATACTAAATAAACTAAAATACTATTTCTAATCCAAATTAGACAAATCAAGTAATTACCTGAATATTTTTATTAAAATATTCAACCTATCTGATATTTAAATCGTAGGCTAGTTTATATTTAAAATTAAATAAAAATATATCATGTAAAATAAATAAACATATCTTATTTAATCAATTTTTGACCAATTTTGTTTGAATCTCCAACTTATAATGTTTAGATCCATTTAGTTTAATTATATCATAAAATTAATCATTTAGTTCTTGTTTAAGAATGTAATATCAAAATTTAATAATTGATTGCTTATAATTAATTAAAAGTGTCATAGTTATAATAGCATGAATATTTATTGTTAGAGAAATTTTATAATAGTTTATAGAAAGTAATAAATGAGTTTATTTAAATTGTAAAGTATTTATATAGTTAGAGAAATATAAGGAAAAATTAAAAAATGTTAGTATGAAAGTATCCAAACAATTTTTTTAAATAGATTTATTTAGACTCCTTCTCTTTTAATAGTATAGATTATATTGTTGACCCTAAAAATTTGCAAAATAGAATCAACACCGAGATATGCTCATCAAAGACTTCTTATGAGTACGACTATAAATAGTATTCGTACAATACACTTTAAACTTAAAAAGTTATAGCAACAATGAAGAAATTGCAAGTTTATGTGATGGTCATATCCCTATTCGTCTACTTAGCGGCGTCACGGGTGGAAAGTGTTTTTGATACGAAGAGAACGGTGCAGATTACCAATAAACTTGGTGGTGGCTTAAAACTAACACTCCATTGTAAGTCTAAGAATGACGATCTCGGTGTCCAAATTCTCGCATCGGATAGTTCTTGGTCATTTAAGTTTTCACCAGCTGTTTTAAGCACAACACTCTTTTTCTGTAATTTTAAGTGGGGTCAAGAATCACATTGGTTTGATATCTATGATGATGACAGAGATGGTGATGGTCGGGATCATCCATGCTACTTATGTCGGTGGAATATAAACCGTAGTCATCCATGCAGATTTGACGCGAGTACCAATAGATTTGACCAATGTTATGATTGGAATAAGTAGTTTACATATATATATATATATATATATATATATATATATATATATATATATATATATATATATATCGTTTTTTCTATTACATTTCAAAACCTGGATTTCTTTAAAAATTGATGATATTATTGATTATACTCTGAACTGTAATCATACAGAATTATCCACATTTGGTGATAATTTACTTTGGATGCTTTATCAGAAACAAAAATCTGAACAAAGTGAGCCAAAATTAGACTGAAATCCAAATTGCAAGCCTTATAAGACTAATTCAACTTTAAATAAAAATGGGTAAATATTTTTTAACCATAAAGCATCAATATAATTTTGTTTCAAGACAATGTAATGAACCAATTATATATTTTTTTAAAAGAAACAAATTATATTAGCAATCGTCTAGGTGGTGGTCAGGGATGTTAAAACGGGCTGGACAAGCTCGTTTATGTCCGAACCCGTTTATATCCGAGTTCGTTTAATATATGTCCATTTATAATCCGTTTAAGTTAGGTCCGTTGAGAATCCGTTTATGTAAAGCCCATTTAACAATAAGTCTGTTTTGAGCCTGTTTTGAACCCGTTTACTTGAACAACCCTCTTTTATTATCGTTTAATGTGAGCTTGAGAATCACATTCTTTTGATATTTATAATGATTATAAAGATGGTGTTCGTAAGAGTAACCCATGCGTCGATTGTACGTGGAATATAGGTCGGAATAGGTCGTGCAGATTTAACCGAAAGATTAATTGTATTTAACCTATGTTATAATTGGAACAAGTAATTTGCATGTGTATACTTATTTCATTATTTTACTTAAATTTCGACAACTTGAATTTATTTTAAAATAATGATACATCTGATTAAACTCTAAACCGAGATCATACAAAATTATTCATATTCATATTTTACATTGTATAGTATTTTTATTTATAAAAATAATTTTTAGAAATACATCGGAACACATCGAACCAAATTTAGATTAAAATTCATATTGTAAACCTTATAAAATAAGACTAATCCAACTTTGAATGGTAAATATTGATTTAATTTTCTCAACCAGAAACCATAATATTACTTTGTTTCAATAAATGTATTCAAAATTCACAAAAATGTATAACGATTATTAACGCACATCATAATTCTTCTCAAAACTCACATTATAATTCTTCTCAAAAGTCTAACATTTAACATACATAAATTAATTATGTATACAAATTTAAATTATAAAATTATGTACAGAATTTAGAAATAATTTAATCAAATTTCGGTTGATAAAAAATATTTTTCACGTTGAAAACCTGGATTAAAATCTAGTAATTATGAATATTCCTTTGTTTCAATACAATGTTATATATTCTTTTTTTTTTTGCGACACTTTTTTGTGACACAGTTATATTATTTTCTTCTTCTTTTTTTGTAACACAATACAATGTATTCAACCCATTATGATTTGGAACAAAATCAATGTCCTCATGCACATCTCATTGAACACTTGTTATATCTATCACTGCAAAAGAAACAAACATCATTCACAACATTCAGAAATCAAGAACTCTTTCAAGATTTGGTCCAGATATGTGAAACGTTTCAAATGAGTACTTATTCAGCGATTCTTTCTTTTAGATGTGCTATCTTTGAGATTGGTGTTGAAAATGCTATAGAGAACTCCACTGTCTCACTCATATCTGGACTTACTGAAGTAAATGCTTATCGGTTTGGACCATCATAAACTACAACAAAAACGCGACTGCTCGATTTGATGTCAACCTCCTCATCACCGATCTTGAGGGAACTAATAGGCTTCCAACTATAGAAGAAGAAAACGATACATGCACGGTATGTTTCAGAACTTTCAATAGTGGAACCTATCTATGCTCTCTTACTTGGGCCATACTTTTCATTTCCGCTTCATTGATCAATGGCTTCATATAAACATAAGTTGTTCTATATGTAGGGAATTTCATCTATGATTCAGCATTATAACAATTTATAAGGGTTTTGTTATGTTCTAATTTTCGGTTTTGTTTGCATACTGTTTTCTTTTTTTTTTTTAATTTTCAAGCAAAAAATATAAATGTTTTTCTTCATTCCTTGATATGTTTCATTGCCAGAATTAGTTCCCTACCAAAAATCAAATAACACAAATACAATTTAATTATGTTTTGTTACATACGTTTAAATTCAGATTAGTCACTAAAATAAATTCCAAATGACGTTCATTTTATGTACTGTACATATGGTACTTAACCGTATATGTACATATATGCACTACACAAACCATAAAACATATTCACTAACCACTACCAAATGAATAAAAAATTATCAGTTTCTTTTAATATATTTTCATCTTCATATTTTTGACAAAAAAAAATCTTTACTACCATAAAATAAATTTTAATTTTCTTAAAAAAAATATATACAAACCCCGCGCGTGGATTAGTAGTGATAATTGAAACATCAGTCTCGTGAGCAAATAACAACATTCACGAATTTCGTTGCCAACATGGATAGCTGAGAGAAGAGAAAAGTGGGTGGCAGGTGAGAATTGAGCATATTTTTATTTTTTGATACTAGATAGACTAGATAGATATAACTGGTTCACTACATTTTATCGAAACAGCATTATATTAATGCTTTATGGTTGAATATCAATTATATACGCATGGTCCCTTTAAAGTTTTGGTTAGTCTTATATAAGGTGTGCCATATATGTGTATTTCAGTCTTATTTTGGTTCACTTTGTTAGGATTTTTTTTCTTCTAAGAAAGCATCTAAAGTAAAGTTTATCATCGAATATGGATAATTCTGAATGAATACAGTTCAGAGTTTAATCAACTCATCAACATTCAGAGATATTAAGGTTTCAGAAATGTAATAAAATAAAGAAATATATATATATATATAAATTACTTTTTTTTTTTTTTGATTATCATAGATTACTTTTTCCAATGATAACATATATCTTTACCGTAGTTGTCTTTCAATCTGCATACCTCACTACGTTTTATATCCCACCCACAAATATACCATAAGCATGGTTTATGACCAACATCACCATCTCTGTCATCATCATAGATATTAAACCAATGGGATTCTCCAGCCCATTTAAAGTTACAATAAAAGAGTGTTGTGCCCCAAAAATTTGGTCTAAACCTGAATGACCACATTTGATCTGGTGCGAGAATTTGGACACCAAGATCGTCATCCTTAGACTTACAATGGAATGTTAGTGTTAAGCCATCACCAACTTTATTGGTAATATCCACTCTTCTCTTATTAAAAAAATTAAGCTTATTGGTAATCTCCACCATTCTCCCCTCAATAATAGTTTCCACTCGTGATGCTACCAAATGGACGAATAGGGATATGATCACCACATAAACTTGCCATTTTTTCATTTTTGCTATGTTTTTCTAAGTTCAAAGTGTATTTTACAAATACTATTTGTAGTGGTACTCATAAGAAGCCTTTGATGAGCCTATCTCCTTGTTGATTCTATTTTGGAATTTGTAGATTCAATAGTACAATGTATATTGAATCAAAATTCAAAGCTAATACCTAATCAAAACATTACATATCACTTTACAGATTTACATCAACATATATTTAAAGACATTTCCCATAATTGTTTAATTCATGGTCTAGTGGATGTGTATCACTAAAAAATTTATCATAAAAGAAAGATCATTGATATTTTTTATTTGTTTTAGGTTTGCAAATTAAACTGACACTACGTAGAAACTATTGGTTAGAAATCTTGTAATATATGTTATTGTGCTGCCAAATAAAAATGTTGAGATATGTTTGTAAGAAACTCTAACAAAATAAGTAAATTAAAATTTTATAGAAACATATATGGTTCAAAAAATTTACTCAGAAAAATTAAATCTAAACTAATCCAAATAGAGCCAGATTCAATAAGAATTTAAGAATAATCCCAATAGATCTGATGATCCACATCTAATCCAAATTAAATCTATAACATTAATATTTAAGATCATGGGCGGATCTACCTTATATAAGAGTGCATTGCACCCACCCACAATTTAATGATCAATCTAATTTTTTTTAAAGATCAATTTTTTGCATCCACATAAGAATATAATTTCACATCCACTGTTTATTTTTTGTTCCTTAAAATCAAAATTAGAAATGAATTTAAAATGAATATTTGATTATAAGAAGTATTTTGGTTGAGTCCATATGTATTAATGTCACACATATATGTATAGTATACATCTGGGTTAAAAACGTAAATAAATTTCTTACAAGTCAAAAATATTTTTTTAACACTAGCTAAATTATTATATAATATTTACTACAAATAATAGAGTATTTTTTCTCGAAAAAACTAAACTACAATAAATATATGCGATATTTCTAAATAATTTTATGGATTATTTCACGACAAAACTTTTTCTATGGTCAAAACAATAAGTAATATATAGATTAGAAATAGAGAATGCAAAAGTATTTGATAAATAACTAAGTTTTAATTACATATATTCATGTATATACATGATTATTAAAGTATACTGCATTTTGGTTTAAAAATTATATAGTTTTGTGTAGATTATCTTTTAGATATTTAATTTAATATTAAAATTTTGCATTTAAGTTAATATACGATAAATCTAATAAATTTACTATTTTAAATTTTACAGTTTAAAATAAAAATCTCCATGATATTTTATGTTAATTTACTTAATATCGTTTTTTAAAGCTCAAATTTAAACAAAATTAACCCTCATTTTTTATTTTCATAATTTGTTGAATTTAAAAGATTAAAATTTAGAACTTTTATTTGATTTTTATTAAACTATAATGAAATTGTCCAGTAATAATTAATTAAGTAAATTCAGATTTGGATTTGGAAAGTGGAAGCTCCCTAATATGCCAGGCAATAGTTTTATGGCCAAACTGAATTGCAGTAGTGAACACTCAATAATAATTGATTCAACAAATAATAATAGTAGTAATAATATTAATAATAATAATTGATTCAACAAATGAAACATTAATCAACAAATGAAAGAGAAGTTCTCCCTCCGTTTCAGATTATTTGTCATTCAAGGTTTTTACACACATGAAACATTTAATTTTACATATTTTCAATATAAAAACACAATTACCAATACACCAAACCACTTTTCAACCAATAGAAAAATAGAATATCATATAGACATAATAAATTTTGTCTCAAAACTCTAAAACGACACTTATTTTGAAACGAAATTTTTCCACTAGAATGACATCTAATTTGAAACGGAGGGAGTAGTAAAGAGTGAAAAATAAGCAAAACCTGTTGCTTGTTGCTTGTCCCTTTAGCTCACTTTGACTCAACTGTTTTTAGACTTGTCCATCTTTTCAAAATCACTGTACCACTATCAATATTTTTCCCATGAGGTATTGATCTATAATCTTATCGATAATGGACTTTTAAATGTATAACTAAGCTATGATTAATAGAAGAATGGAAATGCTGCAAAAAGAAGAAGAAGAATATATGATAAAAAAAAAGATATAAAAAACCGTAAAGATTTTACACCAAAAAAAAACCCATAAAGATCAAAATTGATAATAGAGAATATGATTTGATGAGAATTTTGTTTAAAACAATTTTTTTTAATAGATGAGAATTTTTTTTAAAACAATATATTTTAAAAAAAAAAACATTTATTATTTGTCAAATTTTGATTTGGCATGTGATTTATGATTTAGTATATAAAGGATGTGTAATAATACAACTATTAAAAACTAACTTTTCCGTAAAAATAATCATCAAAATATATATTAAGAATGATCCTACCAATCATAAAAGTGACTATAAAATGGTTGAAAGTTAAACTATCCTAAAAATCTCAAAACATTGTCTATTTTGAAACATCTAAAACATTGATTATGTTTAGGACCAGTAGAGTGATGTTCTTTTGAAATCTCAGTAAGAGTGTTTGATCATAGCCGATCCTCATGAGCAGAACAAACGCATAGTGAACTCTATATCTAAACCTAACCATTATGTCCGGTAGAAAAGAAAACTAGAAGTAGTTAATGTTTAACATAAAATATATTTATCTTACCTCAAATAGTTAATAGAACAATTAAAAAAACTGAAATGAAGTTATGAAAAATATGATCGGATCATACTTTAACAAGCACAAAATTTATTACACGACATATAGTTACAAAACCAAACAAAGATGTGGAGAATCACATGATACTAAAACTTAAAAAAAATAAAATCGAAAAACCTGAAGAAAAGTAACAAAAGCTTCACAAGATCAAACCAGCAAAAGTGGTTTCATACACAGGAAGTTCATCTTCATACAGATTATGATGATGTGTTCCAACTAAATCCAGCTCCAGCTCAAACAAATCCGAACTCGAATCACTTGCAACATCATCATCATCATCATCATCATCATAATCCTCGAGATCGTTATTCTTAACCAAACTGTTTTCATGTTTCTTGTTGTGATAATCTCTCAAAAACTCTCTCGCAATCTCCTCCACTGAACTCCTCCCTCCATCTTCCACATTCTTCTTCACTGACTTTCTGAGATAGCCTTCTTCTTCTTCGACATAGGATCTGATCTCGGGGACGATCAAACATTGTTATTGAAAAAACACATTGTTAATGATAGAATGTCACGTGTCACAAAATGAAACATTGTTAATCTACTTTTTTATTTTTATTATTATTATTATTATTATTATTATTATTATTATTATTATATATATATATATATAACTTTTCTTTTATAGTTAGATTTTTTAAAAATGCACATCCATTGGATCATGAATTACATAATTATGGGAAAATATCTTTATATACATATAAATGGTGTTAATATAGAATCTGTAAGGTGCAATGTAATGTTTTGATTAGGTATTAGCTTTGACTTTTGTTTCAAGATACATTGTACCATTGACCCCAAAAAAATTCCAAAAGAAAATCAACAATGAGATGTACTCATCAAGGCTTCTTATAAATAAGTACAACTACAAAATATTATTCGTAAAATACACTCTGAACTTAGAAAGGATGGCAAAAATGAACAAGTGGCAGGTTTATGTGATTGCCATATCTCTATTCATCCATTTGGCGGCGGCGGCACGAGTGGAAGGTATTACTGAGGAGAAAACGGTGAAGATTAGCAATCATCTTCTTATTGGTGATACACTAACTGTCCATTGTAAGTCTAAGAATGACGATCTTGGTGTCCAAACTCTCCCACCGTATAGTAGTTGGTCATTTAAGTTTAGACCAGCTGTTTTCGGCACAACACTTTTTTTTTGTAATTTTAAGTGGGGTAAAGAATCACATTGGTTTAATATCTATGATGATAACAGAGATGGTCCTCGTAATGAACATCCATGCGTCTTATGTTTGTGGAATATATACCCTAGTCTTGCATGCAAATTTGACGGGATTGACCTTAAATATAACCTTTGTTATGATTGGAATAAGTAATTTACATATATATATTTCTTTATCTTATTACAGTTTTTTTGTGAACAGAGGCCTTTTTTAATTACATTTCTGAAACAAGAAATTCTTTGAAAATTGATGTGTGATTAAACTCTGAACTGTATCATACCGAATTATCCATATCGGTGATTATTTATTTTGGATGCTCCGACGAACAAAGTGAACCAAAATAAGAATGAAATCCGTATTGCAAACCTTATATAAGATTAATCTGACTTTAAATGGACAATGCGTAAATATTGATATTCAACTAGAAAGCATTAATATACTTTTGCTTCAATAAAATTTAGTGAACCAATTATATATTTTTTTATAAAAGGACAAATTATATTAGATGTTGTCAAGTTCTTTTGAATCTCAGTAGGAGTGTTTGATCATACCCGATCGTTGGCTCATGAGCATAACAAACCCATAGTGAACTCTATATCTAAACCTAACCATTATGTCCGGTAGAAAACTAGAAGTAGTTAATGTTTAACATAAAATACATTTATCTTACCTCAAATAGTTAATCCCCTATATATTAATTGAGAAACATTTGAAAAGATGTAACCTCAAGTTTGTATTAATTAAAAAGTAACCTTGCTTAGTTGTCAATCAATTAGCATATCAATTAAACTGACGTGGCGGCTTTAGGTTCAATTGAAATTTGCTAGGGAAAAATAATTAGAGACGCATATAACGCATGTAACATAGTTTATATATTTNTGCAGAAAAATATAAAAGAAATAATAAATATAAAATACTTATTGTGCATAAAGTGCAGATCTTAACCTAAGTATTTATCTGTTTAATTATTTTAAAACTTAAATATTTTCTAAATTTCAGGTCAAAACAAACAAACAAAATGAGAATAAAATTCAAAATAAATATTTATATCGAGTAATAACCAAAATATAAAAAAAAACATAGCAAGAGAAAAATGGAAGATAAATAGGATTGACACGTGAACGTGAACTTCTCATAACTGGAAGATAAATAGGATTGACACGTGAACGTAAACTTCTCATAACCATAATTAATTTTTAAATTGTTAAATTATGATATAAAACTGAGTTAATTTTTAATTTGTTAACTTTTAATTTTTTTAATTTTTTAAATCATTATGGCTATGTTAAATCATGACAATAATTAATTTTAAATTGTTTATTTGTATTCGAAAAACTTAAAATATTGCTTTTAAAAATAATTTTAAATTTAACATAATTTTTTAGAAAATTATTTTTAAAAAAGATAATTTTTAAAAAATATAATTTTATAATATTATTAGACAAATAAATAAATTATATTAAATTAGTTTAGAAATTTTATATATTTTAATTGCAAATATTTTACCAATTGCTTCTTTAAAAACATTAGGGAACTTGCTATACTCTACCAATCAAGCCCAGTGACACTCCATTTATTTTCCATCACTCGAACAATGAAAAAAGATATATGAAATCAGATCCATTAAATTCTAAGATTTGATTTACATTTCTAATTAAAATTGTTTTTGATCATACGTATAGATAATTATATAAAAATTCCAAAATTCTAAAATTTCAAATACATACAAAAACAATCATATGTAAATTTTAAATTTGTGAATATTAAAATTTTATATTTTAATTACATATATTCACCNTTCTAAGATTTGATTTACATTTCTAATTAAAATTGTTTTTGATCATACGTATAGATAATTATATAAAAATTCCAAAATTCTAAAATTTCAAATACATACAAAAACAATCATATGTAAATTTTAAATTTGTGAATATTAAAATTTTATATTTTAATTACATATATTCACCCTGCGCAAGGCGCAGGTCTTATCCTAGTAGAATAGTAAAAGCATGATCGGATCATTTAACAAGCACAAAAAGTATTACACGACATATAGTTACAAAACCAAACAAAGATGTGGAGAATCACATGATACTAAAACTTAAAAAATAAAATCGAAAAACCTAAAGAAAAGCTTCACAAGATCAAACCAGCAAAAGTGGTTTCATACACAGGAAGTTCATCTTCATACAGATTACGATGATGTGTTCCTACTAAATCCAGTTCAAACAAATCCGAACTCGAATCACTTGCAACATCATCATCATCATCATCATCATCATCATAATCCTCGAGATCATTATTCTTAACCAAACTGTTTTCATATTTCTTGCTCTGATAATCTCTCAAAAACTCTCTCGCAATCTCCTCCACTGATCTCCTCCCTCCATCTTCCACATTCTTCATCACCGACTTTCTGAGATAGCCTTCTTCTTCTTCGACATAGGATCTGATCTCGGGGACGATCACATTGACGCTTGGTTTGATACGTTCAGATGATTTCTCGGAGCGTTTGTTCAGACAAGACCTGGAGAAGGAAGAAGCTGAAGAACACGTCGAAGATGAGTAATAATCAGTTCGTTTTTTAGAGAATGCAGAGTCAACGTAGCTCGTCTTCCTCGGATAACTCTTCTTAACCGCCGTTGATTGCTTGCTGAACAAGGCATTGATGAAGTTAACGACTCGTACTCCAGGTGAAGATGGAGTTTTGAGCTTCTTCTTTTGATTACTCGCCGATCTTTCTTCGTAGGCGTAATCGTGAGACACTCGGGTTGCTCTGTTTTGGTGAAACAGAGCTTTGTCCTCTGTTTTTCTCTGTTTTGTCTTACACGGGCCGAAACATAACGGTCTTGAAGAAGATAACTTCTTAGCTTGAGTTGTTTCAGTGTCGGAAGATGAGAAAATACTTGAGTTGGAATCAGAGGAAGACGACACAGAGCTAAAGAACCGGTCTTGGTTGATTTTCCGGGCAGGAACTGAACTTGTTACGCTGATACTCTGTTTTTTGACAGAGCCGACAAAAGGTTGAGTTTTGTTGGGTTTCTGATCGATGGAATTGTAGATTTCATCGAGGAGAGTAGAGGAGAATGACGGGTTTAGAGATTGTGTTTTGGATCTATGCATGATTTGTTCTAAAGAAGACAAAAGAAGAAAGTGATAACGTTTTAACTGTTTTTGTTGTTTTTTTCTTCTTTGTCGGAAGTTATAGAGGAAGACGACGAATGTTAAAGAACAGAGAAGCTTTATATATAAGTGGCGATCTCAGCGCGTGTTGTTCACTTACCAGTTGGACCACACCAAGTTCGGTTTTCAATTAGCATTAAACAAGCTCTTGATTACTTAATTAAACGCTCATGTGCGTGTTTAACTTTAAGCAAAGGACTCTCTCTGCTACAACACTCTCATATTGCTTCACTGGGGTTGTCTAGACAAGGACAGGTTAAGGAACTGTACCTGTTTTGCGTCTTTTTCAGGTCTCTCACATGCTTCCTTCCTTTCTTGTTCCTTTCTTGTTCCTCGTTTTAACAACACTTATGTCTTTCTTTTGTTGTTAAAAAAAACACTTGTATGTCTTCTTGTTTCCATCTTATATCTTTGTCACACATTGGTCGATTTTTTTTTTTTCATTTTATATGATCTCATTATGACATCCAGTATCAAAGAGTTCTCCGTAATATTGGAACTTAAAACCTAATCCTTGTATTAAAATGGGATCATATAGAACACCTTTAAACAAAAAACAAGCGACAGTAAGAAACTGTAGTTGAAGTTTGCTAGACAATTTTATATAATCTACAAGAGTGACACATAAACCGGGACTTCTAGCCCAGATGGTAAAGGGTTATGACTGTGAGTTCTGCCACTTGGTTCGAAATCCGACTACTGCGAGATTTACATGCGGATCCTCCAGTGCCCGAGATCGAAAATCGTGTTCACCTAGTATCATTTTCGGATATGCGTCTATGCAAGTATTGGTCTCTAGTCTGGAAAAAAAAAAGAGTGACACATATAGTTGATTTGTTTAGAATGAATGACACATGTAGTAGAGTGAAATGCTGTTGAAAAAGCAAAATTACAATTTGCAAAAACAAAAAGTAATCCTTACAATATACTAGTAATGTTTAATGGTTACAACTATTAAGTATTAGGGATATGTGAGAAACATACTATTAAAGGGAAAGAAAATGGCACGGGGAGAAGTCAGAGATTGAGTTGCTCACGGAGAGACAATAAGAGCTGACACAAAAAAGAAAAAGAAAGATTCATTCATTCATCCACGCGGTGAAGCTCTGAACTATGTCTATGTAGGGTCCCACACGTGACCTGCCACGTGAACCATTTTTTGTTGTTCTCCCACCCTCGCACGTGTGGGCCTCCTCACCCCATGCGTACGGTAGCACTTGTTCTTTCACGGTGAGGTATAGGAGAACGGGACCACTCTACCCTATAGGTTTGGGCCGTGTCTCCTCCAAAGACGGGAACTCACTCTGAATGTTCTGTAAGCTCACTCTCTTTCTAACTGCACTGTGTCGTCAGGTCATTTTATCATTCGCCCATCTTTCCACGGATCATCTAGAATCAAGTAGAGCCTGACAAAGTTGCATGTAGTGTCATTTTCATATCTCTTTTTTTTTAATCTAATTTTGAATATAATCACAGGAATGAATGATTATCTTATACGTTATGGTCACAATGCATTAAAGTTTATGAACAGTCAACAGAAGCTTAGCTCATTAGTCGACATGCCAAGTGGATGGAGATGATAATACCTTTGAGCACAAGTCTTACATTTTATTTATTTCGTCTAAAAATCAAAGTAGAACCAGACAAAATCTTATGTAACATCCTTATCATGTCTCTTTTTTTTTTATCCACTTGAATCCAGTTTGAATAAAATTGTTAGGAATGAATGATTATCTCATACGTTATGGTCGCTAATGTATTAAAGTTTGTGAAAAGTCTACAGAAGCTTACAAGTGGGTTGAGATGTTAATAATTTTGAGCAGAAGTTCTTTTATTTTGTTCAACTTAAACTCAAGCATCATGTTTTTATTTATTTCATCTCTACAAAGTTGCAGAGAGCTGACATGTCTAACAAGTTTGCAAGTAACCAAAGACTCTCAAACAATCAAAAGACAAACATCTCAAGATGTACACACACACTCTGCTACATTCATGTCGAGTTCAGGCGCTGTACGTCTACGAGCTGGTAGAGATCTCCACGACGCTGTTTATTCAATGGAAGACTTGTCCTAATAACCAAGATTCAGTTAGAGGATAAACTAAAAATAAAAATAAACAAGAAAGTTATGGTGATTTACCTTCGTTGTTCAAGGATAGAGTAATCAATCTCTGCTATGATAATTGCTTCTTCATGCTCAGTCGTAGCTAGAACTTCTCCAAACTGTCAAATGTTTAGTGCTTAAATAAAGCTTCATTATCATCAATCAACTAACACGGAAAAGGTTTAGTGCTTACAGGTCCGATGAGTGTAGAGTGTCCCCACGCAGTGTAGCCAGCTCCTGAATCTCTAGCAGGTGAGCATGTCGCTACATATAACTAGACAAAGCAACATACGTAGTTCTATCAGATGTTCCAATGAGTTTTAATAAGAATCGATAACAGTAAAACTACCAGAGATCAGAAGAGAAGTACCTGATTATCCGTAGCCCTGAGAAAATGGAACAAAACAGATTGAGTCAGCCTCTGTAATTAACTCATTACTAACTAAACCAAGCAAGTTTTCATAAAGTAAGAGACTGTGAAACGTACCTTGCCCTTTGTAGTAACTCCCAGTGGAGAGGTCCAGTTGTCATGTTAAATGCTCCTGGGTAGCACAGCATATGAGCCCCTGAAATTAATAGAGCAAATGATGAGGTTCTTTAAAAAAAACAAAGAAGCAGCAAGTAGTCCATAAGAACAAAGCATATAATATAAAGTACTTAACCTCTTGCAGCATATATCATAGCTAACTCTTGGAATCGAATGTCATAGCAGATGCCTATTCCAATACGCCCCACATCTGCAACAAAACCAACATAACCATTATTCTCAGACCCTGCAATGCATTGGAGATTTCTACCATATAAACTAGAAAGTGAGAGGTGATGGGAACAAGTTCTCTTCTCCATGATCAATGTCACCATTTGAGCAAGGAGTATTCTAAATTTACTACCAATTGTTTTTTTTTAAATACCAGAAGAATAAGTTATGTATAGCCTGGCAAAGATATTTTGGCAGAACCAGAAACAAACCTGTGTCAACAATTGTTGGTGTCTCTCCAGCAGTAAGAGTCTTTGATTCCATAAAAGTAATCTTCCCGGGAATGTCTATATCAAATAAATGTATCTGTAGACAACACCAGTACAACCAAAAATCAAGAACAAGATGTTCTGACAACTTGATTATATAAGCATCCTTCAACATAGATTCTATCTCCTAAAGTTCATTTACTTTCTTCTAAGGAAGATTGAGATGAAAATTCTAACCTTTCGATGCTTAGCTTTGAGCTCACCATCAGAACCAAAGACACAACAAGTGTTATACAAACGATCCCCAACTCTTTCCGGAATAGACCCACCAATGATAGTGATCTTAAGACGTTTAGAAGCTTCAGAAAGCATAGCGGTTGAAGGAGAAGCATCACCACCTGCATCAATATCTTCCGCGTAAACCGGGAAACTATCATTCGAATAAGGACTGTTCCAAATCTCCTGTTAAAACAAAACCTCGTTGAGATAAATAAAAGATCACTAAAAAGCTTTACACTAAAAGAAAAAAAAAAACTTACAGGCAAGAGAACAAGCTTAGCTCCCTTGGAAGCAGCTTCTTCTATAGCGTTTTTCGCGTGAGAAATGTTTCTGTTTTTGTCAGACGTTACAGATAACTGACACAATCCTATGTTGAACTAAACAATTCCATAATAACAATTAGTCGAAAATTAAGGAATTAAAGAAAAGAAAGAGAGAGAGAAAGAAGATAACTTTGGTCAACGGAGGAGCTGGGAGGGGGAGAGCAGAGGGGACTCTAGCTTGTTCGGGTTTGAAAGATGATGCCATGATGGAAGTGGAGATGGATCTTTGACCTGAGAGTGATGAAGATGGGAGTTTCACGATCGATCTTAGTGATGGTTTAGGGAGAAAAACGGATTTGAGGAGAGAAAGAGGATCAGGTTTTAAAAGATTCTTCGAATTGGAAAAGAGTGACGATGAAACTGCCGACTTCATTTGCGTTTTAGCTTTTGTTTGATTCAGACAGATGACAAAAGTAAAGTAATGTTGTGTTACACATGTACGGTTCCGGTTCAACCGTTTTATCATTACTTAACCGGTGCGACGGTTTAAGATGAACCGTATAAATTATTCCAAAGTTTGAAAAAATTAACAAAATTTGTTAGGTTTATTCGAAAATAGTTCATCTTATTATCAATAACCAATCTATTTTCAACATCGGATTCGAAAAATCGTACCAAACCGGATTATTGACTTTTTTTGTATTTTAAGAAACGGATGGGCCTTAATAAGCCTTATTTAAAAGCCCAAATAGCTAGATACGGCCCACATTAAACGTGTTACAATTTCACAGAGAACGATCAAGACGTTTCTCGAACTATACGGAAGCGCTTCAAACTGAAATTATCAGACAGAACAGTTCGCTTCTATCTACATCTCTCTAGAAAAATCTCTCCACTCTTATTTAAACTACACGAATCTCAAACAATCTCCATCAAACGAAAAAAAAAAAACCAAGAATCAAAGACAAGTCATCAAGAAAGCAAACAAAACAACAATGGAATTTGTAAGGTTTCCAATAGTCTCAATCCTCGAAGACATGCTCGAAGTCCCCGAAGAGCACAACGAGAAGAGCCGCAACACTCCCTCAAGAGCATACATGCGAGACGCAAAGGCAATGGCGGCTACACCAGCTGACGTGATCGAGCACCCGAACGCGTACGTTTTCGTGGTGGACATGCCTGGAATCAAAGGAGAGGAGATCAAGGTTCAGGTGGAGAACGAGAACGTGCTTGTGGTGAGTGGAGAGAGGCAGAGAGAGAATAAGGAGAATGAAGGTGTGAAGTATGTTAGGATGGAGAGGAGAATGGGGAAGTTTATGAGGAAGTTTCAGTTGCCTGAGAATGCTGATTTGGACAAGATCTCTGCTGTTTGTCATGACGGTGTGTTGAAGGTTACTGTTCAGAAGCTTCCTCCTCCTGAGCCTAAGAAGCCAAAGACTATTCAGGTCCAAGTTGCTTGAGTTTCTGGATTTTCTCCTTTTGTGTGTTATAACATGTCGGTTTTGGTTTTCGGGTTTGAATGTAATTGGATTGTGAGAGAGATTGTGATGAGTGTTGTAAGATGAAATAAAAGTTGTTCCTCTATTTTAGTTTCTTTGCTTGTTGGACCTTTGGTAGGTATGATGAAACTACAGCATCTGGATTTGAGATTACAACCTAATGTTAAGAGTTTAATCGTTAATCCCAAAAAGCAAGACATTAATTTCGAATTATCAGCTTAGCCGACATAGATTTTGAATCGAATTGACCCAAACTTGCATGTCACGATCACCTATGGGGTCCATTTCCTTTTTTTGTATGTACATAATTTTAGGTTGCCAGTGCACTTGTTCCTTAATCCCACACAACTAAAGTCCCTCTAATAATTCTAAGCAAGTTGCGTCTCTACTAAGACCATTTGCAAGAACTTTAGTATAGAACATGTGAAATTTGAGACTACTTTTGTACAACTGGTTTCGAAATCCAAAAACAGAGTAGTCAAATACATTTTTCGCTGTTTTCTTTTTACTCTATTCAAATATTGCAGGAGTTCACATCGACTACATTGGATTTCTACTAGTTGTCTCACTCAGTCCCTGCATTGCATGTTGTACTCATAACATCACACCAGGACTTAGATCAAGATGAGGGCCAAAATTATTGAAGAAACATAGTTTGAGTTGTGTAAATAACCTATGTGATTTTGAACTGAGTTATTGTTTTACTCAAATTAGCTTCTTGAGATGCTTAGTTAAAGAAAAACAATGAACTGTGTGATCCCTGATTAAAGAAACATAACGTGGCGAGGAGGGAAGAGGCGACTTTGTAAGCTATGAATATAACAATTAAAAAGCATGAGATGTCCTCATGACTAATGCCTTCATTTGGGAACTTAAGTAGACCAAAAAAACAGAAAAAGAAACCAAAAACGTGGGACCAAAAGTCTCAATCGCCACCTAACGTTCCACACCGCCAAATGCAAGATTCTCACCATTGTGTCCGATACTTCCTTTACGTGTTCACACTCCTTCCTCTTAAGCTTCTCGACTAGTACAATCATCTGAGATATTATATTGGTATTGTTAAACAATATTCGGTTATTCTATACAATATGTGTGTGAACACACCCACTCCAGAAGTGAATAGCAAACAACGTTCAGAAAATGTTGTTGACAAAAACTTAATAAAAAAGAGTGGTGGAGAGGGATGTCCATATCTAAGACTAGGGGTGGGCACGGATCGGATATCCGGATTTTTTAAGGTATTTGTGATTTGCTTCGAATGTTACGGATATCTAATTTTGGTATTTGCTTTGCTTCGAAAAAATACGGATATCCGGAAAAACGGATATCCGAAAAATAAATAGATATTTGCGGATATTTAGGAATATTTACGGATATCTCATCCATTATGATTAATACAAATAATCTTAGGATTTTGATACAAATTTGCTTTGCAAAAATATTTTTTCATGATATATAAAATAAAAATGAAAAGAACTAGTGAATTTACACATTTTCTAATTTTTTAAGTTTAAGTTACAATTATAATAGCACAAAATTTAAGAAAAAAAAATCATTGTCATAAATTTTTCTCTCTATTTTATGTAATATTTTTATATAAGTAATAATGTGAATAGAATTGTTCAAAATCATGTGCTAGAATAATAATTATATAATTTTATACATTTAAAATTTTAAATATAATCAAGATATACATATATTTATATATTTCCGGATCGGATCGGATATCCGCTTCCCAAAATTTTAATATTTGTGATTTGCTTCGATTTTAACGGATATTGAATTTTAGTATTTGCTTTGATTCGAAAGTTTACGAATATCCGGAATTTTCGAATCGAATCGAAACGAATAACGAATCGAATCAAATATAACGGATAAAATGCCCAGCCCTATCTAAGACTCATATTTTTGCCAACCGAACGTTAACATCAGAAGAGAGAGAACCATACGTATGTCGTTCTAGGTTTGCTCCTCTCTTCTCAAACATAATTTATTAAAATATAACTTTTATATGTTGTATTGGTTAATTCGGTAATGAATCAATTTAGGTAAAATACATATTCAATAATACTTAAATGATTTTTTTAAGAAAACGTCATTATACTACATGATTTTAAATTTGAATGCTAAAACAGTTAGTTCACATTATCAGGTGGCAGAACATATAAATTGATAATTGTGTCTACACCTTTTAACAATTCGTCTATAGTGTTAGCACAATATATGGTTTTTGCATTTAACACGAATTTCTTAATTTACTTTATAAAAATCTAATTAGTATCAAAAGGATTTATAAAATATTTTTAAGTATAGAAATCAGTCTATTTTATCTAGGTTATGATTGGATAATACATTAGAGTAAATTATTACTCTAGATTTAAAGTTACTCTTGATCTTACCAATAATTTATCAATCCAGTGAAATGTCACTTTTTCGTTTTTACTCTATTTACAATTTTTAAAAATATACACTCACTTTCACTCTTCATTTGTTAGAATAACATCACTTTTTCATTTTTACTCTATTTACAGTTTTTTTTTAAAAAACATACACTCACTTTCATAAAAAAACTAATTAATATCAAAAGGATTTTAAAAATGTTTAAATATTAAAATCAGTCTATTGTATCTAGGTTATGACTGGATAGTCACATTAGAGTAAATTATTACTCTAGATTTTACCAATAATTTACAAATCCATTAGAATGTCAGTTTTTCGTTTTTACTCTATTTAAAATAAAATAAAAAACATACACTCACTTTCACTCTCCATTTGCGAGAGTAACATCACTTATCATTTTTCTTCTTTTTTCCACCATTTATTTTCCACTTTTTATCACCTTTAACTTTTACTCTAATTTACTCTAATAATACCGATCAGCCTCTCTATAAGAAAAAACTGGTCCTCCTTTTTGTGTGTAAATTAAAGAATGTAATAACAAAGAATCAAATGGAGTGTAGTACAGTAGTAAATAAAAAAAAATAATAATAATATTGGAAAAGACAAGTAAAGTCAACTAGCGTGTTCACACTCGTTTCCACATGTTTCTGTTTCTGTCTCACCTCAAAATCCGTCTTTAGATTTTCTATTTATGAACCAAAAGGAAAGAAAATCTTCTCCTCCAATCCAAAGCCACTACCTTTTTCTCGAAGCAACCTCACAAAAAAAAAACGTGAAAAAAACAGAACACAACTTTCGATGAAAGCCGCCGTTTTCCGCAACGGAACCGACAAGGAGGAAGAAGAAGAAGACGAAGAAGAATCAGTCTGTAATGTCTTCGACGGCGGCGAGGTAGAAACGACATCATCGTCCCACGACACCAAAAACCTCAAAGGCTTTTTCACTTCCTTGCTATTGATGGATGAGCACGAGAAGCAGGAACACGAAGCTCGTAACGCCGCCTCACGCCGAGAATTTTCTGAACTCCAATCTAATTATCGGAAAAGAGCAAGAACCATGTCGGAATACTACTCTGATCTCAACGATCATTACGAAAATGGAGATATCAAGAAGTCACGCGTCTCACGCGCTTCACGCGCCGTTGTTTGCGTCTCTGCTGCTCTAACCGAGTCTTCTGAGATAGAGAGCAGTGAGATAACCGGGTCCGGTTCGGTCGGTACGGTTCAGCATAGACGGTTATGGGTCAAGGACCGAAGCAGAGCGTGGTGGGAAGAGTGTAACCGTTTCGACTTCCCGGAAGAAGACTTCAAAAGAGCGTTTAGAATGTCCAAATCCACGTTTGAGTTAATCTGCGAGGAGCTGAACGCAGCGGTTGCGAAAGAAGACACCGCGTTGAGAAACGCGATTCCCGTGCGGCAGAGAGTCGCGGTTTGTCTATGGAGGTTAGCGACTGGAGAGCCGCTACGTCTAGTCTCCAAGAAGTTCGGTTTAGGAATCTCGACTTGTCACAAGCTTGTTCTTGAGGTATGTAAAGCGATTAAAGATGTTTTGATGCCAAAGTATCTTCAGTGGCCTGATGATGAGTCTTTGAGAAGCATTAGAGAGACGTACGAGGCCATGTCTGGTATTCCTAACGTTGTTGGGTCTATGTATACTACTCATGTTCCTATCATAGCTCCTAAGATCAGTGTAGCTGCTTATTTTAATAAGAGACATACCGAGAGGAACCAGAAGACTTCTTACTCTATCACAATCCAAGCAGTTGTGGACCCGAGAGGTGTGTTTACTGACTTGTGTATCGGTTGGCCCGGGTCGATGTCTGATGATAAGGTGTTGGAGAAGTCGTTGTTGTATCAAAGAGCTAACAACGGAGGTCTTTTGAAAGGGTTGTGGGTCGCTGGTGGGGTCGGTCATCCGTTGTTGGATTGGGTTTTGGTTCCGTACACGCAGCATAACTTGACGTGGACGCAGCACGCGTTTAACGAGAAGATGAGTGAGGTGCAAAGAGTGGCTAAAGAAGCGTTTGGGAGGTTGAAAGGAAGGTGGGCGTGTCTGCAGAAGAGGACTGAAGTGAAGCTTCAGGATTTGCCTACGGTTTTGGGAGCGTGTTGTGTGCTTCATAACATATGTGAGATGAGAGGGGAGAAGATGGAGACGGAGCTGATGGTTGATGTGGTTGATGATGAGGTTTTGCCTGAGAATGCATTGAGATCGGTTAATGCGATAAAGGCTAGAGATGCTATCTCACATAATCTATTGCATCATGGACTTGCTGGTACTTCTTTCTTATGAAAAGGGCTGTGGAAATGTTCTTTTGGTGTCTTCTCGTATAAGATATAAGACTAAACTCACTTTGATTCTTTTGTTTAAGCATATTGTATTGTACCTTTAGATCACAGATGTTGTATGAATCAGGTAGAAGATACAAATATACATACTATAAGAAAGAATGTGTAATAGCTGAATGAGATGTCACTATGGTAGTGTGGAATGTGAGATGAACCACCTAAGGTGTTTTTTTTTCCTTCCCTTTTTGTGTTATAGTGATTCAAAATAACGACATGATTTGAGCCTACTTCAGTTGACCGGTTTAGATAGTTTTGGTAGATATACACAACATAAAAATTTGAAAATATAAAATAGGAGGTATGGGCATGTGTAAGTGTAACTGCGTATAAAGAAATCCTCTCACATACTAGTAATTAAGATATCAGATTTCTTAGACATTTCTATTAGAGCACTTTTAATGGTTAATTTAAGTTTTTTCTTCAAAATATGAATTAAAAAATAAATAAATAACTTGTTCTCCAATTGTTTGTTTTATTCTTTGAAAAGAATATTCTAAATATATTATAACACCACATTAAAATTAATTATCAATAACACTTTATACTTTTTCAAATTTATTAAATTAACCCAATTATTTTGTTTTAATAGTAATCTTACACAATCGTTATCTAACTCCGTTTCTTTTTATTTGATGTTTTGGTTCAGTGCACAGAGATTAAGACATTTAACTTCTTTTGAAAAAATACTTTTAAAGATTTACTTTTAAAATCGTTCAACCAATTATAAAAACTGAAATTTTTTATTGGTTGAACAATTTCCAATAAATTTACAGTTAACTTTAAAACTTCAAAACATATCTTAAAATTTCAAAACATCTTTTATTTAGAAACAACATAAACTTTCTAAAACATCATATAAAAAGAAGGGTGAATTAGCCCAATATACCTTCTTATATTGGAAATTAGGAATCTACCATAAGGTATATATTAGGGGCCCAATAGTTATCCGGTTAGTTGTTGAATTACGAATTATCCCTCGAGTGATGTAAGCTTACGTAAGGGAATTGTTTTTTTTTTGTTGACTAAGTAAGGGAATTGTTCGACGGGGAGAAAATAGCAAGCTAAGACAATTGCTTGAATGACGTGGAGATAATCTAATCCGAAAAGGACAGAACTTTATTAATTTGGATTGGAGGTTTCGTGAATGAGAGGAGAGACTCAGAATTGTTAATTTGGTTTTGGGTGAATTAGCCCAATTAGTCGAAAAGGAGGGAAGAGGAGGAAGAGGAGGACTAGGAAGAGGAGGGGGAGGGAGAGGAGGATGGGGAGGAGGAGGACGGGGAAGGGGATGGAAGGAGGATGAGAAAATTACCGAGATGAGAGAAAAGAAGAGATGAGAGACGAGAGAGAAGAGAATGATATTATTGGAATTAATAAAAAGGAAAAGTGTCTAGGGTATTTACCTAATATTGGTTATTTTCATGTATATGGAACCTAAATTCTCTAAAAAGAAACGAAGGGAAAATTAGATTTTGTAAAGAAACACTAAATACATATATCTCTTAAATGATTAACCAAGACATTTTAAAACCAAAAAAAAAAGCTTTTTTATATTAAATTCTTCCAAATTGAACATAAAGTTCTTAGAATTTAACATCTTCATGTTTTTCGTTATTAGCATCTAATTAGATAAAAATAATAATATATTTGAATTAAATTAGGTAACATTTACACTTATAATTTACTTGGATACAAAATAACAAAAAAGTTAAAGTGAATGATTAGTTTGTAAATAAAAAAGTTCATCTTCAACAAATGAAAAATTGAACAAATATTAATTCTTCAAAATTTGAAGAAATGAAGTACCAATAGAACAATAAATAAAGCAAAAAGTAGAAAATGAACTACCATTGGAAATAAAAGTTTTTATAAATCTTTATGAATCAAACTAACACATCCCATGTGTTTCAAAAACAAAAAAATTAACACATCCCATAACAGGTGGCCAATGTGAAGATGATTGGACAAACATGAGAAGGTGTTCTACTCACCAACGTTTTTGGTGTGTCAAAGTTAATCGTTCTTGTGAACAAAGTGGATACAGTTTTGTGGTCTATGGAGAGGTATGATGAAAACAAGAAACGTTGGTACCGTTTTTGATATCGGTTGGTTATGACAAAGAGAAATGTATGCATTAAATTTAAGACTTTATCATGCTTCATTTAGTACATTAAGCTAACTATGATCCTCTTTTATTTTTCTTTTTACCATTGTCGGGACTCAATGGGATCAACATGGAAAACAAGATGGGTTAAGAAATTTGTACTTGGTGGAGTGGCTTGTCTTTATTTGATATCCCCAAGTCTATCATGTTGTTTCGACAGAGAATTCTTGTGTGCCATTCAGGTGAACTGAAACCGTCCTTTAAAAAATATTTTTAGTTTTATTGTTCATTCTCATAAAATGTTGGTTGATGCATTCATTAAACCCATCACTTGTGTGTGAATTTCATCTATTTGTGGACAAATACATCTCTATGCATTGTTTCTTCATCATATGCAACTTCTCCGACCTTATGAGCACGATTTATCACATATTTGCGGTTATCTCCAGACGTTAATTTGGGATCTAACATATGAAATCGCCAGATTACAACTACATATACCCCTTTGTTCTCACAGTCAAGAGAGAAAGTACAAAACAATATAAGAAATAATGTATTAAAGGTGAAAGAATCAATCTAGTGCCAATATCTTAGAAATGAAATTGATGCAAAGCCAACTTTGAAAGCAAAGTATAAAAGAACAATGACAGAACAAAAAAGGATGTGGAGAGTGCCACACTTTTTGGTTCTAGAATTATTTCTCGTTAACTAGGTTGTTGAGTATACACTGAGAAAGGAATATCATAATCTTAGCATATGTTTCTCATCTAGCAGAAACATATCATCCCACATAATCAGTTTGATTTTTCAAGCACAATGTTTGTATATAATAGACAAAATAAACAAATTAATATTTGTATATGGGACTGGACTGTATCACCTATCATTTGTAAATATCATGTTTACATCTTTACCCTAAGAAGAGTATGTAACGTAACATACATTGTCAATTTGAACTTTTTAATATTCTCTAATGTTTACTTTCCAGCAAAACACAATTTATCAAGAAAGCATCTTTGTATCAAACCCTCCTAAGTGGTTTATATATGTTCAACCAACTAACTAAGAAATGAACATTTCACTCCAAAAATCAAATTTTAGATCATCAAAATGGGTCTCTTTATCATTATCATGATGGCCATGGTCACACTAGTTGCATCATCACCGTCCGATCAAATAGATGTCCTCACTCCTCTTTGCATCAGTGAATGCTCAACCTGTCCCACTATTTGCTCTCCTCCTCCCTCCAAACCGCCACCTTCCACGTCACCACCTCCGTCTCCCTCATTGCCGTCATCCTCTCCCCCACTGCCGCCACCTCCGTCTCCCTCATTGCCGTTATCCTCTCCGCCACCGACACCGCCACAGCCTCACAAACGCTCTCCACCACCGTTAATAACAGTCATTCAACCGCCACCACCACGATTTTACTATTTTACGTCCACACCTCCACCTCCACCGCTTTCTTCTAATGAAAAAGGCTCGCCACCATCACCACCATCACCGCCTCCGTCGCCAAAGGGACAGTCACAGGGGCAGCAGCCTCCTTACCCATATCCTTATTTCTATTTCTACACGGCATCAAATGCCACTTCTCTCCTTTCTTCTTCTCTCTTGATTTCTCTTTTTATAATCTGTTCTCTCTTTTTTTGCTTAATAACCGCTTAGCTAGTATTAAGAGTAAGACTCTACTCTATTGTAAGTTTGTAATATACTACTTGAATACTATTGTTTATTCATTTTTTGGTGTAATATAAGATTTGCCTTTTTCATCAACTGATATATCGATCAGGCGCCAACAAAACAGAGTGGTATCAAAGTATTTGAAATTAGGTAGGATTGTGAAAAAAACGAGCTACTCGATCGACCTAATCTAGCTGATTGTGTCCATGACCAAGTCGGACATGGGACATATAGTCACATAGGCTATCGACTCAAAGTCTACAACTATATATTTCTCATTTATCTTTTACAAATGTATAATGTTTCTTTAATCATGTACTAAATATTCCATTAGGGCACCATTTTGTAGCGAGACATGCAAATGTGAATTATCAATGATAAGGTGTTGTAAAGAAAATACGTAGATTTACATTGTGACAAACCCACTTTTACGTTGATTAAATATTTAAACGACTTTATAAAACTTTCATACTACCTCTCTGTTTCAATAAGATAGATGTTTTAGAATTATCACACATTGAAAAAATAATTTACATTTTAATTAAAAGTATATTGCTTTTTTGTGTTTAATTATTTCCCATAAATTATAACCAATCAAAATTTAATAAGCACAACTAATTTTCTTTAAATCTACTATTTATCATTAATACATGCATTAAAAAAGTAAAAAAAATAATTTTTTTGAAACAGTTTTTTCTACAATAAGACTTATTTTGAAAGAGAGGGACTATGCAAAAGAGTATGAATATGAAACTATGAATGATGTAACATTATTCAAAACAATTTTTATTAATGTTCATTTTATCCTTTGTAACCTTATTCAAAATATTTTTTTTTTTATTAGTGTTCATTTTTATTAATGTTTATTCAAACTATGAATGTTGTAACCTTATTCATAATAATTTTTTATTAATGTTCATTTTATCCTTTGGTTAACTCGGTGAAAAAATAAAGAACGGCGTAAATAAAATAAAACTGAAAGAGCGATTGATTATCATTTCAGATCCTAACAAGAAAAAACTCGTGAAATCTCCTCCTCTGTGTTGATCCCTGATCTGTATATTCTTCTAGAAGATTCCGAATGGCGACGGAGGTCTTGGAGATGTCTCCGCCGGAGGCGACGGCGAGTCTTCTCTCCCTCGCTTCCGCCTCTCAGCAACCGTACGTGTCAGAGCTCCTCTCATTCACTCTTGATCGTCTCCACAAGGTTTCTCTCTTCTCTTGACATCTCTCTGGTTGATCTCTGATTATTAACGGTTACTGAATTTGAAGGAGCCGGAGCTGCTTCGAGTGGACGCGGAGCGGATTCAGAGGCAAATGCAAGAGGTTGCGGTTGGGAATTACCGCGCGTTTATCACCGCTGCTGATGCTTTGCTTGCGATACGCCAGGAAGTGTCATCCATCGATAAGCATCTCGAGTCTCTGGTGAGTTACTCCTTGTAGTTCAATTTGGAATCGAGTGGTTCTGATTCGCGTGGTTATTATCTGCCTGATTTTGAATTTTGTTGTGGTTGATGTTGTATTAGTACTTGTGATCGTGTTTGGAGTCTTCCATAGTTTAAATTGGAGTTAGGGAACTAGAAAATCGATTTGTATCGAGTTAAATTGCAGAACCATGTTGTTTCAGGTCCTATAGTTTTGAAGATTCAGCGTTGTGAGATTGATCTTTTTGTGCTGTAGTTTAAGCACACAGCTAACTCTTCTTGAGAATAGGTGAACGAATCACCGGATTAGGTATATAGTTTGAGCTTCCATAGTTAGGAAATTAGAAAATCGAGTCAAGTTGCAGAACAGTGTTGTTTCAGGTCCTTCAGATGTGTAGACTCGGCATTTTGAGATTGATCTTGTTGTGCTGTAGTCTAGCAGAAAGCTAACTTTTCTTGAGAATAGGTGAATGAATCCTTGGATTAGGATTATAGCTCGAGCTTCTATGATTTCAGAAGGCAAAATAGGTTGTTGCACATCTACATAAAGCATCCTCTGACTTTAGCGGTTGCATTCTTGGAGATGTTTTTTTATCTCTCAAAAACTTCATGTTGGAAATTCTGTACTTCTGTAGATTGGTGAAGTCCCGAAACTAACGTCTGGTTGCACAGAGTTTATTGATTCTGCTGAGAATATTCTGGAGAAGAGGAAGATGAACCAAGCTTTGCTGGCAAATCACAGCACTCTTCTTGACTTGCTTGAGATTCCTCAGCTTATGGACACGTAAGCTACTAGATTTAGTCTCAGTAAAATTTCTTCTCATTCCATTTCATGAGAGAAGTGAATTGTATCCTTGACGTTAAGCAACTTCTAAGTTCGCTTCAAAATTGAACTGTATTGTTATCAGATGCGTGAGAAATGGAAATTTTGATGAAGCTCTTGACCTGGAAGCATTTGTATCGAAGCTTGCTACCATGCATCCCAAGTGAGTTTTCTTTTGTTATCTTCCTCATCTACTTTTTTTGGCTTCTTAAGGAAGCTTTAGCTGTTATTGTCATTGTCAAGATTGCCTGTTATCCAAGCACTTGCAGCTGAGGTTAGACAAACAACTCAGTCACTTCTCTCACAGCTTCTCCAGAAACTGCGCTCGAATATACAGGTCTCATGTGAATATAAATGGTTTCTATGTCAGTGAAATATTATGAGAGTTAGAAATCTAGGATACTCAATGTTTTGTTGCTGCTCTCTGTTTCAGTTGCCAGAATGTCTCCGAATTATTGGATACCTACGCCGAATAGGAGTCTTTGGCGAGTATGAAATGCGACTACAGGTGAAATTTTTTAGTATTCCTTTGTGTATGGAGTTGTTCCTTCTGTAAGCTAGGCCAACACTTCTGGACTGTTTTTTTTGTCTGTGCAGTTCTTAAGATGCCGTGAGGCATGGCTCACTGGAATTCTTGAGGACCTAGACCAGAAAAATGCTTATGAGTATTTAAAGGGGATGATAAACTGTCATAGAATGCACTTATTTGATGTGGTTAATCAGTATCGAGCTATCTTTGCTGATGATACATCTGGGAGTGAAGAAAATTACGATGGTGGACTTCTGTTTAGCTGGGCCATGCATCAAATAACATCGCACCTGAAAACTCTGAAAATCATGCTCCCAAAGATTACTGAAGGAGGATCTCTATCAAATATTCTGGATCAGTGCATGGTTGAGTTCTTTTGCATCTCATATTCTCCATTTTGAGTACTCTGTGCAACTCTGATTGACGTTTACCTTCTTCTCATGACAACACAGTACTGTGCTATGGGACTTGGTTGGGTTGGGCTAGACTTCCGTGGTTTGCTTCCTCCTCTTTTTGAAGAGTAACGACTCTTCTTATAACATATCTTTGTTTTTGTCATATTCTTTACCTAATTCTTTTACAATCTCATCAGTATTTACTCACATACTTTCTACAGGGCGGTTCTAAACTTGTTTTCTAAGAACATGAACACAGCAGTTGAGAATTTCCAGGTGAGTAAACACCAAACTTCAATTTTTTTTTTTAACTCAACTCAGACACAAAACACCTACTCCTATCAGTCACATGTTTATCAACTTCATAATGTTTTACTTTCAGTTAGTTCTGGATTCACATCGATGGGTTCCATTACCATCTGTTGGCTTCCCATCTAGTGGTATCACTGACGATAGCAGAGATGACGTCACACCTCCTTCATACTTGATGGAACACCCGCCTCTTGCAGTTTTCATAAACGGTGAGACAATTATACAGTATCAGTTTCTAATATGATGGATGAAATAACCAATGTAAGTGTTTGAATCATTACAGATGTTGCAAATATGAATGTAGCTCTTTTTTTCCAGTCTGATTTCGAATGATAATTCCTGCTATGTCCACAGGTGTATCTGCTGCTATGAACGAACTACGTCCTTGCGCCCCTCTAAGTCTGAAGAATGTGATTGCTCATGAATTGATCAAAGGACTTCAGGCTGTCTCTGACTCATTACTAAGATACAACACTACTCGGATGCTTCGACATAACGAATCCAATCTCTTCCTCTCACTTTGCCGAGCTTTTGTCGAGGTACAGTTTCACATCTCATCTCGATCTTGTATCAATACGTAACGAGTCAGTAGCCAGAGTTTACATTTCTAACTAGAAGTAATTTATTTTCGGTTCATTGTTGTTACAGGTGGTATTTCCACATTGCGCCACATGCTTTGGGCGGTGTTATCCAGGTGGTGCCACTATCGTTATGGATGCCAAGAGCGCATACGAGGGTCTAAGTCGCATCTTAGCCGCTTCATCCTCTCCAGAACCATCCAGCAAACTAGCAAAGACCATCAGCACCGACACACCGAGTGCATCAGAGAATGGAGTTACCTCCCCAGCCGAAGAAAAACAAGTCGAGAGTCCCAACGAAAAAGAAGACAACAGTCGCATTACCTTGCAGATTCCAGAGACAGCACCACACGAGTCTTGAGAGAGTTTCCGTAATTTTTCTTTTAACGGAATGATAAAACAAATTAATCGAAGAACGGCAATAGATTATCTATATAGTATTTATATGCACTATGTTTTGGGACTTGGATCCAGATTTTTTTTGTTTGTTTTAGTGTATTCTGATGTAAAATCGAAGAATGTAACTTTTGACTATCGAATTCATTTACCGCAATTAATCAGTTTGGCGAGGCATATGATACATACACAAGTACTTTCCAACATTATTTTCTATCCAAAATGAAAATTTCTCACCATGAAATGCTTACAACATATTCATCTTAAAAATAAAATTTTAACAGAACTGAAAAAGCAACATTGTTGTTGAAAATTGAAGAGCAAAATTAATTATACAAGATGAAGAAATTAAATAACTACCGTCTAGAACAACTTGAGATATGAATATTTCAGCATTCTTCCTCGAGAGCTTAAAATTTTTATTGAAGAGTTACAATATATACGATCTTTCATATAGAATTTTTTTATTTGAACAAAAGCAAAAGCTTTAATTATTTTTTTACGAAACATAGGGGAAGAATTTGACTGCCGCTAATTCTTATATAGATATCAGTAGTTTACATACAGGCTATATATAACTATGTCCCATATCTCCAATCACTAGCTAATTAATCCAATTTTTTTTGTATTTTTATGTTTCTTAATTATGAGAAATGAAGTACAACTTTGACGCCGTTTTTCTTTTTGCAACTCAGTCCCGATCGTTTGTTTCAGCACACGAGTTCTGAAACTTCCTGTAGTCCTATCTCTCTTTTTGTAATATTTGAGTGTATGCTATGCCCTAGCTTATTGGCCACACCTAGTCAATAAATCGAATATAAGCTTTTGTATAAATCCAACTGCGTCATCATTAAACAAAATATTTGACCCATATAAAAAAAAAAAATAGATTAACAATTAAAATCAGAGTTGCAAACTTCTCATACCTCAAAATCTTTATTTTGCTAATGAGAAATTTCCGAGCTTTAAATTAGGTTTACCCATTTGATGATAGTATAAGCACAAAACCTTAAAGATAATATGAAAGGAAATCAAAAAAAAAAAAAAAAAATATGAAAGGAAATCAAGATCCTTTATCAGCTATAGTTTATCATGTTAGAGAGAGAGAGAGAGAGAGAGAGAGAGAGAAGGGGTGACAGAGAGAGAGTAAGCACACATAGCTTCAAGCATAAAACCCTAATTACATAAGCATGCAAGAAAGCCACCATGTGTGCTCACTCTCTTCTGTCACCTCCTCTTACCTTCCCATACGCGGCGCATGTGACCAGACTCAAAATCCATTACCTTGTTATGCTATATATGTTTTATTAGGGAATTAAGGCAAGACTCGAGACCTTTTACATCTTTCTATCTTTGGTTGTGGGAAGAAACTGAGACCTGTCGGGACTTTTTATAGCCGAAGGAAGAGAGAAAATGGGATACAAAACTCAAAATAATTCTCTCATTAATTATTGATAAAGATTGTTCCATTTTCTTACCACGTGAATTGTTATCTATCTATTAAGATGCCGACTTGCTACTTAATTTAACGAAGTCATCTTTTACTTTTGCTAATCAAATAAAAATTCAACCCCTTTTAAAAAGATTCATTATTTTACGCGTATATCTCATTAGCATATCGTATATATATAGCTATTTATTTATTTATACACATGACAATACTTAATATATATATTTATATATATACTGTATACATATTGTCAGTATTTATAAGACCTAACATTTGCACCACAAACAAAATATATATATATATATATAAACAAGACCACAAATTTGGTTATTAAACACAAGAGAATACAAATATGGTCATGATGGCAAGTTAATTACGGAATATCCCAAGATGAATAGAAATGTTTAATGTGAAGAGGGTATCAACTAATAATTCACAAATGTAACTAATGGTCCCAAAACTTTGGAATAAACTTGGATGAAGTTTGTCAAACAAAAAACATTGGATGACGTTCATTTCTCATATTAGAAATAGATTAATTTGAGCTTTAGTGCAAAGCATATAAGACTTTTTGTTTATTTATGTAATTCAATGGGATAAAAAACTGGACCGACCAATTACAAATCAACAGAGCCTCATCATGAAAAGTTCCACCCAAATATTCAATACGGCGCTAAAGCATCTTAAAGTATGCATGCTTTTCCAAAAACATTTTTAAACTGTATGCCATATTATCTATTTTACAATAAATTTCTCCACCAGATTAGTTTTAGTTAAACCTATCACAAATAATATATAATCAATATAGTTACAATAATCTGCGATCGAAACATTAATTGCATATATACAAAGTTTGCATGTTTCATTGTTATACATTAATTGTAACCATATAATTTTTTTATATTTATTTTAAATATTTTTATTCACAATTGACTAGAGTTCACCTAAAATGTAATTAAGATGAACTAAGAATAAAAAGAAAGATGACTAAGAATCTGACATTAAAAGACATAAGATTATATATCAATATTATAAGCAACAAAAGTCATTTGCATGTTGCTAAACTAGTTTTGAGTAAAAAAATCCTGATTAATACTATCCTTTTTCATATCTTTTTTTCTGCTAAGATTATTTTCTTAGTGTCGTCGTTGTTTAATTATTTATCTCTTTTCCCATACAGAAATGAGAATGCGAACATGTAGTGAGGACACCTGACCTGCTGCATTGCAGCATTGGTGCGTACAAGTACAACCAGATTCAGAGTATTCCTGTCAATTAACTGGAATAATACACACCACTAGAAAAATAAACATTAAACTAGTAATTCCGAATATGGAAGTGCGCATACGTTTGTCATTCCTTCACAACTTTCCTTTATGGGCAAAAAACACCCAATAGCACCATAAATTTATAAATTATTCCGTTTCTGGCTTTCTAATGTAATTCTGATAATTTTTATTTATATATCGTTATATTTGTCACCTAGCAACTAGATGGACTTGTAATTTTTTATGTCCGTGGTCATCCATGAACTTGTGATTTTAGACTAAACGCGTAATCCAACTTTCATGTATACGGAAAAAAAGTTAAATACGTGATGTGTATGTAAACAATGTTTTATCCTCGAGTTTTCATATGATTCCTTTAGGTTTGAGTTTATGTTAGTTTCATTTTGTAAATCTGCTACTAGTCATCTTTGTCAAGTCTGTCAAAAATTTAAATTCTGGTAATGAAATCTTAACATTTTTTACCAAAAAAATGTTTTATCCTGCCAAAACCTAATTTTAATATTAATTATATCCTCTCCCAAATTATTAAAACAACGTCTGTGTGGTCATTCATAATTTCATATATCTATCTATTGGCAAAACTATGTGATAATGTGTAAATCAAACGATAAGGGAATCAACTTTCGAGGGACAAATTCACTTTGACTTCTAGTTTGGATCCATTATTGATTCGGTGTTCCTTGAAGTCGAAGCCTCAACAAAAGGTTAAAAAAGAACCAAAAAAGAGAACTAAAATCAAATGCATCTAGATACATTTCGACTCATACATAAAATCTAAGGAGACGTGAACTAAATCAAAATTGATTACCAGTTTACCACTGATCACTAAATCACATATTTAATCAAAGATTACGAGCGCTGGTTATCAATGTTTTGTGATCTATATTTAAACATGTATACATAAAGAAATCAGTTTTGCCTTGATGGGACAAATAAATAGTGGTATAATACAGTTATACAGATGTTTTTTTTTTTTTTTCGTCACCTCAGTTATACAGATGTATATTTAGTACTTTTTGGTCGATTAAAGACTACAGAGATGTATATGATGAGTGACCACAGTTACGTTATTGTAATGCTAGTACTGTTAAGATTCCACCATGCTCGAAATTCTAATATTATTCCCCACTTTCGGCGAGGGAATCACGTGGAGAATCCCTGAGAAGACACGTGGTCAGAAAGAATTTGCCGACCAAACTCCCCCACGTCGTAAGTGGACAACACAACCACGCTGGCATCTTCATCATTTATCCCTTCTTCTAGATTTTAAAAATCGATTCGATTGGAGATTTGATTCTCGGTATATATTGCTTATCCGTCTCCCGGTTTAATAGTTGATCGGAAATGTCAAGGAGACTATGGGCTTGGGCTCAGATTACTATAGTGTTCTGGTATTTGCTATTCTCCATGCTTTTTCCTCGGAGCCCAAGCCCATAGACTACATTACGTATACTAATAAGATAAAATATACTTCCTATGTTCCTAAATAATTTATGTTTTAGAATTTTCACACTTATTAAGAAAACACTTAAATTTTGATAATAAATACATTATTTTATGTGTTTAGCTATTTCTTATGATTTTTAACCAATCAAAATTCAATAAACATAATTAATGTTTTTTAAGTTTACAATTTACCATTATTACATACATTGAAAATGTAAAATATGAATCTTTTAGAAACAAAATATTTTTCTAAAATATGGATCATTTAGGAACGAAGATAGTATTTTTATGCGGGAAAAATTTAGCCATTGATATTTTTATTTCTAAAATATGGCTCGTGGAAAATTTAGCCATTGATTTAAGAGATTTATATAGCCTTTGTATATTTGCTGGTAGTCACGTTCCCACGAATATGTGAATGCCAACATCACACCAATTAATTTTTCGATTCCTAAACATTATTACACATAGACTTGCCATTGAGGCATTGAGTCATTGACCGGTTCATCACATCGACAGTCAACGGTCAACAACCACACAAAAAAACTTCCATTTCTTTACGAAATAGCTATTAAAGTCTTAATTTTATTTTCTTTCTTAATAATAAGATTTTCAAAGGGATATGTTTTCTTTTGTCAACCAAAGGTATGTGTTATTGTATATTGTCTCAATATCTTTTCCTTATCGCTATTTGATTTTGTAAAATATTTTAAAACAGTCAGAAAGAAAAAGATATGAATATAAAGTGCGAGAGTGAAATTGAGACCAGCTCAAAAGACAGGGCGTTGCGTGACACTATTATTCTCCTCCCTCCCTTTTTGTCTCTTCAATTATTCTTCTCTGAGCTGTAAAAAAAAAAGAAGATTCTCTCCAACTCTCTCGCCGGCTCTTCCATGGAAGATTACAACCGTCAAAGAGCCTACGGAGACACAGGGATGCAGATCCAGCCTTACCACGGTGGCGGTGGTCTAGGAACCGGCGACTTCAGAAGCTACAGCACCTCATACGCGACGGAGAACAACATATACGATATCAAGAAGGAGAAATCGATATCGAGGTCGAAGTCTTGGGGGATAACGGACCCGGAGCTCCAGAGGAAGAAACGGGTCGCGAGTTATAAGATGTATAGTGTTGAAGGTAAAGTCAAAGGCTCTTTTAGAAAAAGTTTCAGATGGCTTAAGCAGAGGTATACACAGGTTGTCTATGGCTGGTGGTGATCAAAGAGTTTTCAACTTTTTTTTTTTTTTTATCTTATTTGAGCTTTGAGTATTCTTTTCTGTTTTTGATATTTTGGTTTTGATTTCCTCAAGTAATTATGTTTCTTATCTCTCTTTCTGTCTCTTATGTATCTTTGTGTGTTGTGTTATTCAATGTAATGGCTGCAATTATATATGATTATATTAGTTTACATGTATCCTTGAGTTTCACAAACCTTTTTTGGATGGAGAAGCAGTCTCTTGCATAAAGTTGATGCCACTTTGCTAAGATTATTGGTTTGCTAAAAGTCTTGCTCAAAGTAGATTGTGACAGGTATCTCTTGTGTAGTTTGTGTTGCTGCAAGTTCATGAGATATGATCCATTCTTGTTTTGTTTACCACTAGACTTGAATATGGTTGAGTTTGTGTGTTTGACTAATCATATCTGGTGATGAATCGATCTTTCTTTCTCTGTTTTTTTCTCAAAGAAAATTACGTTCACATCATTTTGATGTTAATCCATTTTTATAACTCTGCATCATCTTATTCAACAATAAGCCAAATTTAATGTTTTGATTGTGTTTAATTTCTGCGTCTAGTGTATGTGTTTTCTATAGTCGCACAGTTTTTTTTTTGTTTGGCTAAATCCAGTATATACTTGGAAATCTTGGAATACATATATACTATTTTCTATTTAATAGTAATGTATTGATTGTACTTTATTTTAAAAGGTGCATCAACTATTATTTCAAAATCTAATTTACAGGAGAAATCATCTTCCAATTTGGCTAAAAGTCCTCAAAGTGATATCTACAGAAAAGATGGATCTGTCTATGGTCTTAGTTTTTGACCCAAAAAAAGTGCATGACCTTAGTTCTACGGAGATAAGTCCAATTGGTTCTTGTCATGACTGTGCTCGACATTGCATCATCCATAAGAAGAAAATTTTAAAATCTTGTAGAAATTTCATTTGTCTCTTCAACTGAAAATATAACTAAGCCATATAGGTAAGGGGAACTAAATAAAAGATTCATTAAATAAAAGATCGTTATTTTCGTATTTTATAAAGATAATAATCTCTATTTTAGATGAAAATTAAAGTGGGGTTAGAGTATATTTGACTACATTTTTGACTTTGAAAAACAGTAGATGGGATTCATGGGAAGCTCACTACAATATTTTAATTATTATTTTTTTGAATGAATGTAAAATTAGGCTCCGAATGGTAACAGCGGAATTGGTATTAAAAGCGGTACGGAATTAAAGTGCGGGACGGTACAACTGCGGTTCGTGCGTTTTGCGGGATAAGTGCGGTTTTGTTAAAATTAATGGTGCAGAATTGTGTTGATTGGTGAAAATATATAATTTGCGGAATTGAACAATTAAGAAATGTTTAAAAATGTTAAATATATGTATCAATATAATTGAAAATTAAAAGGGAAAATTCCAAAATAGCACATTTCTAACTTTATGTTACAAAAATAGCCCTCAAAAACTAAAATGACCAAAATAGCATTTTATCTTTTGAAAATTTTAATTTTTTTTTATTTTTCAAAAATTGCAATCTTATCCCCAAAACCCCATTCTCCAACTCTAAACCCTAAAACCTAAATTCTAATCCCTAAACCCTAAACCCTAAATCCCACCCCATAACCCTAAATCCTAATGTATAAATTAATTTATTATCGGGATATAAGTGTATATTTATCTGTTTTGATAAAACATTAAGTGTTATTTTGGTCATTTTTATTCTTAAGTATTATATTTGTGACAAAAACTTTTTATTATTATTTTAATCATTTTCTCAAATAAATTTTTTATATTTAGTGTTGTTATTAGTGTAACTTTTTTTATTAGTTAGACACTTAAATACTAAATTTATAATAATTAAACATTTATATGGTGCATAATCACACTGAATAATAATAAATAGATAGTACAGTTAATAGTAAAATAACAGTTACAAAAATAAAAGTATTTTAAAATAAATAAAAAATTTAAATAAACAATAGTTTATATTTAAGTAATATCAATTTAACTGATCAATTTTCTGTCATTTACATAGAACTGTACAATTTGTTAACATATTGTATATGGTTTTCTAATAAACATGAATATTTAAATTAGATAATAAGTGAAAGAAAATGAAATGAGTGCGTTTTGTTTAAAATACTGAACAAACAAAAAAAAAAAATTCCTCTATTTACGAAGTGCGTTATTTATATCAATTACGCCTTTTCAATTGCAAAATGTATGAATGGGAGCACTTATTCAATTCCGCACCCGCACTATCAATTACGCACCGCATTGTTGTTACCAATCATAACCTTATATTCAGGCAAAAAAATAAAAAACCTTAATTACATCAGACAACATCTGTTTGATAATGTACAAAACCAAGAACATCTTCTATGGAGGATCTAAAATATGTCTAGTTCCAGACCAAGAAAGTAGCCCCCCTCTAGGTAAGCTTGACCCTGTGTTTTTACTGCAAGTAAATGAAGCAGGATGGTTTTGTCAACAAGCTTACACAGAACCCTCGCATCTTTTGGTTCCTCGCCATACCTCCGAGAGTTTCGTTCTCTCCATATACTATGAACAGCAGTTTGAAAGGAATATCTGATGAGGAACATCTCCGTTGCAGGATAGCTCGAACCAGATATTAGAATCACAATCCCACTCCATACTATAGTAAACCTCTCCTGAAGAAGTACCTTAACCAAAAATTCCCAAATAATTGTAGAGTATGGGCAGCTAAAAAAAAGATGTTGACAGGTTTCTTGAACCGCATGACAGAGGACACACTCTGTGTTTATGGATGTATTCCATGCTTGCATTCTATCTCCCGTTTGCATCCTATTGCGCTATCTTAAATATCTGAAAATACAGTTTAAACAAATATAATTCACTTATGGTACTGAAGAGTGTTCTGGAAGATTGGAATATTAACAAACAAAAAATTTAGATTTAGATATTTAATAAACTAAATTTTGCTATTGAAATTCATATAAAACAGTTTTTTAAAAAAAAAAACAAATTATGTTAAAGAATCTTTTGAAAATAAAAATAATTCTAAATTCATGAGAAAATAAAATAAATATTTGTTTTTACTAATTCAGTCACTTTGAACCTTCCGGACGACCAGAAAAGTGAACAAAATAAGACACATCAGTACATCACTATGACGATTTACGAACACATGTTATGATTAGTGTCTGATGTCGCTTAGTCATACACCCATGGACCATGGTTTCAAACTTGCAATAGGCCCATTAGTAAAGAGTTGCATAGACAATCGATCTATTTATGGGTCCAATTAAATAAAAAGCTTCACGTTTTCTAAAATGTATTTTAGAGTACATACTGAATATTTTGACACCGATGTACTGATATTTTGAACTAATTTACACATTTATATATAAATATATGACCTAATCTTAGTGAATAATTACATACAGAAACCTGTTTTTTTGCTCTCTTTGTAGCAACCTCAGCTATTGAAGCTAAGATAGATTGATCTCAGTCATACTGTCAAGATCGCAGAAACTCACATACTTCTCCATCTCCCAAAACCTTGAAAAGCTGCTCTTGATAGATTGTAAAATATTGATTCTGGCTAGCCTAGTTCTGGTTCACAGGTATTCGATAGGGACTCTTCACAAAACACCTTCAATGTTAGATTTGAACCGTTGCACCGAGCTTGGAGATCTCCTTGTTGCAATTTCTAAACCGGAACTCTCATTTTGAGATATTAAGTGAAAGAATTATCTCTTGATGGCTGCATAGGATTAGGAAAAAGCAGAGGCTACAGTACTCAGTACTATCTCTTCGCTCTGGTTTGATACAAAATTTCATCAAAATAAAATAACATGAGCGAATCCACGTTCAGTTTTTTCAGCAATGGCGATAGATATGTGTGTGAATTATCCATCAATAATTACTTCACCAGCATATTTATGGTACGTATAATTTTCTATGATACGATCATCATCAATCTATCCTTCAAATATATAATTAAGTATAGTACATATATATATATTGGTAAGATAGCGTTGTCGACGTTAGCAGAGACATGGTCTGATCTATTTATGGTCCATTTAAGTAGAAAGCTTCACGTTTGCAACTCTTAACTAATGGTCCCTTAGTGAATAATTCCATCGAAAATTATTAGATTGGTTACTAAAAATTAGGTACTATAACTGTTCTTTAATTAAAAATTCACATTAAAAATTTAGTTAATAGTATATGTTTTCTAACTTTCAATTTTACAACAAAGCGTTCATTAAACATTAAATATTTTGTAACTTAAACACGAAACAATATATATATATATATATATATGATCATATATTATTGTTAACAAAAACTCAATTGGGTGAAAAGATGACTATTATATGCATTGCATATACATGTATAGGTTCACATTGTTTACGTGGGTGAAAGAAAGCACAGTGATGCAAAGCTCGCTAAAACAAGAAAAGATGTAAGGGAGTCCATGATATACAACAACAGACATGGCTTTTCAGGTTTTGCAGCTCATCTCACTTGTTCTCAAGCGAAACTTATATATATATATATAGTAATGTTTTTGTTGTTTCGGATGATCTTTGTGGAGCAGATCCGAGGCTTACGGGTCTCATACCGAGCACGGGAAACCCTCACTTAATCCAAGGACATGGTAGTGGGGCTTATGAGTTCAAGAGTGTCACAGACGGTGTATATATATATATATATATATATATATGTATTATCTTGCATGGGTGTGGCCAAAATCAGAGTCATTCGACGACAATGGTTAACACTGATCCTTGAACGGTGGAAAGGGAAGTGCATTGATAGTCAATAATTTTGACTCGAAGAAGCACTGAAATCGGAAGTTGGTGGGAGCAAGGTACTACATCAAAACCATCATCTATATGAACAAAAAGACACCATTACGAGGGAAAGCTTGCCTCATGGTACTAATGTCAAGATTATACATATGTTGGACATGTTTAAATGTTGTTGTTACTGAACTTGTACTATATTAAAAAAAAAATTCAATGTTATGCATGATCAACACACATTGTACAATATTGTTATTCACTATTCAACAATTTTTAATATAATGAATCAATTTTAAATAAAATCATGTATGCTGTCACTTTGTTTGACTGATGTTCTCTTAAATTGCTCATATTTTACTTATTTTTTATTTATGTTTTGCTTATCTTTTTTTTGTCTTTTAATGTTAAGGATGGCACATTTGGTGAATCATTCAAAAAAATTATCATTAGTAAATTGATGTTTTTGCAATTTTCTCTTATTTTGCTCATTTTTATTTATATTATGTTTAATTTCTGCCACACTTCGATCAACTCTCACTAGACAGGCTGATCCCTATACTGACGTAAATCAATAAGCTTAACGAGATATATGTGGAGCATTACACGCAATCTCAAAGGGCATTTTGGTTCTATGTGTGAGGCAACTCTGGCCCAGCATCTTACTCAATCCAGAAAATATCTCTATGGATCACAACATTGGATGCCACCACTCTTGACTGGTGGTTTCTCACACCTTTGACTCTAGGCAACAATGTGATTATACTCGTTAAAAAAAAGAAGAAGAAGAAGCAATACTACCATCTGTCTATTTGACATTTTTAACAAGAACACTGACTTCATAGTGTGTTTTATTGTAGGCACGGACCATGTTAAAGGGACATGAAATCCAAAGGGATCTAATGTACGTAGAAATGGCAAATGAAATAACAAGTGCCGCAAATTTTGTAACTCTAAATGGAGATGTTAGAACAGATTTTATAGTTGTTTCTCTGGATGCTGAAGTCAAGGCTCTAATCATTAAAATACAAGATATTGCTACCATAGTAAGAGATATTCCTCCAATTAACATAAATATTGATTATGAACAAGGAACTACTATGGTGAAGTGCATAGGAACTACCATGGTGAAGTGCATAGGTTCCACCAGTTATCTATAGCACTATTTAATTTGATATCATTATTCATTCAAAAAAATTGATCTCATTATTATTGTAATTTTCAGGTTGTGTAGTATATTAAAAGATCCACCTAATTACAGCTTGCCCACCATAAAAATAAGCTCAACAATCACTCTCATTGCTAGAAGGAACAAACTTTTTAATACTTCTAGGAAGTTTATTTGTGTTTGTTCAAACAATAATATTAACTAGCCCTTATTAAAGTAAGACACATTGCAAAAGATCCTGGCAAATAGATGAAAACATATTTTAATCAACGGGGTTGGGTTAGAGGTATTTTAGGGCAAAATCCAACAAGTGTAAACCCGCAGTTCGATTCCCGTTGGTCACAGGAGATTAAAAGATAGCAGCATAGCTGGAGTCTATAGAATAGTCGGTTGATTTTGGTCGCAAGATACTATGGTTAATTCAAAAAAACTTAGACACTAATAATTAAATAAAACTCGTGTTTTACTAGTGTAATTACTTTTTGCTTGCAACTTTGATCAACAAAAAGTATCTTACAAATAATAATTAAAAAAAAAAGAAAGAATATAATAACAATGAAAATCAAGATATAATTTTGAACCCGAGATTGGGACCAACGTTGAAGTAGATTCCACCAGCCTTGATCGTCAAAGTAGGATAGTAATTACAGACAGAAACCTGCTTTTTTGCTCTCTTTGTAGCAACCTCAGCTATTGAAGCTAAATAGAATGATCTCAGTTATAATGTTCAGATCACAGAAACTCACATACTTCTCTCATCTCTCAAAACCTTGAAAAGCTGCTCTTGATAGATTGTAAAATACTGGTTCTGCCTAGCCTAGTTCTGGTTCACAGGTATTGGATAGGGACTCTTCACAAAACACCTTCATTGTTAGATTTGAACCGTTGCATCGAGCTTGGAGATCTCCTTGTTGCAATTTCTAAACCGGAACTCTCATTCTCTCTCGGGCTGCTTACATATATCCCCTCATATTGAGATATTAAGTGAAAGAGCTATCTCTTGATGGCTGCATAGGATTAGGAAAAAGCAGAGACTACAGTACTCAGTATTATCTTCTCGCTCTGGTTAGATACAAAATTTCATCAAAATAAAATAACATTAGCAAATCCACGTTCAGTTTGTCAATAATAATGGCGATAGATATGTGTGTGAATTATTTATGGTACGTATAATTTTTTATGATACGATCATCATCAATCTATCCTTCAAATATATAATTAAGTATAGTACATATATATATTGGTAAGATAGCGTTGTCGACGTTAGCAGAGACATGGTCTGATCAACCTGATACTGATGACGTCAAGTGGCTCCAGTTTACCCAGAGTTAAAACAAATATAAGACGTCATCATCATTTATTTATCACATATGTGCCATCTGCCATGTGACCACTAATTCTTTCACTCTCCCATTTGTACTTTGCCTCTTCTCCGCGTGCTACACGCTCTATCTATGTCCCCACTCTAACCTGCTATTTTCACACTTACAATAAACCAATTACTAATGTCGTCGACAAAAAAAATAATACTTCAAATTTTCCATGCTGTTTATAAAATATGTATTTCAACTTCAAATTTCCCATGCTGTTTATAAAATATGTATTTCATGTCAGGTAGACAATGACATCTGCCATACGTATTAAATCCGTATCTTATCAACTACCTCATGAAATGTTAAGTATCAGTTAACTTTTTGTGTAGATTGAAAAGTTTTCTTGTGTTAAAAAAATTATTGAAATTATGTCATTAGTTAAACAAGGAGATCTTAAGTGCTAGCTATAAACTTGTTCGCACATGTGCCAACATAAATCTTGAATAAGAAAATATATAGTAACCACTTTTTGTTGCCAGCAGAGAATCATATTCAATTTCTGTGTGTTTGTCGTTATTAGCATTTGGTAAAACCATTCTTTACGTCATGGGGATTCAAGCAATAAACAACAAGAAAGTCGTAAGACTGACGATATGATGCTGCCCGTATAGCGTATATACCAAGCTATATATACAAATATTTCGAATCTCTCGTCCACCACGTACGCCAGATTTCATGGAAAATTCAAAAAATAATAACACATGTATATTAATTCCGTTTATATCGAATTTATATACAATAATACATACATAGCTGTAGTATTATACATAAATACATGTTTACATATGCAATACATTGTCGTGGTCAAATTGTATGTGTGAATTTTAATTTCAGACAATTATGTGTATTAGTCTCTTTTGGAATCTCCACTCTTATAAGTTGAGTTCAACTTTGCTTGGTAGAATATAGTCGTCACCTAGCAAACCTAGCTGACCTCGAAGCAAAAGATGAATAAAAAATTACTATAAAAAACAAAATAAAAATAAATTAATTACCTAATGGTTACGTCATTATAGTGACACCCAATCTCTCCATTTATGGTCCTCATTTTCGCGTTGACATCAACCAAACTCCCACTCTCTCTCTCCCTCTCTCTCTCTCTCAATGAAGACGATGCAAGGTTTACGGAACTTCACAAACGACAACGTTTCGCTAGACCTAACGTTTCCTCCTCCAGCACCACCACCGGTCTCTTCCTCCACCGCCTCCACGAGCCTATCTTTCGATGAGGAGGAGACGTCAGAGTCCAAGATCGAGCGGCTGATATCTGAGCACCCGGTCATCATATTCACTAGATCCTCCTCATGTTGCATGTGCCACGTCATGAAGAAGCTTCTATCAACCGTTGGAGTCCACCCAACAGTGATCGAGATCGATGAGGAAGAGATCGCTTGCCTCGCCGTTCAAGCCGCTCCGGTGCTTTTCATCGGTGGTGCTTGTGTCGGTGGGTTTGAGTCTTTAGTCGCACTTCACCTTAGTGGTCAGCTTATTCCTAGACTCGTCGAGGTTGGAGCCTTGTGGGAATAATTGTGGCTCTTTTTATAACATATGACTCTTACGAAAATCTGGTAATAATATATATCCATTGTAAATCTCATGTTCTACTCTTTTCTTTCTGTTCTTGATTATGAAACACAAATGTTTTTAGTTTATTTTATTTTCGCTTGTGTATTTTTATCTTTCACCAGTTTAGTTTATGTTGTTTAGATGATGACGTGTGTGATATACTATATTTCATCATCAATTATCAGATTTGTAAATTATTTCCATTTCTTTAAATTCCGTATGAATTGTATAATGTTGATGTGGGTTGAAAAATGAAAATTGTATACATGTGCTGATGTTAATAATTTGATTGATCTTCATGATATTTAGGTAATATTCCATAACTTTGTGATGATTAATTATTAATTAAAATAAAGTACTGATTTGGCCATTTTCTTGGTTAATCTAGGGAAGCCAACTGAAGTGAAAAGTAGTCATTAGTACTACAATAGGTCATCGATGACCGTTCTTTATTAAATAGTGACCTCGAAGTTATGAAAATCTATAATATTATTTGTTGACCAAAACAAATCTATAAAATTATTTATGTATTTAGAATCTGTTGATTACCACGGAATCTGACTACTATCTTTTCTTTGAACAGTTTAGGTATTTTACGAGTAAATATATTTCTCTTCTTTTATTTTCCTTGTAACGTAAGAGATTTTCTTCTAAGAATCTTTAGACTATAAAAGTAGGTGTCCCTCGCAATTATTTCACAATCACTGCCGTCCCATTCTTCAATACGTGAAACTACTACCTCTAGTATTATTTTATGATTTTGATTGATGGGTTCACAACTTACACACTTATTGGTTATAGTTCATTCATTAGTTTTGTATATATGGAGAGTAAAATTAACAATCATCTCTCAACCACTCAACTAGCATACCTAATTGAGAAGTTTATTCACAGTTAAATTGTCTCGTCGGTAACATGCATGATTCACCCAAGCTTATAAGTGTTTTGAGAAGATAGTTATGCACTTATGCGCTAAATTTTTATCTTGGGGTATAAATTTCCCGGACTGTGACATTTCTTAAATTTTAACCATATTTTATGTTTACAGATAACATTATTTGATGTTTAACAACAATTTCACATTTCAACCCCAAAAGAAATCTACCCTTAGATATGGGAGCTCCTCAGTGGTGGGTTTGGTTAGCCTTTAGGGGAAAAGTGTTAGGTTTGGTTAGCTTTTAGGGGAAAAGTTTTTTTCTTCGTTTGAAGCATCAGCTTTTATATATTTGATTATTTCTTTATTTAACTTACGCATATAAAATAAAAATAGTTGTTAAGACTTAAGAATAGCAATAGTTAGTTTTCAACAGTCGTTGCTGTTGTGCTGCTCTAAACGCAGCAACGGCATATCACCCATTCAACGTATGTAGACAAGAGGAAAAAAGATCAACTTAATAACCCCATGAATGCGATTGATGTGTTTAATAATTGAAAAGAAGAGTGGCAACAACCAATGAGGCTCGGGTGATGTAATGCTCAAACATTAGTATATAATAACGACAAGATTAGAAAGTGGTGTATACCGAAAGAAACGAAATGATTAAAGGCAACATAAGTGCTGATGAGTTACAATGGCCACAATTTAAAGTATACTGAAAAGACTAGTGTATAGATTAATGTATGCAGTTTATCTTCTCTAATGATCTTGACACATCTCCACCACAACTCTAAGAAGTGACATAAATCCACTCTTATTAACATCTTTTTACTCACATTAATCTAGACATATTTCAACATTCATAACAAAAGATGAAACATCTGTTTCATGTTGGTTGTCTAAAAGATATTATAGTCATTACAATCACTGGCTAATTAGGTTTCCTTTGAATTTGGCATTGGGCTTTTCTCATGCCCCAAGCTTCCAAAGACGACATGGTCACAGCCTTTGTTCCATGATTGAACACGTAAAGCCTAGCTTCTTCACCAATTGCCATTTTCGGATAAACCCTAGACGTTATCACATTTTCAAAAGCTACTTCTATGTCGGCCTTTAACAAAAATAAGAAGAATAAACAATTAATTCGTTAAACAAATAACAAAACGAGGTTATTCTAAAAGTTCATTGCATCTCAAAACATTATATATGAGTAAGATGATTAATGACTAACACATGATTACACTGTTATTAACTTAAATAACGTGAGACTGCTAAACAAACATGGTGAGAAAACTCACTTGTGAAGCAGTGATGCCAGAGATCTCAAGGATGGAACCACCCTCAAGTTGCTTGCTACCCAAGCTAACATTTTTGGTTTTAAGATTGTTGATTTCTTCAACCGGCCATTGCATCAGCTTCCTCCCACATTTTCCCATCCAAATTTCCCTTGGAATAGACTAAGAAAAAAAAACTCTTCATGAAATTTCTTGAAACCCTTAAAAAAGTAAAACTAAACCAGCTTACTGATATTGGGTTTACCATAATTCCAGCCCATCCTTTCACAATATCATCTTCATTGCTATCTCTCTCCATAATCCATCCCCATGAGATCCTCCTATTCTTAGCACTATCAAAGAAAGCCTTGGACGCAAACAGATTGCCATAATCATATATCAGATCTTCAGCTGTGTTAGTGAACTCAGAATCCGCAGAAAACATATCAGTCTCTGAAGAGTATGTACAAATGACAATAGCAATCATTGCCTCCATAACTTGTCTTTAACACATGCCTCACGCTAGAATCATTCACCGAAGTATCTAAACCCATTTTACTAGTGACTGAAACAGGAAAAAAAAATCCACACACTCCCACATTCCGGTTACTTGTGAATCAAGTAAAGGCAGTGGAAACTTTTTCCATTGCAAAAAATCATCACTGTGGTACAAAATCGCCATTCCTTTGTTACTATCTTTCTCCTTAGCTCCTACAAGAGCTCTCCACCTCCCATCATGCCCTTGCAACGCCGTCGTTGGGTCACGGAAACAATCAACCGGGACGTTACTAGGTGGAACCATCACAGGGTTGCTTTAGGTTTTACCCATTCACGAAGCAAAGGGTCAGAAGGATCCTTAGGCTCAGCAAGAACTGTGACCTGATGTTTATTGGCATCGTATCCCGTGTACAAAATTACAGGTTTGCCATCAGGGAGGATGGTGGTGGATCCTGACCACCAGCTGTTGATGTCAGAGGGAATTGAGGGAGAAAGGGCTGGTTCTAGTTTGATCCAGTTGATTAAATCTTGTGAAACAGAGTGTCCCCATACCATAATATCACCGAAAAATGGATTCAAAGGGTTGTGTTGGTAGAATAGATGGTAGAACCCTTTGTAGTACAGTGGCCCTGAAACAATATATCAAGAATATTTTGGGTCTTGTGAGTGCCGGTCCTTAGATTTTAGGGTCATGTGACCATTTCTATGTAAAAAAAAATTTTGGGGGCTTAATTTTTTTTTTTTTGAGGATCTATGTTTATGAAATTTTGTTCAAAATTTTTCGGGGGGTTTGTGGCGAATGTTTCACTTATCATGCCCCAGGGCCGGCCTGGCTCTTGTTGCATCCAGATTCAACATCCATGTGTGAGTCACGTAAAGTATAGTGGAGTTTTTTACCGTTCGGATATTCATATTCCAAGATGCAACGTGGGTTTTTAATCCAGTGAGAGAATGTTACAAAAAAATAAAGACAAAGATTAATTAGCTTGTTTAGGTAATAGATACGTGAGAGTACACATAAGATCAGACACGAATCAAAACATAGTGAAATAATAAATAATAACCGTTGAGCCAATTGTTCTGAGCTTGAAAATGGAAGGAAGTTCGATAAGGCTGGAAGTTTCCATGTTCATCACAAGAAGCAGCTTCCATGTTGCTCTTTTCTCTTGTACTTTAATTGATCTTGTCAAGAAAACGTTTTAGAGTTGTGAGAAACTTTCGTTGTACTTATAGTGTCATTAGTGTTTAGTACCTCTTCGATCTTTCCGAAGGTTGAAACAATTCTCAAAGCATTTGTTAATTGTATTTTTGTTACAAAATATTAAGGTTTGTAGTCCTTGGTATTTGTTAAATATATTACTTGGACCTGGTGGCTCATAGATTATTCATTTTATTTACCTGCCTTCGTTTTGTTTAATTTAAGTTGTGGAAACATTTGGTCGTTGGTCACACTATTATCTAAACTATTTTATTCATCTTGCTTACAAAAATGATTGGCAGAAAGAGAAATTAGTTTGCTGACAGCATGATTTTTTAAGGAGTACTAGATTTTGACCCACGTTTGAAAAGCGCGAAAAAATTTTATGAATAAAAATTTATATAATTGGGCTTTGTATTAATTTAAAGAATGTTTTAGGATAAAATCAGTTCACCAAAATTTATGGTGATGATTGTTATTCATTAATTTTTAGTTTCAGTTTTTATTTGATTTTCGTTTTTGGTTTTTGGTTTTTAGTTTTTAAGTTTCTATTTTTGATTTTCAGCTTTTGGTTTGGGTTTTTAATTTTCAGACCCGCTGAGTTAGTTTGAACTGATATTACTAACAAACAAATCCCAAATAATCGAACATCTAATTTAAAACTGAAAAGATGACAATTTTTTTTTAAAAGAAATTTGCAATACTTTATATTGTAAATAAATAAAAGCAAAAAAAAAATAACCTGTTTTTTCAGTTTTTGGTTTTGGATTTTAGTTTTTAGATTTGGTTTTTGGTTTTGCTTTACATTTTTTTTAAAATCAGTAAATTATTAAAGAGAAATAAAATAAATTATTTTAAAGTTACCATTGATATTTATCAAAACAAAGTGATTGTTATTTAAAATAAAAAATATATTAACATGTTTTAAAATACAAGATTTAAATAAATGATTAATAATAGACAATTTTGTTTTGTTTAAAAATATTAAATGTCCTTTGGGCTTGAAAATAATAACTGATTTTTTGATCCATTAAGATGGAAAGTTAATTCAATGTTTTTTTGAAGTTTTTCTTTAATATTAAGACCAAAAACCAAACCATATAATTTGTGTTAAAAACAAAAGTAAGTCCAACTCTTTTTTTTTGAACAAACCTCCATTAATGATAAGAGCTCAAACCGAGCTTTCAAGTCTCAGCAGTGCTGCCTTAGCTAAAGCATCTGCATCGACATTGTTAAGTCTTGGAACATGATGAAAGGAAATACAAGAAAAGGAATCACAAAGACATAAGATATCGAACAGAACTCCTTGTGCTTCAATGATTTTCTCTTTATTGNTTTTTTTTTGAACAAACCTCCATTAATGATAAGAGCTCAAACCGAGCTTTCAAGTCTCAGCAGTGCTGCCTTAGCTAAAGCATCTGCATCGACATTGTTAAGTCTTGGAACATGATGAAAGGAAATACAAGAAAAGGAATCACAAAGACATAAGATATCGAACAGAACTCCTTGTGCTTCAATGATTTTCTCTTTATTGTTGATGGCCATAACCAGGGACTTGGAATCTGACCATACTATCAGATTGCGCAAACCCATAGACCTAGCTGTCTTGAGACCAGCTTTAACCGCGATAGCTTCTGCTACAAAGGCAGAGCCGACACAGCCACGGTTTGAAGAAAACTGCCTAACTTGCAGGTTGATATTGTTTTTAAAGATGCAGCCAAATCCTCCGCCACCTGAGCCAGCATTCCACGCTGCATCTACAAAACAATGAATCGCCTCTTTATCTCTACTCGCGATAGGAACTTGATCCCGAACCGGCAATCTGACTTTAGCTTTTTCCTGTTGCGCTGATTGCCAAATACGAGCTTCCTTCAGCGCCAAGGAGACTATCTCTTGCTCTGAAATATCTCTGTTTTCAAAGAGCAATTTATTCCTCCCAGTCCATAGGTACCAGAATATCCAAGGGTACAGGGCCGCCTCACTAAGCCCCGTAGGTGGCAGGTTCACCACACGGCGACAGGCCTGTAACAAGGACTCTGGTGAAGTTATTGTCGCAGGATCCGGTTTATATAAGACAGGAACTAGGTCCCAAACTCTAACAGCAAAAGGGCATTGCAGAAGAACATGTCGCTCAGTTTCGAAACTACCACATCTCTTACAGCGTCCGTCAACTTCAACTCCTCTTCGGAGTAAGTTAGAGCCCACCGGTAATGCTTTGCTCTTCAGTTTCCAGAGGAAGTGCTTCAGTTTTGGGGAGGTCTTAACATTCCAAACCAATAGGCGCCAATCCCCTGCCTCATCTTCTTGCTCTTCCTGCTTCTTACATAACGCATACCCCGATTTGGTGGAATAATTTCCTGAGCGCTCCGGAAGCCAGACTAGCTCGTCAGCCATGTGAAACTCGCTAGGAATCAATTTCATAATCATGTCCTCATACTGAGGTAAATGTAACCTAATAGCAGTCACATTCCACTCCATAGTCTGTTCCACAAGGAGGTCGGAGACCTTTAGCTCAAGACTAGTGTTCGTTGGCGGTCCCATGGGGCAGATGGGTTGACTGGTAGACAACCAGGGATCTGTCCAGACGTTAATATCACAACCAGTACCAATCACCCACCCTAAGCCTTTCAAGAGCACCTCTTTTCCCGCTAGCACTCCCCTCCAGCCATGGGACGCAGATTGTGGTGCTGTAGTCTGAAGAAAAGGCTCCGAGTGACAATACTTCCCCATCAGTGTTTGGGATAACAACGATGAAGGGCACTTGAGAACTCTCCAAGCCAGCTTTGCCAATAATGCATCATTAAACATCTCGATCTCTCTAAATCCCAGCCCTCCAGCACTTTTAGGAAGCGTCAGTTTGCTCCAAGAGACCCATGACATCTTTCTCAAGTCAGGTTTGGCGTCCCACCAGAATCTAGTAAGAACGGATTGGATTTGTTTGCATAAGGACTTTGGAAGCTTAAAACATGACATGGTATACGAAGGCATCGCAGAAAGGACAGCCTTGAGGAGAACTTGTTTTCCTGCTCCATTCAACCGTTTAGACGTCCAGCTGTGTGCCTTTTGCCTAATACGATCAACAATCCCAGCAAAGATATCCTTTTTCTTGCGGTTGAAATGTTCCGGGAGGCCTAGGTATTTGCCAATGCCACCTTCACCTGCAATTCCTAACAATTCCTTAACTCTTCTGCGCGTTTCAATTGGCGTTTTTGCAGAGAACGTGATGGCAGATTTCTGAAGGTTGATACTTTGCCCGGAAGCCACTTCGTACTNCGATCAACAATCCCAGCAAAGATATCCTTTTTCTTGCGGTTGAAATGTTCCGGGAGGCCTAGGTATTTGCCAATGCCACCTTCACCTGCAATTCCTAACAATTCCTTAACTCTTCTGCGCGTTTCAATTGGCGTTTTTGCAGAGAACGTGATGGCAGATTTCTGAAGGTTGATACTTTGCCCGGAAGCCACTTCGTACTTTTGCAGAATATTAGCTAACTCAAAACAGGAATCCTGGTCACTCTTGCAAAAGAACATCGTATCGTCGGCAAACAACAAGTGATTTAGTGCTGGGGAATTCCTAGCTACTTTGATGCCCTGCAGCTTTCCTTGGGACTGAGCCTGAGCGCATAAACCCGATAATACTTCTGAGCAGAGGATGAAAAGATAAGGGGAGAGAGGGTCTCCTTGTCTGATGCCTCGCGATGGGATAACACATCCTTGCGCACTTCCATTGATAAGGTATGAATATGAAACAGAGGTGACGCATTCCATGATCCAACCAGTCCAGATAGGGTGAAAACCAAGCCGGTCCAAGACACTTTTCAAGAAGCTCCATTCGAGTCTATCATACGCCTTGCTCATGTCCGTTTTGACGGCCATGGAGCAGTGTATTTTAGCTGACGAAGTGCGCAAATAATGGAGAACCTCATGTGTGATTAACACGTTATCCGATATAGCTCTCCCTGCAACAAAAGCGGACTGAAACGGTGATATTAGAGTGGAAAGAACAGGTTTCAATCGCTTGCACAAGATCTTCGCAATGACTTTATAATGAGTAGAGCATAGAGCTATAGGTCTGTAATCCATAACAGTCTTCGGGTTTCTGATTTTTGGTATTAAACGGACATGAGTTTCATTGTACCGTCTCTGCAGACGACCCGACACAAAGAAGTTTCTGATTTCTCTACACACCTCCTCTCCGATTATGTCCCAAAACCCTTGGTAGAAGTTAGCCGAGAATCCGTCCGGCCCGGGGGCCTTGTCTCCATGGATAGCGAAGACAGCTTTCTTAATCTCTGCATCATCAGGGATACTTATGAGTACATCGTTAAGTTCCCCTGAGATTTTTGATGATAGCGCTTCATGGACGATCTGGGGATTCCCATCCGAGGCTGAAGAAAACAAAGACTTGTAGTAATCAGCAATAGCCGCTGCAATGTGTTTCTCATCAAACACTGATGAACCGTCTTGCTTCTCCAAAACCGAGAATTTGTTAACCGCCTTCCTTCCTCTTGTAATGGCATGAAAATAACTGGTATTTTTATCGCCATGTTGGAGCCACAAGATCCTGCTCCTTTGGCGCCAGTACATCTCTTCTTCTGAATATGCCTTGTCAAGTTCCGTATTCAGCATTCCTATAGTGTCTGTATCAGGGATGGGACTCGACAATGCCTCTTCAAGAGCTTTCTGTGCGTCCTGAATTGCCTCTCTGCTGTTACGGTTTTGTTCTTTGGACCACTTTATTATAGCAACTCTAACACGACAGAGGCGAGAAAGAACAGAGTCTTGGCCACAAGAATGCCAATTCTCCTGCACCAGTTCTTTCATCTCCGGCTTGGCAGTCAAGCGTCTATCATACCTAAACAAATTCCTCTTTTTCCTCTGTTTGTTGTCTAGGAACGTCATCAGTGGTCGATGATCCGATCCCTCAAAGTCAAGATACTCACAGTACGAGGCTGGGAAAAGTTCAGACCAACGACAATTTGCCATGGCTCTATCTAGCCTTGATTGTATGAAATGATTATACCTTGTGCCTCTCCACGATAAGTGGTTTCCAGTATGTTGAAGGTCCCAAAGGCCAGACTGAGATACGAAGCTCCGAAAGGCAACAAAACTTCCTTCCCATCTTGTAAGACCACCAACTTTCTCCGCATTATCAAGGAGGTCGTTAAAATCTCCAGTGATTAACCATGCCTCTTCCCTCTCTTCACCTAGAATCGTTAGTTTTTCCCAGAGGTGGACTCTTTCCTCCAGCCTCGGAACTCCATAGACAAATGTTATAAAAGTCGGTTATGCTCCTGTTGTGACCTTGATGTCAATGAAGTTAGGAGAGGAGTCTAATATCTCAAGTTCGACATGTTCCATCCATGAGAGTGATAAACCGCCACTCAAGCCAGCCGGCGGTACTGTGAAATGATATAGATACTGAGTATTAGCAAACTGTCTAAAGACCACTTCATCTTGATTTTTCGTTTCCATTAAGAAAAGAATATCCGGGGACCGGCATCGTTGGATATTCTTAAGACGTCGAACTGTAGGGGTGCTGGCAATCCCCTGACAGTTCCAACTCAGTATGGCTAAGGAAGAGTTCGTGGACCGGACCGAAAATCCGTTCCTCTCCTTGTCATAGCTGGGATGAGTTGCATCGGTGGGTTATCCTGGTTTCTGTCAGGTCCTTGCTCAGCAGTCGAGCCATCGATATCCAATGAGGAGCTACCAGTGGGTAGTTTACGTCTAGCCGAGCTCTGAGCTTTTGTCATTCTCCTCTTCTTAAGACTGACCCCCTGTAACGGACTTTTTCCCCCTTTTCTTCGAGATTGATTAAGGGGATCGTCAGCAGTCTTTCTTTTACTAAGTGCTCTAGTTCCTTTCCCCGAGATACCCTTAGCCAATGGGGGCAGGTAAGAGGGATCCATCTCTTCCGACACCAAAGTCGACTCAAGGTTTTTCCTTAGATGTCTCCTGTCTTCACTGAGGCTTCTGATGGGAGAATCTTGAGGTAACGATAAACGATCCATAACTGGAGCACGTGAAGAGGAGGGTAAGCCAGAACATGCAAGGATGTTGGATGGGAAATTCTCCTCAAAATATTGAATTTCAACATCCTGCAGTCTTCCAGATTCAGAGTTAACTTCTCCATTACGGAGTAATGGTATCCTATCTGCAGAGCCAGACAAGCGCTGGAGGGCAGGAACACGTTCCTGGGAAACATGTTTTCCAGTTCCAGGGAGAGGCATTGCTCCTCTAGCGTCAGGAGATTCGATCCGTTGCAGCGCAGAGAGGCGGCCCTGAGAGTGCACCTCATTGCTTCCCATAGGGGCTAATACAACTTGTTCATTCATGGGTGCACTTCGAGGAGCAGGGGCTCGACAAGCTAGAGCAGAGTTCACCTCTTGATTAGTGACCATAGGTTCTCTAAGGGGTCTAGACGGAGGGGTATGAGAAACTTGGGAGTGTGATCCTTTCTCAACCCACACACGCTCACCCAGTCGGGAGTGTATACTTCCTTGACCCTGAGACAGTCTTTGGGAGACATGAGTTCGCTGTGATGGAGGGGGTCGAGGCGATCTCAGCGACTCGCCAGAGGTTCTCACCGAATCTCTATTAAACGAGAGATCAGAGGCATCCCTGCCCTGGTGTCGGTGACGGGCAGCAGAGCGAGGGGGGGAAGAGATCCTTGCTCTCAGATCGCGGGAATAGTAGTCCCCTCTTCTGTTAGCATTAATCTCCTCCTTTCGATGGAAAGCTTCCCTCCTATTCTTCTCCACTTTCCTATCATCTTTTGCTCTCCTGTGAGCTTCAAGGCTTTCAAGGGTTTTGGTCTGATTGATCCCTTTAAAAGAAGTCCTTGAGCTACCAGAATCAGGTTTCAGATTGCAGTTTACTTCCTCATGGGAAAGGGAGTGACACAAGAAGCAGTGTTTCTCTAGCTTCTCGTAGTGAAGCTCGACTTTCTTTGAATCCCCAGAGGGTAGAGAGAGCTCTAACATCATTTCTAGAGGTTTGAGCCCATTGAGACGAACCCTAACCCTTCCTTGAAACACATCTTTTCCTTCCACAAAGCCAATTCCAGACCCAATGGCTTCTATCGCTTCCTCAGTCCAGAAGTGAAGGGGGAGACCATGGATCTTAACCCAGAACGAGATGTCAGATGGAAAGTCATCTGAAACATTAGGCTCCCATCTTTGGAGGAGGATCATCCAACGTTTGAAGTGGAAAGGTCCTTTAGCTAAAATTGCCTGTAGATCTCTTTCAGATTCAAATTTAAACTGGAAGAGAAGAGGTCCAAGATCTCTGCCGGTAAAGTGTCCAACCACAGACCAATGTTGTAGGAAGAAATCCACCAAAGCCCTGGTGTTTTGCATCCCAGGGTTTGTTACATGTCCGATGAGAGTGAATTTGTTTTCTTCTATGAGAGAGACGGTGTTTGTTGCAGGAATGATAACAGGGTTACGTCTAGCTTGTTGAATTGGTAACTCTGTATCTTTTCCTTTTTCAGATCTTGAGTAACGATGCGCCATTTTAGAGATCTGTAGTAGCAGCAAGCTTTGGCAGTGTACTTCGACAAAGAGCAAAGTCTGGGATACTTAAAGTACTTCTACACAAAGTAGTAATTAACACAGCCAACGACCAAGAACCAGAGCATTCAAGCCAAACTCAAATGTGCGTCCACTGGGTAAAGAAGTGAGAGGAATCAGGAGAGTCTCGGTAAATCCTAACCACGCTTATGCACACGGTAAGGTTACCGGACCAGTCAACGCCGTCTTCATTCCGGTGAGAGGGAGGCCGGAAGCGGTCCCACCGACCCGGGTCGGGGGAAGAACCCGGTGGATAAAAACCAAGACGTGGGAAGTAACCACCAGTTAAAGATAAAAAGGGAAGTTTTTTGAAATGTAAAACAGCTTTTCAGAGGTTACTTGCCAAGAAAGGTAATAAACCAGACGGGAAAGTCAAACCCGTGTGCTTTGGACCGAAGGATAGTAACCACCTAAGAAACCGTGTCTGAGAGAGTTTTGATGTTAACTATAGAGCCTATTGGTGTGTCTATTACACACTTAAAAGCTAAGTAAGTCCAACTCTATATCTCATAAATAACCATTGATTTAATTTAAGTAATGCGATTCAATTAACTATATGACTTGTATTATTTGTAACATTCTAGAAAGAGTCCAAATTTAAATGACAACTTGTATCAGTAGATAAAAAGAATGACTCTATTTTAATAGAATATAGATATAACCCCGAAAGAAAAAATTCAAGAAATTTCAATAATATCATTCTAAAAATATGAGACGACTTAAAATGAAAACAAAAACAAAAACGCACCAATAACTTGAAATACAAAATACTGATTATAAATCTTGAAACAATTCAGCAGACACTAATCATCTTTAGGACAGTCCACAATTATTATTATTAACTACACCACTATTAGTGATTAACTAAATTACATTTGTATTGATTTGGGCATTTCTCATGCTCCAAGCATCCAGAGACGACAAGGTCACACCCTTCGTCCCATTATTAAACACGTAAAGCTTAGCTGCTTCACCAATTGCCAATTTGGGATAAACCCTAGAAGTTATCACATTTCTTCCTCCTGCTCCATAGCTCTCTATAATCGAGTGATCGATCTATATAACAAAGTATAAATTGTTTTAGATAGAGAGAAAAGTCTTAGAGTAAAAATAAATCAAATAGTATTGAAGAAAAGGCCAAATATATCTTACCAAACATCTTAATGAGATCTTCTCATGTCTTGGATCAATGTCTAGGAATGTTCCATGCGGAATTTTTTGTACGTTGTCTCTCAACGAAGATCTACATTACCATTTGTTAAAATAAAAACATTAGGTTTACTCAATTTCTTGTTTTATATTATATAGAGGCTAAACTCGAAATGTTACCTATTCTCATCGCTGCCCATTATAACCGAATATCCATTTCCGCGACGAATAATCTTGAAGAAGATCGCAGTTTGTTCGGATAAATCATTGGACGCTAATGCTAGCAACCCAAAAGGCCCGTAAACACATCCCAGCGAGTTGCCACGACTGAACAAAAGCGCATCAGCAACGTGTGTTGCGTCCCGTATCCGAGGGTTATCTTCCAGAGCAGGCAGGTCAAAAGTCACTTCAACGTCTGCCTTTAATAATAACAAGAGAAATATAAGGTGTGAAACAAAGTGAAATACTAGCCGATTGATTCTAGAAACCAGTGTATATTGGTTTGAATGGTTAAATAAATGGGTACCCTTAAATAATCCACAATACATTTTTTTTTTTGTGTTATTGGATCAGTGATTCAAAATATTCAACAAAATTTATTCTTTTTTTGTTTGAAACACAACAAAATTTATTCCTTTACAGATTTTTAAGAACTACCTAACTCCAGTGTGATAAAGTATTTAATTTTTGTCTAGAATTTAACAAATATTTGAATTCATAAATTGGATTTTTTTTTAAACCAGAAATTATTTTAGATTAGAAATATATATGCTCAAACATGATAAGGAGCTTTGTTATTTGGACTAAAATTCTAATAAACTACTTAATGTTCACATAAATATTTAGGACCATGAGTGAAATTTACACACACAAAAAAACTAATTTTACATGAAGTTTTAAAATCAACCTAAATACGTACACAAATCAAATACCATGAGATAAGCATAGCAAAAACTTACTTGTGCTGCAGTAATGCCTGTGATTTCAAACATCGAGCCGCCTTCGAGTTGTCTGTTATGGAAGCTAACATGTCTAGTCCGGAGATTATTGATCTCTTGGATTGGCCATTGCATCAGTCTCTTTCCACTTGTGTCCAGCCACATTTGCCTAGGAACAGCCTAAAACCAATAACAAAATAAGTCATCAAAAATTTATTGACAATAATTTACTCTATTAACCACTATTAAACCTCATTGACCAAAAAAAAAAACCATTATTAAACCTATAAAACTCTATATTATATTTTACCAGAAGGCCAGCCCATCCTTTCTCAATATCATCTTCTCTGCTATCAGTCTCCACAACCCATCCCCAGTTAATCCTCCTATTCTTACCACTATCAAAGAACGACTTGGAGGCGTAAAACCATCCATGATCATATCTCAAATCCGCACTTGTGTAAGTCAACTCTGAGTCCGGGACAAATCTCTCAGTCTCGGAACAATATGAACCAAAAACATAACAATCTTTGCCTCCAAGAGTTTCCTCAAAACTAACCTTCAACACATGCCTCACACTAGAATTATTCACCGAAGTATCTACACCTTCTTTACCCGTGAGAGAAACAGGGAAAAAGTCAACGCACTCCAACATTTCATTAGCTTGTGCCACAAGTAAAGGTTCTTGATACCTAGTCCATTGCTCAAAGTCATCACTGTGGTACAAAAGGGCTACTCCTCTTAGAGTATCTCTCTCCTTAGCTCCTATGAGAACTCTCCACTTACCATCTTGACCTTGCCATGCAGTGGTAGGGTCACGGAAACAGTAATAAAGGATGTCTTCTGGTGGAAGCATGACAGGGTTTTGCTTTGGCTTTACCCACTCACGAAGCAAAGGGTCGGAAGCATCTTTAGGTTCAGCAAGAACTGTGACTTGAGTTCTGTTGGTTGTGCTATCGAGTCCTGTGTACAAGATCACAGGTTTGCCATCGGGGAGAATCGTGGCGGATCCTGACCAGCAGCTGTTGATGTCGAAGGGTTCAGAGGGAGAAAGTGCTGGTTGGAGTTGGATCCAGTTGACCATGTCTTGTGAAACAGAGTGGCCCCATATGATTTGTCTACTGAACTCGGGAGCCAAAGGGTTGTGTTGGTAGAATAGATGGTAGAATCCTTTGTAATACATTGGCGCTGAAACAACATTTTTCAACATAAATATCATCATCAAGTTAAAAGTTATAGGTTACTTGTAACACAAGTTAAGGTTTAATTACCGTTTGGATCTTCAGATTCCAAGGATTAGAAGCGACATAAAAAGATTAAGACAACAGTTAGTTACTTTTAATCCACATTCCACATAACAATATCATTATCAAAACTAACAGCTAACTTCCAATGTAAAAATAAAATAAAAATCATAACCGTTGAGCCAATTTCTCTGAGGTTGGAAATGGAAGGAAGTCCGGTTAAGAACTTCGTTTTGAACCGGAAGATTCTGGACGTTTCCATCTTCAGCCATTGATTGATGATCTTACTGATCAGTTGATTTGAAAATGATGTGTGTTATGAATATGTGTGTGGCAGTTTTATAAGCATTCTTGGGATCTTGACAAGAAAATGATTAAAGAGTCGTCATGAAACTTCGTAGTCATTAGAATGCCATTAGCGTTGACATTGCCAACATAGTATCGTGGAAGAAACTCTCAATATAGTTGTTTAATTGTGATATTTTGGTTTTTGAGTCTTTGTTAACAAAGTCTTGGCAGTGAAGAGTATTTGGGTTATTCATTAATTGTTCATTTCTATGATCGAGGAAACTTCTGCAGGCAGGGTTAGTGTATTATACTGCATTTTGCTAATCAACTAGGTCGTTGGTCTTTGTTTACATATTAAAAGAATTCTCCTTTCAATACCCAATCACTTAAGGCCTTAAAATCTATAATTAAAACAAAGAGACAGCATTATTCATGCACTTCTTTTCTTAGTAATATATGTTTTGGAGAAACAAATAATTTTTATCTCTTGCTAATTACAGTTACTTTACAAAACAATGGTATGATCACTATATATCAGGAGTTGTTCACAAACAACATTAGTGAAAACTCTTGCTTTCTATTACACAAAGTCACAAACTCATACCAAAGTTGCAGTCACTGTAAAAAAAGTTTTCTTTTAATTTCAAATAAATTTAATATTATTTCAAAAAACAAATAAAAAATTGGTGCTTTTTGTAAAAAAATTGAAAATGCTGATCATTTATTGTAAATACAAAAGACATATCTTTGTCCGAAACACGGGCGTAATTTTTCAGACAAATCGGCAAAACATTAATTGCAGTCGCCGGTGGTCTTCTGATTGAACGGACACCGGCACACACCACGAAAGACATAATCTTCCAGGTTTCTCCTCCGCGCAACGATGTCAGAGACTCGCCGGAATCAATCTAACAATGAACGACGAATCGACAACTCCGGTAACTTCATCTCTCTTTTTTCTCGATCCATGACCCCTTAAGTTGCTAGGCCTTGAACAAGCAATTCGATTGTATTGATCATAGAAACCTCCGAACAAGCTTTGTTTATAGCAGCTTGAGACAGTGTTATTGATGGGGTGAATCTTTTATTTTTTGTATGAAGAGAATCAACACAGAAGAGTTGTAATAGAGAACAGTCATGGTGAGAAACTCGTTGGGGTTTTGCAAGATACAGGCTCAACCGAGACTGTTGTCATCTGCCATGGTTTTCAATCATCAAAGGTTTTCTCTTTTGTAGCATTCTCATTAGTCTTGTTCTTCATCATTTGTAATTTGTGTTTGTATTGTTTGATAATCTTTTAGGATCGTATCCCTATGCGGACAATTGCTAATGTCTTTGAAAGAGCGAAGATCACTACTTTCCGGTTTGATTTCGCTGGCAACGGGTGAATTATAAGTATCTTCTTTTTGTTATTTCTTACAAGAATGAAGTGTATGTTGTTTGCTTTAGTCATGTCAATGGGATTCTTCAGGGAAAGCCAAGGATCATTTCAGTATGGTAACTATCGCCGTGAAGTTGAAGATCTACGTTCTGTTCTTCAACACTTGCGTGGGGAAAACCGTGAAATTTCTGCAATCATTGGACATAGTAAAGGTAAGGTGGATTTTTTTTTTGTTTTGGATTTCAAGAAAAAGGTTAATATGCAGACTGGTTTTGTTGTTGTTGTCAGGTGGGAATGTGGTGCTTTTGTATGCAGCAAAGTACAAGGATGTGGAGATTGTTGTGAATATCTCAGGACGGTTTTTTCTAGAGAGAGGGATTGAAGGGAGGCTTGGTAAGGACTACTTGAAGAGAATCAAAGAGAATGGGTGCATCGATGTTAGGAACAGAAAGGGTACACTCTTTTCAGTTTTTTTTTTTTTTGCTTTGTCTTTGTGATTGTTAGAGCCAAATACATATGGAGTTTAAAGCTCATTGCCTTCTTTCGTAGCAGGAAAGTTTGAATATAGAGTAACAGAAGAGAGTCTAGTGGACCGTCTCACCACCAATACTCATGAAGCATGTCTCTCAATTCATGAAAACTGCAGGTAAAACTCTATAATGATTTGTCTCTTTTGGTTTCAGTATGATGGCTGAACTGATGATTATCTCAAAAATTCCAGGGTGTTAACAGTTCATGGTTCAAACGATAGGATCGTGTCTGTAACAGAAGCATATGAATTCGCCAAGTACATAAAGAATCATAAACTGTGTCTTATTGAAGGAGCTGATCATGAGTTCACTTCTCACCAGCATCAGCTTGCTTCTACTGTGTTGTCATTCTTCAAATCAGATCTCAAGAAGGCCGATGATGGTGATGATGAAGGTGATATCAGTACAAGTAACCGAGACTCCATGAGATCAGCTATTCCGATTACTTCAAGAATTTAAAAATAGATTTGTTCAGTATAGGCTTCTTAGTCGATTTAGTCTGAGGTGGTCTGGTTTGGTAATAAGCACATTAAGATTATCAAAATGTTTTGAACAAAAAAAAAAAGATTATCAAAATGTTCTTATGATTTATAAAATCTTCACGTTAGTTACTCTGCAGTCTGTAATATGTTTATACACTAAATTGATAAGAAAGATTAAAAAAAAATCGTTTTAAAATGTTAAGATCCACAAAGAAAACAGAGAAGTTTGGTAATAAGAAAAACACAAGGGAGGACTCGGAAACTAGTTTGTCTACATGAACCTTCCATGCCAAAAAAAACAGGACAAAGGTATTCATCAACCAGCCTGAACCTTCTTCCCATCTTCAATGAAGAAAATAGATCTTTCAGGTACCTGTAAACAGGCAATGCAACTGTCATTAGTTTCTGAAACAGATATAAAGAAGTAATTCATATGAATGAACGCAGAGAAACAAAAGAGATTGTGTTACGTCGGGCCAAGTGTCTGTAATGAATTCAACGATGTCATAGATTATATCTCCTTGAACATCAATCTGCTCCTTTTCAGTTGGTCCCTGAAACATAGAGAAACCTAAGCATAAGAGGAAGAAAGGGAAACAAACAGAGTGTTTTCGATGCAGTGAAGGGTCAAAAGTTATGTATATACAGATTTTGCAATTAGAGACCCAAAAGGTCTAAACTCTAAGAAACCATAAGCTACTCAACCTAGATCATACTTGTTCCCACTTCTCAGTGATCACAAGATCACTGATATATCTAAGCACATAACATATGATTCACATTTGATTTGCTATCCATCTTCTACGTACCTTGACAACTGATGCTCCAGTAGCAAACTTCTTCCCAAGCTTTTTAGACGCGTCACTGAGTTTTATCCCTGATGAAAACATTTTAAAGGGTCAAAAGAATGAGGTTTGTACCAGCCAATGCAGAATACTTAGATATCTAACTAGAGAAGCAAAAAACTCACCAAAGCCTTCTAGTCCTTTCACAATGGTGATACACTTGCGCTTGTTTCGGACAACTTTTTCAATAATAACTTCTTGCCTCTCCTATTCAGAATACGAAAGTATTACATAACATGTAGTCTATTCAAAAGTGTGGTGACGCGTTTAAACATTCCAGAAAAAAATCCCAGGAGGAAGTTTACACAAAATTACTTACTTTCTTTTTAACTTTTCCCCCAGGTAAACGTTTCACTTCCTCCTTCTTGGATGTCCCTCCTAAACATTTGAAATTCAAAACAAATGCTGATACCTTTCCACATATACATCAACACTAATCGCTAAAACTAATAACATCATGTTTAACCAGATTCCCCCAGCAAAATAAAAACATTACAGAGGTGGAATTCAACATACCAATGCACATGAACAAATATGTGTGACGCTCGCATTAAGCTTGCACATATAAAAAGGCACACGCATCCATGGATACATACCAGTCTGAGATGAAGAGGTTGCAGCACCATCAGCGCCAGAGATTCCAACGGCCTGGAGTTTGTCAGAAACATTATCTACTCCCTTCTCATTAGCTTCTGTAACATATAATTATTAATCTGTATCAAATACTGTTATATATTTAAGTGAAAGGGTTTAAGTGAAAGGGTGCAATGAACCATTGCAATTGTTTATGTGAACAATTGCAACTACATAAATAAAAGCTTGCAACTATTGATGATTACAACCTTTGGTAATAACCATATTAATGATTGCAACCTTTGGTGATAACCATACTAATATTTGCAACCTTTGGTGATTAAACATATTAATTATTGCAACCCTTGATGATTAACCATTGTAGCTCTTTACTAACCATTGCAATTGTTGGTATTAACAATTGCAACTCTTCATTAACCATTGCAACTATTAGTACTAACCATTGCATCTTTTGGATTAACCATTGCAACCATTGGTTGCAACCTACCTTTCACTATCTATATAAAGAGATATATGCATTGGCAAAAGAGACAGAGAAAAAATCAGAAACTAATAGTTAGTAAGAGAGTAAGAGAGAAATAGATTTATTGTTCAAAGATCATCAAAGATCTTTGAAGAAACACATATAAGCATTAAAACTCTATTTGTTATTCTTGTATCTTAGCCTAGAACAAGAATGTGACTTTGATTGTCTTATCCTACAAAGGGATTTCGTGTAACCCAAAGGTTTGGAATAGGGTCGAAATACTCTTTAAGTAAAGTGATCTCGTGCGCGATTCAATCATTATACAAGTATATAATTCACAAATTTCTGGGTTACAACCCGAATAACCAACAAATACTAGTAATAAGTCGTTAAAATCAGATTAAAGTTATTGTCATAACCATGTAGTTACACACAACGTTAGCATTATAAATCGAAGGTACAATAAGATTAATTCAAATACAAACTAGTTTGGAGAAGTTACCTTTGATAAGGGTTTGATAAGTTACCTTTGAGGAGATCAGGATAGAGGTCAGGGGCGTTATCAATGAGCCACGGTTTACATCTCGCGAAATCTGGACCGAACTCACAATATTCAGCGGGAAGAGAGCAAACTCCACAGTACAGAACCTTCGCCGGCTCGAGCTTCTCCGCCATAGATTGTGATGATATTCCTTTTCTAGAAGCGAAAACGAGATTCTTTAGGTAGACAAAGTAGAAGTTACGTTTGATTTCTACGCTGCCCCCACGAAGCAACTGATGTCGGAAACCGGAAGAGAAAGAAAAAGTGAAAAAGGCTTAGGACATGTCTTGTTGGGCTTTAAATTTCAAATTTAGACATCTTGGTTCGAATTGGGCTTCAACTTTTTTTCTTCAGTTTAAAACATTAACTTCTCAATCAATTTCTTCGTTTATTGGCTTTATATGGTAAAAATAAGATGAGACATTCAAAACTTACCTCAATGAACCATTTTTAACATTTGAAACACGCATGCCTGGTAAACTTAAATCTTTTTGGATGTTTAAATTAACCTTTCATAGTACCATAGCTGAATGAAATGATTGATTATATAACATGCAACTGCTATATATAAAATACTATAAGCAATGAATCTATATCCCCCCACCATGGATTAATAAGCTCTGCAGAAAGATCTCTCTGCTGGTCTTTGTGTATTTACATCAGAAGTATTAATAGATGTAGGTTAATAAATTGTCAGTAAACAATTAACATAAATGGGGAATATATAATATAATTTGTTTGATAACGAAAATATAGTACATATTTATAAATTAATATATTGGTTAAATGATATAATAAATACAACGAAACATTTGAATTGGAAATATTAGATGAGTTATGTAAGAAAATGATTATGATTGTTTGAGAATAATTATTTAAAGGAATATTATATTAAGGTTAAGTTAATTAAGATAGCCTAAATAAAAAATGATTATTTTCTGTTTTAATAATATAAAATTGTTCTCTCAAACAAATATCACTAAATCATCAAAGGCTGCAGATAACATTCCACAATATTAACCCGAAATTATATATTAACATATGACATAGATAGATGGATACATTTACATTTTATAGCATTCAAATTACAATTTTATAACAATCAAAATCAATGGGCATCTTCTTTTTCTTCTGGCTCATTTATAAAAAAACAGAGGCCCGTTACAAAACGCAAATCAGAGAGAATCTCTTCAAAAATCCTAAGCTCTTACTCGATTACTCTCTCTCTCTCTCTCTCAAGAAGAAAGCTAAGCTAGAAGATCTTGATGGAGGTTAGCTTGATTCGAATCTTTATTCTCGTTAGGTATCTCCGATTTTGAATGCTTACGATATGATGAGAGTCAACCCTTATTAGGTTTATGAATAACAATTCAGCTAAAAAAGTACGAACTTTGCACGAATTGCCAAATAAAACCTAAACTCAAGAACTCCAAGCCAAACAACATGGTCAATATATATGTTCGTGTTTGTTATGGCAATTCATGTAAAATTGGAGTTTTTTTTGGTTGAATTCCCATTTAGGAATATGTATTTGGGAAGGGAATATGAAAAGAAAATTGTACTGCTTGTGTTCTTGTTCTCATCACGATTCTCTCAGGTTTGATTTTCGAGGAAAATGAAGCTGATGCGAGAATCAACAAGAAAGCTAAGCTACAAGAGGCTGATGAGAGAATGCTAGACGTAAGAAGACACCTAACCATGCTCATCATGGGGCACTCTGGATCTGGAAAATCGACTATTGTCGAACAAATACTTGTTCTCACCGGCCAAGTCATCGTTGAATAACTGCAAGAGTATGAAGAACTAGCAATAGCTAATGACAGAGAAGGCCGATGAGTGTTGAGTTTACATAACATTCATTAACGTTCATTGAACTTTCAATATCTAATGGATTATTGGTTTGTGTATTTCACACTTGGCGTACATAATGGCCACAGATGATTCTAAGAGGCTCAATGTAAGTATCTCATTAGTGTTTTTTTGTTTTTGTTTTTCTTTGTATGTCTTTCATTAGTGTTTTTCTTATGTGATTCCTTTGACAGGGTACAAAGGCGCTTGGTAATCCAAACGTTGATATTAGAAGCAGGTCCTATACCATCTTGGATGCACCGGTAAGGATTGATCAACTTAGTATAACCCTTGTTTATTTTTCTTCTGATTTTCTTATATGGTTTTTTTTGTAGGGTCAAAAGACTGGTCTTCCATAAGTGATCAGAGGTGCCTATGAAGCAGATTTTGGTATAGTGAATAATAAATTGAGTCTTTAATAGATAAGAGATTAGTTAGGATTGATATCTAAAACGTATCATTGTTCTTGTCACTTGCGTAGGTTATTTCAGCCTCTGATGGGGAGTTTGAACAAGGATTTTCAAGTCTGACTCAAGAACAAGTTCAACTCGCAAGCGCTTTTGGAGTAGAGAAACTAATTGTTCTCGTTAACAAAATGGACTCGGTTATGTGGTCTAATGCTAGACTAGGATAAGACATGCGCCTTGCGCGGGATGAAACTATTATTTTTATTATATTTTGAAAAATGAAACAATAGTTCGGTTTCATTCGGATTAGAGGTGTTCAATCCGGATATCGGGTTTCGGTTCGGCTCGATTTTTTGGTATTTCGATTATTAAAATATAACTACTATTCTAAATCTATATGTACTTCAGTTTGATTTAGTTTATATACCATCGGTTTTCAGTTTATTCAATTTTATACCAAAAACATGATTATTTAGTTTGAGATCATATTATATATTATACAAATATATAATATGATCATATTTAGAGTCATATTGTCGCAGAGTCATTTATTTAAAAAATATTATATATTTAAATAAAAGAATAAAAAACAAAAAAGGCTTCTATCATCTAATAAAATGATCAAATCTAGAATTAATATCAAAACACTAAATTTTGAAAATAAAAATAAAAAACAAAACAGAAGCATGAAAGAAAAGTTTTTATATTCTTCCATATTTAGTGTTCATCAAACCAATATGTCTTCGACTGAACACAACTTTGTTTGTTTAAAGATAAAAAAAAGTTGTAAAAAATTTCAACTAATTGTTGTCCATCAAATTTATAATCTTTACTTCAATTTAGTTACTGTTAAAAAGCAAAAGATCAAAAATAAGAAGTCTGCGTTGTAATAAATTGTTAGCTATTTACAAATTATAATTATAGTTCAACTCATGTAACAAATAGATATTCATGCGTCGTTATAAATATATACATATTTACATGTTTCAGTTTAACCGGTTATAAATCAAACCATATCTAAATCATATGGTTTTTATAAAATCACATCCATTCAGTCTGTATGGTATATACCAAAAATAACCATATTATCGATTGTTAATATCTTTTAAAAATATAAAATTAAAAAAAGAACTAAGATATTTAAATCATTGATAACAAAAAATTTCAATGTGAAAAATTTAATAATTTTATAATTTATAAATGTTCTTGAAAATTTATTCAGGATTTTGAAATTAAAATATTTATGTAATCTTATATGGTATATAGTTTAATCTGTATATATATTTGTTTTATTATTGAATGATATTTTTTACTTATATGGCTTTAAAATCATGTATATCTTTTTATAATAAAAATGTTAAACTATTGATCATTAATTTTTAACATAATAATTTTAATAGTTTAGTTATTTATTCTCGTTTTTTAAAATTCAAAATATAACCTATACGAAAAAATCTAAAGTTTAATATATAGTTAATTTGATTGTTTAATTTATTTTAATAATATAAAATTAAAGAAAATGATGGATGATATATAAACTGTTATCAAATATTTATTATTAGAATCATTAAGTGTCCTATATATATATATATATATATTAGTCATTTATGGTAATTTCGTAGGTTTTATTTATGGAAAGAAAATAAAATAGTAATTATATCGAGGGGAACAATCATAAATGCTTTTATCATAAATATCATATCATATCATCATATCATATAATTTGACCAACGAATGTATCTAGCGACATATAAAAATCGAATGTGGACCTACTTTTTTCAATTGAATGTAATTGACAATCTAATTGAGTGACACCTAGGTATGGGGTCTTTTTTAATTATTACAAAATTGAAGTTACAATTTTTTAAATGTTTCTCCTTTAATATATAAGGGATTTGAGGAAATAGAAGAAAAGCTCTCCTCGTTTCTGTTTCACAAAAATAACTTTCTCAGCAAGAATGGTAAGTAAGCACTAAATTGTTAGACCTTAAATTCCATTCATTATATTAAACTAATATGGTATTTTTTCAGTTTTCTTCGTTTATTGGCTTGGTAAAAATAAAATGAGACATTCAAAACTTACCTGAATGGACCATTTTTAACATTTGAAACATGCATGCCTGGTAAACTTAAATCTTTTTGGATGTTTAAATTAACCTTTCATAGTACCATAGCTGAATGAAATGATTGATTATATAACATGCAACTGCTATATATAAAATACTATAAGCAATGAATCTATATCCCCACCTTGGATTAATAAGCTCTGCGAAAAGATCTCTCTGCTGGTCTTGTGTATTTACATCAGGGAACCAAAAGTAAAGAAAGACAGGTGAAGCACGTTCTCTTAAATGAGTGATAGATCACATAATTCAGCGTCTAACATTTAACACAATCTTTTCCATTGCGTTCTTCAATAGTGTCTTTGTTTTTTGTTTTTTGAATTTGTAAGATTTGGTTAATGTTTCTATACTATGATGATCTTACTTCAATGCTCAGTACTAGTTCCTCTCAACTATAATGCAACAGTCACTGCCATCTCCAGCCTTTTTTAGTACTCAATTCAATTCCTTGTATTACATTTATGTTTTGTCTTCTTTATAATAAGACAGTCCCAAAACAAAACTCCAAGAAACTTTTAGAAGCCGTGAATTCTCTGGCCTTTCTCTACTAAAAACAAACACTAATCTTATCCCATCTCTCTGACTCTCCTCTGCAAACTTTTTATCGAACAAACTGAGAAAAATAAAAAACTTCTTTTGGACCATTCCAAATAGTTTCACAAATTTAGAAACAACCCAAAAACAAATAAAAATTCCATTACAAACTCCATTTCCAAACCTTAACACTCAGATCAGACTTACACTTAGTCTGTTTCGAAGTCGCCACTATCGGAACTTTACCTTTAGGTACCGTCCCTTCGAACCCTCCACACGTCACTTTAATCTCCACACCTTCACTCTTCAGCCTCCCCATCTGCATCTTCACCTTCGTCACCATCTCAATCACCAACCCCACGCGCGCCCGCGCCAGATCCGACTTCAAACGCCGCGCCTCCTCCGGATCCATCTCACGCGCCGAACCAGACGTGGCGATCACGCTCCTAAACGACGTCTTGTTCCCGTTACCACTAAAAAAGCCAGGAACCGTGCCGTTCGCTACCACCTCGTTAGATTTAACGGATGTGACCGTTACGGCGAAGTGGTCGTAGGAGAAGGTGAGGTGCTGGTTGGGGTTCACGGAGATCAGCGTGAAGTTGAAGAAGGAAGAGAGGTGGGAGACGGAAGCGTCCGAGGAGGTGGTGAGGTTCACGCGGTTTATACGGAGGGACGTGACGGAGAAGAGCGGCGGACGCGGGTGGTAGATGACGTATACGGCGGTGGCGGCGATGGAGGCAATGAGGGCGAGGATGAGGAGGATGAGGATGGACCAGAAACAGCAGCAGCAGCAGACTCGTCGGCAGGTTGGTCGTGATCGGTGGTGGTGGTGGCGGCTGTATGGCTGTGGACGGTAGACCGGAGGACGGTTAGACGGAATGTAGACTTGAGGTTTCTGGTTACCGTTAACAGACGGAGGAGGTGGTAAGAGCATCTTCATCGCGCGTATATTGAGGGTGCCTTATGATTAAATGAAAATCAAAAATACAAATAAAAGGAAGGGGCGTATATTATTTGGGGTTCGCTGAGGACGGTTTCTCGTGACACGTGTAAGGTAGATGAGAGGAGAGAGGAGAAACATTTGTTTTGGTTTGGTTTTTGGTCGGTCTGTATTCTCTCGAACTCTCTATTCTCTCGAGAGACCGGCGAAGGCGATTCCACCTCTCTCCGTGGTTCCTCGACATACCGTCGAAACTCCCTCTCTCTGCGTCGTCGTCGTGGTTCGTCGACACACCGGCGAGACCCCCTCACTCCTTCTCGTCTTGGCGAATCGTCCCTCTCTCTCTGTGGAAGTCGTCTCACCGACCGCTCTGTCTCTCTGTGGATCTATCATGCATGTCTCATCTCCGTCGCGATGGAAACGCCGAAGACTTCTCTGATCCCGAGCTTCCTCTATTCCTCTTCCACATCTCCGAGATCTCTTCTGAGCTCCAACTCCAACGCCGCGTTCACATCCACCAATCTCGAGAAGTCTCCTTCTCCGGCCACGACGATGGTGTCTCGGAAGAGTTTCCTTATTGCTCCTCCCACGGAGCCAGGGAAGGCGATCGAGATGTACTCGCCTGCCTTCTACGCCGCGTGTACCTTCGGTGGAGTTCTCAGCTGTGGTCTGACTCATATGGCTGTTACTCCTCTCGATCTCGTCAAGTGCAATATGCAGGTTTGTACCTAACTCTTTAGATCCATTATCATTCATCCATGTGTTAGAGATCTGCGTTTTAGAATTTTGTTGTTTCTATGATTGTTTCAAAACATTTTAAGTTCAATTGAGTGTTCTGTCTAAATTTTACATGAAGTTGTATGTTGTGTCTAATTGAGTGTATAAAATTTCTGAATTGCGATTTATAATGAATGAACACAAAGGTTTAAACTTTGAAATCAGATTCGAACTTCTGTTTGATCACGTTGTATTTTGATAATGTTCTTGCTAACTGATCATTTTTTATTTTTGGGTTCTGTATGTTGGGTGCTGAGATAAACGGATCAAATCGATGTTCAGTGGGAGACGAGGGAGCTTCATCAATCCAGGTTAGTATTACTCTAGACAAAAGTTACAATTGTTAGAAGTGTATGTGTGTTAGTGTATTGAAGTGTTTGTGGGTTTACGATAATTAATGGTTAGGTGTGGAGTTTTTGAATTTGAAAATAATTGTATTTAGGTTTGAGTTTTTTGAAGTGATGGTTGCTTTTAGAGTTAGGTTATGGTTGTGTTACCGTAATAAATAAAAGTTATTGTGTAGCTAGGAAAGTAAAGCAGAAGCTGTTGTTTGTTGTTAGATATATGTCAACTCCATAGCTGTTTTAAAGATGATTAAATTGTGTTGGTTGTGTGTGTTGAATGCGATACTTCTTTCTCTGTTTTGTTTTATAAATCAGTGTCTTCTCGTTCCTTATTCCACACATGAATGCGCCTTCTCTTGTTTCCCATGTTTCCCATGATTCTACTCTTTCCCCGCTTTATCCTCTGACTCCTGTTGTTTTTTTGTCTACTCCTTCTCATCTGTCTCCTCCTTCTCCTTTGTCTCCTCCTTCTCCTCTGTCTCCTGTTGCTCTTCTGTCTCCTTCTTCTCCTCCGTCTCCTCCCTCTGTGAATTCGAAAATGGATTTCAATCCATTTCAAGACTCTGCCAATTTTGTTGACTTACTCAATAGTCAACAAAATGTGGTATTTGGCAGTCAAGCTTCCCCTGTTTCATCTCAAGCTAACCCGGTTGAAGCAGAACGAATGTCAAGAAGGTCGTGGACAGTGACTGAGGACATAGTGCTCATTAGCGCGTGGTTGAACACGAGCAAAGACTCCGTTGTAGGCAATGAGCAGAAGTCTGTGGCTTTTTGGACAAGAGTTGCAACATACTTCTCAGCTAGTCCCAAACTGGCTGGCTCTGAGAAAAGAGAGAGTCGTCAATGCAAGCAACGTTGGCACAAGCTCAACGAATCCGTTTGCAAGTTTGCTGGTGCGTATGAAGCAGCTAAAAGAGCCATGACCAGTGGCACGAATGAGAATGACATCCTAAATGAAGCATACACAATTTACGAAACCAACCACAAAAAGAAATTCAGCTGGGAACATGCCTGGAAGGAACTTCGCTACGATCAAAAGTGGTGTGAGCTTGCTTCAGCTAAAACATCCACCGGTTCGAAGAGGAGAAAGTTCGACGATGGTTCTCATTCAACAAGCTCTCAGGTCAATGAAAATGAGGCTGCTTTAGATGGAACATCTCGTCCTCAGGGTGTCAAGGCTGCAAAAGGTAAAGGGAAGACGCTGCAATCAGCAGAAGATTTGTCTGCGTTCCAAAAAATGTGGAGTATTAAGCAGAATGACTTGGCTGAGAAGCAAATTGTCTCCAAGCTGAAGATACTCGAGTGTCTTGTTGCAAAGGATAACCTAGCTGATTATGAAGAAGAGATCAAGAAGAAACTCCTTAAGGAGTTGATATAACTCTGGTTCATGTTGGTTTCATGCTCCTTTTATGTTTAAATCCATGTTCACTGTTTATGTTTCATGCTCCTTTTATGTTTCATGCTCCTTTGAATGTTTAAATGGCATGTGTGTGTTCTAATGTTTAATATAATTCGGCTTATGTTTCATTTTATCTTATTGTTCTCTTTATTGTTCTCTTTATATTTAAAGTAAAGATTTCTTTATGTCAAATTCTCTTTACGTTTTGCAGGTTAATTTGGACAGAGTGCTCACGGACGTACCTGTTGTGTCACAGAGAAAGAAGTGTCCTGTTGTGTGAAAGAGAAAGAAGTGTCTTGTTGTGTCAAGTTGGTCACAGACTTGTTGTAATTTTGTTGTGTCTTGTTGTGTCTTGTTGTGTCAAGTTGGTCACGGACCTGTTGTAATTTTGTTGTGTCTTGTTGTGTCTTGTTGTGTCAAGTTGGTCACGGACCTGTTGTGTGAAAGAGAAACATCTTGTTGTAATTTTAACTGTCTATATAATGTACATGTAACAAGAGGCAAATCATCTTTCTCTCATCTATCTATTATCTCATCTTTCTCTCTGTTATGTCTTTTGTCTAAAAAAAAACCAGTGTTCTTTCTTTTGGTCACCAAAATTAACAAGAGGCAAATCATCTTTCTCTCATCTATCTCTTTTCACTCTTTGTTCTCTTTTTATAAAACTCTTTAATCACCTCTATGGCTTCTTCTTCTCAACCCGGTTTAGATCAATCATTTGATGATGCATTTGATGACTTATTTGATCAACAATTTGATCAATTCTTTGATCAAGCGTTAGAGAGAATTACCATTCAAGATGATCAAGCCCAATCAAAAGCAAGGACAAAACGAGCTTATATCGAAAGAGCCCGTGAAGAAGGTCATATTCGTTTATGGAATGATTATTTCAGTGAAACTCCAACGTATCCTCCTAATTTATTCCGAAGACGTTTTAGAATGAATAAGCCATTGTTCCTGCACATTGTCGATCGATTCGCCAATGAGGTTCAATATTTTCGCGAAAAGAGAGATGCTCTGGGAAGGATTAGTCTCACTCCCCTTCAAAAGTGTACCGCAGCTATTCGGGTCTTGGCGTATGGTGCTTCTGCTGATTCGGTCGACGAATACCTCCGACTCGGTCAATCAACAACTCGTTTATGTCTGGAACACTTTGTGGACGGAATAATAAATATGTTTGGTGATGAGTACTTGAGAAGACCAACACCGGCTGATCTTCAACGTCTACTTGATGTTGGAGAATATCGTGGATTTCCCGGGATGATAGGAAGCATCGATTGCATGCACTGGGAGTGGAAGAATTGTCCCACTGCTTGGAAAGGGCAATATTCACGTGGTTCGGGTAAACCAACAATCGTTTTAGAGGCGGTTGCTTCATACGATCTCTGGATATGGCATGCATTTTTTGGAGCTCCAGGTACATTAAATGATATCAATGTTCTTGATCGTTCACCTGTTTTTGATGACATAATACAAGGTCATACTCCGAATGTCACTTATTTTGTCAACGGAAGAGAGTATCATATGACTTACTATCTCACTGATGGTATTTATCCGAAATGGGCAACTTTTATCCAATCTATTTCTTTACCACAAAGTCCGAAAGCAGTTTTATTTGCTCAACGTCAAGAAGCTGTCCGAAAGGATGTCGAGCGTGCTTTTGGAGTCTTGCAAGCTCGCTTTGCCATTGTCAAAAATCCAGCATTGTTTTGGGATAAAGTTAAAATTGGGAAGATTATGCGAGCATGTATCATACTCCATAATATGATAGTACAAGACGAACGAGATGGATACAATCAACATGATGTTTCAGAGTTCGAACAAGGAGAAGACCACGGTACTTCACATGTCGATCTGACATATTCTACAGATATGCCTTCAAATATCGCAGATAGGATGGGTGTTCGAACAAAGATTCAAGATAAGCAAATGCATCAACAACTAAAAGGTGATTTGGTCGAAAATGTTTGGCGTAGATTTGGAAATGAATACAACAACTGATCTCGGATGTTTCTTGCAAACAATTATCGTTTATTTTAATAATCTTTGTTTTCATGTTTTTATTTATAAATCAATGTTTAATATGTAATCTCTTTTATTTAATAAAATTTTTAATTTAAAAAATAAATTTAATATTTTTTAATTTTTAAAAAACCCTAAATAAGAGACCTGCAATGGAGGTATACAAATCTTAGATTTCTTAATTAACTCTCTTAACTAACTTGAACCTTAAAGTACTATTAAAAAACTAATAAGAGACCCATAATGGGTCTCAGGGATGTTGATGCTCTAAGGGGGGACCAATGGGTGGAGCTCCGTTAGTGGCGGTTGGTGGCTTTGAAGCTGGGAAGACTCGATCAGTCATGTTCTTGTTTCTCTTCTGGTCAGATCTGAGCAGCACAGAGAGAAGATGGAGAGGAAAGGATGTAGAGAGAGACGACAATGAGTTTTGTCTGGAATCTTAATAGCTTTTAAATTTGAGTAATTTTTTAATTTAATTATATAATTTTAATTGTTTTTCGTTTTCAGTTTTTATTATTGTTGTGGATGTTCATGACTTCCATCCCAAGTCTGTGGAAATACTTAATTAATTTTCCCCAAAATGTAATATAAATTAATTTTCCAAGTTTTTTCAGGCTGATTTTCCTAGGTTTTACACTAAAGTTTGGGTATTTTTGTGGGGAAATAATGATTCACTAAATTTATATGATGAGTGACGGGTTGATCAGTAACTTATTAGTGTAATAAAAAGTCAAAAGTATGAAAATAATGGAAATAATAATCCACCGACAAAAAGTGGTAGGACTCTTGTTTTTCTTGTAAAAACGAGTGCACGCAATTGAGTAAGTTAGAATTTAAGTCAGTGCAGGTTTACAAGAAGAGAATTAAGTGAGTGCAGATACTGAAGTAATAAATAGATTAGTGATATAAAAGCTGATATAATTAGACTAATATCTTCTGTTCAGAGAGTAAATCCCAAGTAAACAACTGCTCTGATTTCAGTTATGTTAATCATTTATTTTCGTGCTTTCAATTTCCAAGATTATTAAACAACTTCATTAGCTCTGAGCCTTTTTTTACTGTGGTTAACAGATTAATACGACCAAATATTAATGTTTCTTTTCTATAGTGTCAACCAAAAAAAAAACTATTCCCTCCGTATACAAAAAGATTAATTTTTTAACTTTTTAATTTGTATACAAAAATAATGTTTTAACTTTTTAATTTGTATACAAAAGATTGATGTTTTAGTTGTAATTAATGTATTTTTCTTTAAAGTTAAAATATAAATTAACTGGTAAAACTTTATTGGGAAGCAAGGTAAAATTAACTAAAACTAATAAATCAAAGTATGTAATTAATTTTTATTAATATGTGTGTAAATCCTATAACATCAATCTGTTAACTGTGGAGGGAGTATGTAGTGGATTTCTGTAGTCATCTATTGCAATCACATAGACATCAATTACAAGGCTTTAAACAAAATAATATAATATGGGCCTTTAAGGTGAGCTTTTCTCTTAACTAACCTTGGGCTTTGACATTTTTACATATTGTACCATCGGTTCAACTATCACCGGTTATCTCAGCGGATATACAAACCGGATCCGACAGGAACTACCCACTCCCACTTCGAAGTTCGCACGTTGTAACATAACTCTCGGACAAAACCCTAATTTCAACGCCACTGTTCTGTCTCATCCCAAAAACGTTCACAATCTCTCCAGCCATGGCGACAGCTACTCATCATGTCCTCTCTCAACCTCCATCTCTCCGGAGAAACCTAAACCAATCTCCCCTCTCTAGAATCCCGGTTCTGTCTCTAAACTCCACCTTGAAGCCATTTCAACGCCTCTCCATCAAAGCAGCCGCTTCCTCAAACCCTGTCAAAACCGTGACGAAGGACTCAATCGATCAGTCTGCCTTCAACCACTGTTTCAAGAAACAATCAGATGGGTTTCTCTATTGCGAGGGGACTAAAGTTGAGGAGATCATGGAGAGTGTTGAGAGAAGACCTTTTTACTTGTACAGCAAACCTCAGATCACTAGAAACGTCGAGGCTTACAAAAAGGCCTTGGAAGGTGTGAGTTCCGTCATTGGCTATGCAATTAAGGCTAATAATAACCTCAAGATTTTGGAGCATTTGAGGAGTTTGGGTTGTGGTGCGGTCCTCGTTAGTGGGAATGAGCTTAGACTTGCGCTTCGTGCTGGTTTTGATCCCACAAAGTAATGTTTTTTTTGTTAAACCCTTTGGTGTGTTATCTGTTTAGGTTGACTCATACAATCAAAATGCTAATTTGGAGCGCTTAGAATTTGAGTTCAGTAGGTTGATGGAGTCAGAGTATGAGAAGATTGATATGCTTTGTTTGATTTTGTCTTGGTAACAATGTTCAATAAATAGCTAGGCCGTGGTTAGTCCACTTATAAAAGATTATTGTTTCGGTGGCGCCTAGACCAATTTCGGTTCTGTTAGATCCCAATGTGCTGACTAGGCGCCGCATAGACTGATTTTTAGAACACTGCTTGTTGACTATGTTCTTGGTTTATATAATGAATAGGTGTATCTTTAATGGAAACGGGAAGCTGTTGGAGGATTTAGTTATAGCTGCTGAAGCAGGTGTTTTCGTGAATGTGGATAGTGAGTTCGACTTGGATAATATTGTGGAGGCGTCAAGAATATCTGGTAAACAGGTCAATGTTCTGCTGCGTATCAATCCTGATGTTGATCCTCAGGTATAGTTATGTTCTAGTCTTTTTTATTAAACATAGTTCTACATAAGATTGGATTTGAGTGAGCTGTTACATTATGTCAGGTGCATCCATATGTAGCTACCGGGAACAAGAACTCGAAGTTTGGAATCAGGAACGAGAAGCTTCAGTGGTTTCTTGATGAGGTGAAGGCACATCCTAATGAGCTCAAGCTTGTTGGAGCTCATTGTCATCTAGGCTCTACCATAACAAAGGTAGCTGGCTTATAGTACTTTATGTAATACTTGTTCTTGCTTTAATATGTGCTTTGATGTAATCTGGTGAACATGGATTGCTCATTGTATGTTATGTTGATTCCAGGTGGATATATTCAGAGATGCTGCGGTTCTCATGGTGGAATACATTGATGAGATCCGGCGTCAAGGGTTTGAAGTAAGCTACTTGAACATTGGTGGTGGCTTAGGGATAGATTACTACCATGCCGGAGCCATCCTTCCTACACCCATGGATCTTATCAACACCGTAAGAACATCTCAAAACTCTTTCTTTCATTGGTAAAATCTTTACAATCCCTTGATGTGTTTCCAGGTAAGAGAGCTTGTTCTGTCACGAGGCCTGAATCTAATAATAGAGCCAGGGAGGTCGTTGATTGCAAACACCTGCTGTTTCGTTAACCATGTAACTGGTGTGAAGACTAATGGAACTAAAAACTTTATAGTAATCGATGGAAGTATGGCTGAGCTCATCCGTCCCAGTCTTTATGATGCCTATCAGGTATATATACAAATATGTTTGTTACAAATTGCTTTTGTCCTCTTGGAGTTATAGCTGAACATGTTCTTGTTTCTTATAACACAAAAGCACATTGAGTTGGTTTCTCCTCCAACACCTGAAGCAGAGGTTTCCAAGTTCGACGTAGTGGGTCCTGTTTGTGAATCTGCTGATTTCTTGGGGAAAGACAGAGAGCTTCCTACTCCTCCAAAGGTGAGAATAAGGATCTGCTTTTGTTTGAAAGCTCGAGTAGTGTGGATGTGGAATGTATATGAGTGAATTGTATTTGTCACAGGGAGCTGGTCTTGTGGTTCATGATGCTGGTGCATACTGTATGAGTATGGCTTCCACTTACAATCTCAAGATGCGTCCTCCGGAATACTGGGTAAAAACAATCTTATGATGTGAATTACAAACATGTAACTGTTTTCTGTTTGGGGGACGATTGATTGATGCGTTTGTGTTGTTTTTGCAGGTTGAAGATGATGGATCCATCACTAAGATCAGGCATGCTGAGACATTCGAAGACCATTTGCGTTTCTTTGAAGGTCTATGAACTCTGTGATTTCCTCTTGATCATTGTTTGTGGCAATTTTAGCTTTACTATATTCATTTTCAAAATCATTATTGTAATGCTATTGCTGTGATGGATTTTCATATTCCCTGTTGTATTGGAAGCTTTCACTAAGTTGATGAATAAGAAGAAAAAAAGACAGTTCAATACAAGACTGATTTTGTGGGGAGTTTTTGTAATGTTTGGTTCTTCTTTTTAGTCCAAAGTCAGTTCACTGTTCAGACACAAAAGACTTGAATAGTAAACTTTCTCAATGATTACGTAAGAAACGTTTGCATTCTTTATAGTTTATGTGTTTGGTAACAAATCTGTAGAACACATGCATGACATGAAACAACATACCTCTTTATTCAGGTAATCCAACTTATAGAAACAAATAAAATGAAAGTAAAGAGTAAAGGCCATCCTACATAGTATTAGGACTCAATAGTCAATAGTAACCACCTAAATTTCTGATACTAGATTTAGTCAAATAAAAGAATCTTGTACAGTTATACAAAAAAAAATGTAACACTTAGAAAGATATTCTTTATTTAAGAAAGTCATAATTAATACTCTAATAATTATATAACTGTACAAGTAAACCAGAAAGTTAATAGTACGATGGTTTCCTCTCATCAACCCGGCGATGGCGTCAGACGTCGTGATCATTTCCCGGCCAACTCCCCAAAAATGCATGGGTTTTGTTTGCCATTTGAAAAACTATCAAGCTACTGATAAAAATATTTAAAAGTATGAGGGCCTTTTTTGCAATTTTTCATCTCTTACGTAGACTATAGTCGACTCTCTCATTCTTTACCAGAAAAAAATACTTTTTTATTTGAGAGAGAGAGAGAAGAGAGACGAAATCGTTTTGATCGGAGGTACTTTCTTCTCCGATTAGTTTCACTTCCTCTAGGGTTTCTCCGTTCCCTCTTCTTAACTCTCAACTCTCAGCTCGAATTTTTCTCAGATAGAATCTGAATGTGAGAAGCTTCGTTGCTGAGAATTTTGTGGAGAAAGCAGAAAAAAAGAGAGATTTTAATCGTCTTTTTGCAGTCAAAGCTTCGTTTTTTTTTTTTCAGACAGAAACTAAACTTGTCTTTTGTATCTTTTATTACCTTTTGCTGTTTCTGTAAGAAAAAAACCCTATAAAATTCCTGAACTTCGATTTCGTGGGTTTTTGGTTTCCGGTTCGGTTTTGTGGGATATAGAATATTGATTTCTGTCACTTTCCACGAGCGGGAAGATTTCGAATTTGCCTCTTTTGGGCTCCAAAGTTTTAAATCTTTGGGTGCTTGCTTATTCATCTAGGGCTTGCTCTTCTTTTCTAACACACGAGATCTGTTTGGTTTTCTCCAGATTATCCTTGTGTTCGAGCTAGCTTCTCCAATTTGACGGAGATATCGTCTCGTTTCGTGGGTGAAAGAGAGTTCCTTTACAAGGTTAGAGCTATACCACAATCCCTCTCTGTGAAAGTTTGGATCTTTATAACTCTAATTGTAGATTGTGTAGTTACTGAGCATTGTGTGTTGAGTGTGAATGTGAAAGTTTGGATTTTTAGAACTCCAATTGTAGATTGTCTAGTTCATGAGCATTGTCTGTTGAGTAAGCATCTGAAACTATGTCAATTGATGTAATTGCATTTGGTTCTGAGTCTTATTGAGTCAGTGTGAGAGAGTTTCCAGACATATACACTTAAAAGTTGATGTTTATAAGTTGTTGTAATGGATTTTTAGAACTCCAATTGTAGATTGTCTAGTTCATGAGCATTGTGTGTTGAGTATGAATCTGAAATTTTGTTACTTGGAGTAACTGAACTTGTCTTGTCTGTGAGTCTTGTTGAGTCATTGTGATAGAGTTTAGACACTTATACAGTTACAAGTTGATGTTTAATAGGTTGTTGTAATGGAAGACGCTGATGGCTCTGCTTCTTCTTCATCTTCTCGAGATTTGGATGCACAAAGCCCTTATGATCGATTGCTTGCTCTAGATACAACTTCCTCAGATTCAAATCGTAACTTGGATTCGGTTTCTGCCATTTATCTAGCGATGACGACGAGCTCGAAGCTGGAGTGTGTCGATGAGCGTAGCCAAGATTCCCTTATTACCTCCGTATGCAACATGGAGGATGAAGAAGAGGATGAGGAGCTCGATGAGTTTGATCCTTATCTCTTTATCAAAAACCTACCCAACTTGTCCTCTGTTGTCCCTACTTTCAGACCCGTCTTGCTTCCTAAACAGACCCGAAGCTGCCCTCCTATCTCCCTAGTTCTAGACCTCGACGGTAACACACTACTTAACAACCACTTGATGCTCCATATTGTACAGTGTTAATTAACATATATCTTTTTGTTTTGCAACAGAAACTCTTGTCCACTCTACTCTAGAACCGTGTGATGAGGTGGATTTCACATTCCCTGTACATTTCAATGAAGAAGAGCATATGGTGTATGTGCGGTGCCGTCCTCACCTCAAAGAGTTTATGGAGAGAGTGTCACGTCTTTTTGAGATCATTATATTTACAGCTAGCCAGAGTATCTACGCCGAGCAGCTTCTGAATGTGCTTGACCCTAAGAGGAAGCTCTTTCGCCATAGAGTGTACCGTGACTCTTGTGTTTTCTTTGACGGTAACTACCTTAAGGACTTGTCTGTACTTGGACGTGACTTATCTCGTGTTATCATCGTCGACAACTCCCCACAGGTATGGAGAAAGAATCCTCTGTATCAAGGCTGTTACATACTCTCATTAGTATATGTATATATATATATATGTATGATGAATCTTCTCTGTGGTTACAGGCATTTGGGTTCCAAGTGGAGAACGGTGTGCCGATAGAGAGCTGGTTTAACGACCCGTCAGATAAAGAACTCCTTAACTTGCTGCCGTTTCTTGAAAGCTTAATAGGAGCAGAAGATGTGAGGCCAATGATAGCCAAGAAGTTCAATCTAAAGGAAAAGATAGATGCAGCTGTAGCTTCACCTGAGTATCCTGCTGAGGCTGGTGATCCTTTCGAAAGGTAAAGTCTGTTCAAAAGCAATTAAGGCAGAGTCTGGCACAAGACACAAAGGAGAAGACTTGCTCTTTGGGAGAATGCGATGGGAAGTTTCTCTTCTTCCTCTTTTGAGGTGTTGGAGGGGTTAGAGCTGGAAGATATATATTATATATATCAAATGTTGTTTTCTTATTAGTTTAAAGAACCTTGAGTATACAGAGAACGTCACAGAATAACTATTATAAATTTTATTTTTTGTATTTTTGAATAATTGTGGTTTCTAGTAAAATAGTCAAAAGCTATTCTTACCAAAGTGGAGAAGGTTACTTGTGATTGTGAAGAAAAGAAGAGTGCGCATGTTAGTTGAATCTATTTACTTAACGCACGTGTCGGTGCACGTTAAGCTGAGATATACCCGAATTATTATTTTTAATTAAAAAAAAAGAAAAATAGCGGAAAAATACTAGAGAGATAAACTGGAGATTTTTAGAGAGAAAGAGAACAGTTCGTCGTTGACGATCGATGCCGAAGATGAAGCATCTTCTCCGGAAACTCCACATCGGAGGAGGAAGTAGTAACGTATTCGGAGACCATCACAGGCTCGACGATTCAACTAGACCGATTCTCGATCCTATTCGTAGCTCTAGCCCTAGCCCAGCTTCGTCCGTCTCTTCTTCCGGTAACGCCGCCGCGACGACAATGCCGAGACTAGAAACGTTTGAGCCTGCTGCGGATGGTGTCGATTTCAATTTGATGGAGGAGGAGTATCAAGTTCAGTTAGCTATGGCGATCAGCGTCTCTGATCCTGATCCGAGAGAGAATGCAGATACAGCTCAGCTTGATGCTGCTAAACGGATTAGCCTTGGCGTTAAGGCTCCGGTCAACAACGTTGACTCGGGCGTTGACTTTTTGTCGCTCCGTTATTGGGTAGATACTATATGCGTTGACTAATTGTTGGATTAATTTGACTAGAGAGTGTACGGTTTAGAGAATTTAGAGATTTGCTGGAATTTAGGGTTTAGAGAAATTAGACCATCATTAACCCCAGTCTAACTGGGATTCTTAGCTTCGGATAATAGATATAAGAGCCTTATCTTAGCCGAAAAGTGTAAAAAAAAATAAAAAAAATATCAAATCATGAATTAAAAACCCTGGTTAATAGACCGGGATTTTGAAAAAAAAAAAAAAGAGACCGGGATTAATCATACCCTTAGGATTTTACTGTAGTTGATTACTGTTACTGCTTGGACCTAAGCTGGTGTTTAACCTTTCTTGTTTTTGTAGTGACATAAGGTTATTAATTATGACCAGAAAGTTAAGGATGGTTTTTACGATGTGTATGGGGTTACATCCAATTCGCTTTCACAAGGGAAGATGCCACTTCTCGTGGATCTTCAAGAGATTTCTGTTTCAGACCATGTTGATTATGAGGTCATTTTGGTGAACCGGTTGATTGATCCTGAACTGCAAGAGCTAGAGAGGAGAGCATCCGCTTTGTCTTTGGAATGTCCAGAATTTTCTTGTGGTCAGGTGTCAAGTGATTTGACTCAGAAGATTGCAGATATGGTTGTGGAGCAGATGGGTGGCCCGGTTGAGAATGCGGATGTAGCATTGAGAAGGTGGATGCATAAAAGCTATGAACTAAGGAATTCTTTGAATACTACTGTTATTCCACTTGGACGAGTTAGATTTGGTCTTGCACGTCACAGGGCTTTGCTTTTCAAGGTCATGACAATACGTTTTTAGATCTCTTGGTTATTTTACTTTGACGGCCTTTTAGTGGCAACACTCGTTATTTTTTTCTGTTACTGAGTTCCCTTTTTGGTCACTGCTATAAGATACAGGGTGAAGCTAAATTGTTCTCTTTTCTTGTTTCTAGGTGCTTGCTGATAAGATTGATCTCCCGTGTATGCTGGTAAAAGGCAGCTATTACACTGGAACTGATGATGGGGCCGTGAACTTGATTAAAATAGACGACAAAAGGTATTCAATGACTGATGTAGTCAGCTGCCTTATGTTCTCATTCTAGATTCCTGATATTGGGCTCAGTTTTTATGTGATGGTAGTGATTTTTTGCAATCCTAATTCATTGTTCACATTGCAGTGAATACATTATTGATTTAATGGGTGCTCCGGGGGCTCTGATCCCTTCGGAGGTTCCAAGTAGTTTTCTTCCAGTTTCTTGCACTGATACGAGAGTATTTCCTGATGATCTGGACACGTTGCAACATTCTTGCCCTGTACCTGATAAAGAAATTGAACCGCCGGCATTTTCAGTTTTGGGGGAAACAGATTCCAGATCTTCTGGCATTGTGGCAAACCTGTTCTCTGGAAACCATGAAGAAAACAGAGAAAGATGTGCAGCCGTTGAAAAACATCAAACGGAGAGGTTTGAGCATGACTTTGGAAAGCTAATGCAATCACAACAGATATCTGGTGAAAACTTGCCGCCGTTTTCTGTGAAACCAACATGTGCACAGAAAGTAAAAGTCAAGAATGTCTCAAAGTATGTCATAAGTGCAGCAAAGAACCCTGAATTTGCGCAGAAATTACATGCGGTCTTGTTAGAAAGTGGTGCATCACCTCCCCCAGATTTGTTTATGGATGTCAATCCACAAAACTTGAGGGAGAAGAGTTTGCTTCAGGAATTCTGGCAAGAAAGTAGCAATTCTATGAATTCTGCTTTTCCACGTAACCCAGAGAAGGTAATCTTAGGAGACACTTCCTTTTACTATTTAAGCACAAGTTTCTTTTAATTCTTTCCCTCCTGCACACTTGTTCTATCTTAAAAATCTAAAGTCCTTATTTATTTCAATCCGTACTGAATAGGTCGGAGACCAGTTAGCTGAAAAAGTGAGAGATTCTGAAAGGAACCCCACAGCACTGCAATTGTCAGCTGTTTGTACTTCAGGTAAGAGATAACTAGCTACTTGATGTCTGCAGTATAATATTATCTTCGTGTTACTGTTAGTGCCGTTAAGCAACTTTACAATGACACAAACTGGCAAATCTCTGACTTCCAACAGCTGAGACTTACCAATAATCACGGGATGTCGATTTTTCAGTGATGAAAAACTTTGATGTGGATAAGGAAACGATGGAGATCGACACTGCTGATGGGGAGCCTTCTGTTTGTGATAGTCATGACCAAGGAATTAATCCATTTCTCGGCGAGGCTGCAAAATGGGAAATTATGTGGGAAGATCTTCAGATCGGCGAGCGGATTGGTATTGGTAAGGTTTGGTCTATCAAACAGTAGATAGCAAACTTATAGTTGTATCCATGAGAAACGTTTGATAAAGCTTGGTACTTACGAATTGTCATCTAGCCTTATGCTTGTTGCTAAAATCTAAACACCAACGATTTTCAGTTTGATAGACCAAACTAGCCCTTAGTATCCCGGATTACAAGATCTGATGTTCTCTTTCTCGGTGTTGTTTCTATTGCAGGTTCATATGGAGAAGTTTACCGTGCAGATTGGAATGGAACTGTGAGTTATGTTTCGGAGTCTTAAGCCACTGATTCTGCCAGTTACTCTGCGCTTTCTAAAACCCATTTGCTTCCAGTTAAGGGGATTGCTATCTTGTACATGAATTTCTTGGGCTGATTGTGTTTCTTATTTCAGGAAGTGGCTGTTAAGAAGTTTCTGGACCAAGATTTCTCTGGTGATGCATTGACACAGTTCAGATCTGAAGTAACTCCAGATCATTTAATCATTGACATCTCTGTTTCTGTAGAGCTACTTGCAATCATTTAATCATAGTATGTTTATTTTGTTCGGATAGATTGAAATAATGTTGAGGTTGCGGCATCCAAACGTTGTTCTTTTCATGGGAGCAGTTACACGGCCGCCAAATTTTTCCATTCTGACAGAGTATCTACCCAGGTTAATTCTCATGGTCTTCTTTTACAATTCGTGAATGGATCACTTGGTCTGCCAGTTGATTTCTAATCCTCTTTAATTCAATAAGTAATCCTTTGCTACCATGATGTTCTCTCTTATTAATAGTTTTAATATTCTTCTTCTCGACTTAATGGGCTAGACTTTCATGATACTATGCAGGGGGAGTTTGTATAGATTACTCCACCGACCAAATCATCAGCTTGATGAGAAGAGACGAATGCGGATGGCACTTGATGTGGTAAGCATGAGTTTCATTGTTTGAGCAGAAGCCTCTAGACGTTACTGCTATATTGCCACAATTCACCTGACACTTGCTCTCTATCTGATTGTATTGCAGGCGAAGGGGATGAACTACTTGCATACCAGCCACCCAACTGTAGTACATAGGGATTTGAAATCGCCAAACCTTCTTGTTGATAAAAATTGGGTCGTAAAGGTTTGTGATTTTGGATTGTCACGCATGCAACATCACACGTATTTGTCCTCAAAATCAACTGCAGGAACGGTCAGTTACAACTCAAATAGAACCATTCCTTATTTCTCTGAGTCGTGACCGCAAAGTTATTCATAGCAACTTACTTGATAAAATGTCCTGTTGATGGCTGTGCAGCCCGAGTGGATGGCTCCAGAAGTGTTGAGGAATGAACCAGCTAATGAGAAGTGAGTGAAATTCTAAAGCTATGAGAATCTTATACATGTTAGTACATAATGAGTGTGTGCTTGCGCAGATGTGACGTGTACAGCTTTGGTGTGATATTGTGGGAACTAGCCACTTCACGCATTCCCTGGAAAGGTTTAAACCCGATGCAAGTCGTTGGAGCGGTAGGATTCCAAAATCGTCGCCTTGAAATCACAGATGATATTGATCCAACCGTTGCACAGATAATCCGTGATTGTTGGCAAACGTAAGTTCATTTCCTCACACTCTAAACCCAATAAGTATCCGTATGATTGTATGAATCAATGTTCGGAAGATAGCTCCAAACCTTATGTTCAGCAAGGTTGAGTGCTAAAAGAAATTACCATAGGAATGGGTCTGTGTTTAGGTTTAATTGGAAATCACCATTTGTTAGCACGCATTTGGGTGGAGTAAGCTAAGGTGTGAGATTATATTATTTATTTTTGTGTGAAGGGAACCGCATTTACGGCCATCGTTTACGCAACTGATGCGAAGTCTGAAGCGGCTACAGGGTCTAAACATAAGCAAGAGAGGAAACACAAGTGAAAGTCTCATGTAAAGATATTTTAGACAGAAGCTGGTTACATCACCTGCTCTGGTTCAAAGAGCCAAATGGGTGGAGGATTGCCATTTTTTCTTTTGCGTTGCTGCTTTTACGGTCAGAAAATTGTGGAGTTAGGGAAAAAAGCTTGTGGAGTTCAATCGAAGTGGGAGCTCAACAACAACAACAAAAAATCCCTACTACTATTCTTATTGTTGCTACTTGTAACAACAAAATTAGGAGAATGAATAGAAAAAGCAAATAAGATGAAAAGAATACAAATAAGCCTACGGTGTTCTTTTATCTTCTATGGTTTGTGATATTCCCCCAAAATCTGGTAAATGTAAGAAACATCATGTGGGGGAATTGTTGTATGAGCTTTTACATAAGCTCCTGCTAACACTTGTAAAAGTTACAATGAAAGATGAAAAAGATAACACGACCGACCTCAGAGAAACGTTTGATCTGTTTATGTTTATGTAACTCTTCTTAATCTCACACTTCTAAATTATTTGGACACATTTTTATAATCTTTCTTTGGTAAAAGAGAAGTTGAATTCTGAAAAATGAATATAATATGGTGAGAAAACACTTGAAATTGGAAAAATAGATCTTTTAAAACGAAAAAAGAAAAAAGCTGCGATGGCTGCTGCGACGGTGCTCCGCCATTTCACACCAATCTCACCCTCCCTTAAACCACCGTCTCACCACCGCCGATTCCTCCACCACAACATAATCCCCAAACTACCCCCACCCTCTTCCCCTTCTCTTCTCAAATTCAGCTCCGAGCCCCAACCTCCACCACCTCTACCAGAAGCCGATTGTCCCGTCCCGCCTGAACAGCAACCAATCAACGAGTACCAATCTCTCTCCTCCTCTTTCCCTTTCTCCTGGGCCTCAGGAGATTTAGTCGAATACTCCTCAAGACTCTTCATCACCGGAGCTTCTTTTGCCTTTTTCGTCGGGTTACCCGTTTCTTGGTTCGGATCCGTCGGACCCGAATACGAACCCGTTAAACGGATACTCGCCGCTAGCTCTAGCGGGATCTTCGTTGTTACGCTTGCTGTCGTGAGGATGTATCTTGGTTGGGCTTATGTCGGAAACCGTCTCCTCAGTGCCACCGTTGAGTGTATGTTTTACTTTTAACTCAAGTAACTGTTTGGTCTGATAATTAGTGACACAACATGTGATTATGTCTGAAAAATATTAAAAGAAAGGCCTCTTCTTGCATATATATATTGAAGCTCAAGAACTAGTTTATTATTTTATTTTCTTCATTGTTTGTCTTGTAATGAATCTGATAATTAGTGACACAACATGTGTTTATGTCTGAAAAATATTAAAAGGCTTCTTCTTGCATATCTAATGAAGCTCAAGAACTAGTTTTTTTTTAATTTTCTTCATTGTTTGTCTTGTAATGAATCTGATTTTTATTTTTTCGAATGAAATGAATGAATCTGAGTTTAATGTCGCAGATGAAGAAACTGGGTGGTATGATGGTCAGGTTAAGATCCACTCTCTTTCTATGTATATTGGTTTTTTTTTTGTATATTGGTTTTTTTTTTGTATATTGGTTAAGCTTTCTGTAGAAGAAGAAAAAATTATTTATGCTTATTATAATTAATACTGTTTATTAGTTAAGCTTTGTGTAGAAGAAGAGACATTATGTGTGTTGGTTTATACAGGTATGGGTGAAAACACCTCAAGTCTTGGCACGAGACCGTCTTCTTGGTTCTTTCTCGGTAAACCTAAGCTATGATCATACAAAATCTGTTTCATGTTGTGTATGAGATATGTTCAATGTCTTTTTTTTTTATGTTTGTGTGGTTTGGTGTCTCAGGTGAAACCAGTTCTTACCAGACTGAAAAACACATTAGTTATTCTCGGTTTATCACTCATTCTTGTAGTGAACCTTGGTAACTCTCCAATTGCGTCATCTTATAAAACGTATAAGGATCCTAGGGATAGATCTTCGATGCCAATCCCAGGAGTGTACAATGATGAAACCGCTAGAACTTTTGAACCAATAGCTTTCTGTGGAGAACCTTCTTCAGATGAACCACCTTCTGAAGATCTTCTGTGAAAATACAAATACAGATAGTTTCTTTCTGATAGTATTGTGTATATTCTTGTATATTCCATAATGACCAATCTGCATCATGAAACCCTAAAGATCAAAACTCATTACTAGGTTTTTGAATCGAAGACTATTGTTAGCAAATGCATTTTGGTGCTTCTGGAATTAGTCAATCTAATAACTAGCAAATTGACTGGAATATCTGAGTCAAACATAACAAGATTAGTATTAATGACAAACAATCATTTTATCTTATTATTACCACAGTTTCTATTATTGTCAAACCGTGTCAATAAAACCTAGTTTCTTTTCTCTATTTTCTTTTACATCTAACACCTGAGACGAGAGAAGAGAGATATAAACAAGAAACGGCTTGAAAAAAGAAAATGAAAACCCTAATAATATGGTGCCTTGTCTCTCAAGCAATCATCCTAACGTGCAACTCAGGTGGCTCAGGAGGAGACGTTGAGTTTTCAATACTCATAAAAAACGAAATGCACAACTTCAAAAAGCCAGCGGTTTTCTACCACTGCACATCCTCAGAGAAAGACATGAAATGGCACAGATCGGTTCCATCGACAGAGTTTCATTGGAACTTCAAAGTTCCAAAGTTTGGTAACGGCGTGATGATCCACAACTGTGAGTTCAGGTCGAGGTTAGGAACAGCAAATATAGAGATCAAGACGTTGTCTACTACAGCGATTCTATGCGCCGGGAATACATGCAAATACGTTGTTAGACGTAACGGAATTTATTTCATTGGTTACGAATTGTATTATCCGTTTGGAATGTTTTTAGAATTGTCGAGGCCTGTGGTGAAGCTAGTCGAGCCGTGGACGCCTTGGTCGCCGCAACAACTTAAAGCTTTGCACCGTACTAAGCAGTTTCATCAATGATCATACATACAAAGAGTGACTTTACATCAGTGCACCGGTAAAAAGACACATCCTAGTAGATAAGAAAGTTGTTTAAATGAAAAAAAAAAAATCTAAAAGATTGTAAAATTATTTATCCAGATAATCAATATACAAACTCTAGAACATGTTCTTCTAAGTTTTCTTATTTTTTTGGTGTTTAATTCGCATTATCACAACTGTATATGAAACCAGATAACAAGATGCAGAGTTTAGAAAGAAACATGTTTTGTTTCTTTCCTTCTATGTAAACTTGGCAACTCTGAGATCAATACACAAGAGCATGTTGTTATTCATTTGGTTTTTTGCTTAAGCTCCATATTTTGGAGCCTTCCAAAGTTTGAAAGCAACTTCATGAATGAATCGATCAGTTGGTATAACAAGATTTCCAGAGAGCTACAATTGAAGAAAAAGAGAAACAAAAAAACTCTTGAGATCAAGCTATGCACACTATGTTACAGAGGAGCTTGTATTATGTTTAAGTCATATACCTTTTTGAGAGTTTTAAATGATAATGTATCAACTAAGTCTCTCCGAGTCACCGCATCTTGCCATTGAGCTACTAACATAGGACAGTAGTCCCTGTAGGTTGAACCAAACTCGTCATGAACAAAAACAGTAACTAAGTTCAGAAACGTTGTATTTAAATTCTTACCGAATATCATCTCGTGGCTTTTCACCTCGCATGGTATAGCTCTGACGCGGGACAAGTCCTGCAAACGCGTGGTTAATACCTTCTTGTGGAGTCTTGACAGGAAAAACTGAAGCATCTTTGTCTGTGACAGAACCATAGCTGAGAACAACGGATAGATGTAAGCGAGAAGCAATCACTGAACCTGGCTGAGCCATTTTCATGATACTACCAACCAAAGACTCGATCATTCCCACGTTATCAACACCTATATGCACAAAAACCAAGTCGTATAATAGGCTCACATCTAAACACTTTCCTCCTTCAAATCCAAGCAGACTTAATAGTTCAGTTGATGTGGCGTCTGAAGGAAAGGAATCACTCTTTTGGCATATTTCACTGAGTTGTAACACATCTAAGCCAATAAGCTTTCCGAAAGAAGTCAGAGAAGAACTGTCAGTTACTAAAGCAGCCTTGAGTCCCATAAACCTGCATCACAATAGAAATTAAAGTAAAAACATAGCATCTACTATGGAGATGAAAGAAAAGGTCACAAAACCTTTGAGACAAAGTTGAGATTTCATGTTCACTTCCCTTGGATTTTAATCCACTCTGTTACAGAAAAACAAAAAAAAATCATGATACTCTAGTGTCTCATGAATAGAAGTATGTAACACACATGTATCAGTAATTCACACTCGTATTGTTGATTATAACCGTCTTTAAAAACAACCTAACTTAAGTTTGGATAAAGAAGGTTACTATTAATCAAAAAGTGAAGTGTCTAATCTCACAGCTATGGTATAAGCTTCTGATGCATCCAGCAAATGGGAGAATTCTCGAACTATCCTCTCGTGCTCAGTTTCTGCAACAATTGAATAATACACCATCATATAGTAAATATCCATTTGCAGAATAGCAAAAGCGCAGGCAATGTAACACAAGCGTGATTTGTCTCTAATCCAACAAACCTCAAGTGACGCACAAAATAAAACGGTACACAGGTCTGACCCGGTTCAATTATAATCAACACTAGTCCCAATCAAATTGAAAAAAATGCTAAAGTATAGAGATTATGACCAAAAAATCATATGCTCAACCAAACCATGGACTCTGATACCATATTAACGATAGAACTCACACCCAAAAAAAGCTAGCTACCATACACATATATATTGCACTTGGATCACACACATGATCCATGTGGGACTCTAATAGAAACTATTCGGCGAATCAACGAAAGTGAGAGAGAGACGGAGAGAGACCTGGAGGCGCATGAGGGAGGCTCAAGAAGCTGCAGCTAGCGACGGAAGCGAGTGAATGGATGTGTGTATTTGACGAGTCGACGAATCGAGCCAAGCCATCTCCGTACAGAACAAGTGCTCTGCTTGCTTTGTCCGCCATTATTCTCAAAAAAGCTCGAGGAGAGGGATCGGATTGTGAGAGATAGTGAGGAATAATAAAAGATGATGATCTCCCGACAAAGGTGGTAATACTTATTTTAGGTTTTGAAAGAATAAAATTCTGGTAACAACAAAATTAAATTCAAATATAATGGAGGAATCTCCATTAAATAATTTATTCAACTGAATTTACAGACAGATCAAGAACCATGCTACCACAAAAATGCTCAAAACATAAGTATCCATGTCTATATCTACAGCTATAATCATAACACAAAGAGCATCTCAAACTCCAAACCAATGTCCACTTTTTATGTAATGTATATATAATTTTCTGTAGCACAAGAGGAGACAGAATGTCATAGAGCGAGTCTTGTCTTAATAGGCTTGAGCTTCAACCCCATGTTTTCCGGAGACAGAAGCTCAGGAGAGATTCTTGTTGGGCTCAATGGACTTCTTGGGCTTACGCTCTGTGTTGGACGATACAATCCATACCCCATCAAAAAGTATTCCATTGGTATTACCATTGCCTGTGGCTGTTCCTCTGTCACCAATGACCCACTTCCTTGTACCTCGACTAATGCACCGTACCGTCTGTCTAGTTTTGTAGTCATGTGAACGGCTTCTGAGTGGTAAGCAGAGTTTTCGCCAATGAAGATTAAAGTTCTGCATTGTAGTTTCCTTAACCCTTCGCTTAGATCCACTCTCCTGTATTCACACCACACCAAACCAATATATATATAAGATACTATTCTATCCGTTTCAATCTAATTATTGTTGTAAAGTGAAATTGGGGTTTCAGAATAAATATTGTTTTATGATTTCAAGGCAATTTTATTAGTTTTATATTTTATTTTAGTGAAACCAAAATATTGTTCTATGATTTCAAGGCAATTTTAATAGTTTTATATGTTATTTTTTTTTTTATTGGTTGAATATAGTTAGATTTATAAATAATGATGTTTTTATTTAATATTTTTTTAATCTGTATGCATAAACCTAGAACGACAACTAAAATGAAACGGGTGGAGTATGTTTTTTCAGTTTGGTAATGAGAAAGAGATGACTCAAAGAGCAATATGTTTTACCCGTTGATTGCTTCAAGGAATCTCCATACATTTGTACTCTGCCGCTCGCAAAGTAACTGTGATAGTGGAGAACACAATATATTAATTTTACTTCCAAAAATGTCAAAGCATCAGTGAATTGCAAAGAAAAGAGAAGAAATAAATTTACTAACTCTTCTGCATTCTTGAACAATATCTGATTCTGGAACTTGAGCACTACCACGAACTTCCTATAAATAACATATGTCTGAGGCATTATAGAAATGCAAATCACTATTTATATAAAAAAATTATAATACATGAGAAGTGAGATTATACCTTACTGAAGTACCGTTTTAGTAACAGTTCTTTAACAACACCGCACATGCCATAATAGTAAAGTAAATTAGACATTACCTGCATAAAAATTATGGAAATGTCTGATATGAGAATTAGATAATTAAGGTCATAACCACAAGATGAAGATATCATTGTGAAAAGAAATTACCTTATTGCATAACCATTCAGACCAAGAAGGGGCTTGGCACAGTGGAGAGACGAGTATTAATCCCAGAACTCTCTGCCTGTACTTCATCTGAAATAATTAAAGTTCAAGGAAAATTAAAAAAAAATATATATCAAACAGAATCATATGCTTAAGAGAGGTACTGTTACTGTTGAATCATCACAAGTACTTACAGCAAATAAGGTCAGAATGTAAGCTCCTGCTGTGACACCCATACACATCACTGCACCAAGTCTGGATAAGAGCCAATAAGCAATAAAGTAAAAGGAAATTAGAAAAAATAAAATAGGCAGCTTAATAAATTAAACACGCACAAATAAAACTTATGTGAATTTCTACCCGAAATAGTTAAGAATCTCGACGATTTGGTCTGCTAAGTCATCAGCTGAGAGCAAAGGAGCATTAACACCGATCACTGGAGCTCCCAACTGCAATGACTCTTGAAGAAAGCGTTGTAATAAGGGATATGAATTGCATTACTAAAAGATTTTGTAAGAATATGAAACATGAGTTACCAACCTCATGGCCAATAGGACTGATGTGGTATATGCAAAAGTTGTGGAGTAACAAGGAACTAGCTTCTGGACAAAACAATAATCCTTGAAAAGAAAACATATCTGCAAGCAAACAAGACAAACATAAAACATATTACAAAACAAGCCCCAATTCAAAAGTTTCAATTACTGAACTACTAAAGTGATGGATTATTTGGCTTACAATTAAGAGCGACATCAGGATATGTGATAAGAGCAGGTTTATCAGGATCTCCACAAACGGCAACACATACCGGGCCATATGTAGTCTCCACTAGGTGTTCCTGTGAAAGTAGAATTTAATTCAGTGAACTATTACTCTATGCAATAAATGAATATGCATAGATTAGGACCACACACACTTATAACGTTCATTCCCCTTGTGATATTATTTACTTGATTAGGAAAAAACAAATAATTTAAAAAAGAGTGTACCAACTCTTCCCATTAAAACAGTATAATCATTACCAGCAAATACGAATTCGTCAAACAAAATGGATCATACAAAAATTTACCATAATTTATGATGAATTAAAAAAAAAATCCTTAGAAAATTTAGAACCAAGAAGAGTTGTATACATGGATTGGTAGATCAAAATATTCACGTTCCAGATAAATTGAGACATGCATTGGAGAAGACATGAAAAGACCAAACCTAAAGTAGAATCAACGAACCAGATGATCAGACAACACCATTTCGATATATTACCGACACAACAAAACCATCATTCCAGTTTCAGCTCCAAATAATAACGAAACATTTTCCCCAGCCATTGTTTTATCACAAAATGATTCCAGAAGAAAATTGCTAAAACCTATTATCATAATCAAAAAACTCCAATAGGGGACAATAATAGTAATAATAAAATCCACATAAATAATGGATAAATAATAACTTTAATAAAGCAACTCAAAAGAATGCAGAAAGCAAAAAAAAAAAATCAAAAAAATCAATAAACTACCATTTCTCCTATCTTGTTCTTCCCGTAAGGTAAACCAAACAGAATCTTGAAAAGCTCTTAACAGAAGACAAAAGCTCGTAAGATAATTTACCTGTCCTCCAAGAGACATTGCCTCCATATCAATGGAGACAGAACCGCTTGAATCCCCCATCTCTCTCTCTCTATCTCCTCTGTATATTCTCAAAAATAAGCTGAGTTTTATCTATCTTTTCATGACCTTCTCTCTTCTCTTCTCTCTCACAAAAACGATGGCTATCTTCGTTTTCTTCTGTTTATAAATAGAAGACTTGTGACTTAAAATATAAAAAAAAAATTAACAGAAAACTCGTTACGCGACTCGTACTGAGTCACCGACGGTCGACTCGGGTTTAATGTAGGACGGACCTGCATAATAAAAATATAAAAATCACAGGGGACTAACTACATACCATGATCAACTTAACCTTGGTTAAGGGACCGACAGTTTCTTATTCTTCTTCCATATTTTACATTTTCACTCCCTATATTTTCTTAATCATTCAAATAGATGCCAACTTCTTTCTAATGTACTCTATTAACCCAAAACGTGTCGGCGACTTCTTTTTCTACTGTTTTTACTTTCTTTTATATTTTCTTTAATGGACATGTATGTGTACTTTATTTATATTTTCATCAGAAAATTAAATAGAAATTTATGAAAATGAAGGAGGAGGTTAAAAGAAGAGTGTAAAAAACTTTCTCTTCGAGAGGAGGGACGATAGTGATACATATAAGAGTAAAGGGGTCAAAATAAAAGAAACGTGGTTTTAGATAAAAAGTCCGCGTACTGTTGACTTTGTGAGTAAATTGGTTTTAGGCGGGACACGGTGTATCCAGGAGACAGGATGATGAATTCTCAGCCGTCAGATTTTAACTTATTTTTGTCGTCTTTCCTTTTTATGTTGAGTCTTCTTTCTCCGTGTTGTTAAATATGAACACCGTGTGGTTTGCTATGGCAAAAAACGGGGCCCATTGCGTTGGAGAGTGAGAACACACATGTCGTTTTCTTGTCGAGTTGGTATGTGTCATTTGCACCCAACAAGAGCGTAAAACCATAAGTCCCTTTTGCTTAATTATAAATCTGGCCAAAACTTTGAAATTTCCTTTTTCTAATAGTTTCTTTTTTCTTTTGTCAAGATTATAATTTTGATTTTTTTCAGATTTTTCGAATTTCCTTTCTTATAATTCATTTTTTCGTTCTGAGCATCATAATTAAGTTGACCGTGACATAAAAATAGAAACAAAAAAAGACATTTATATCAGTTTTTAATGATCGGGAAAATATTTAAAAGCTAAAATTTATGGGGATTACAGCTTTTAAACATGTAAAAACCTGGTGAATAGTTTAAAGAATGGAAGAATCCGTATCTCTTAAACCAGCTTCATCTGATTGATTGATTTATTTACTTTTTCGGAATCGTAGGATATAATTTGACTAATTGATATAGCAAGCACACAATCTTTATTACGGAGTAATAAATACTCATTTATTTTAATCGTGCTAATTAAAGTTCATTGATTTATCAAACGTGTATTGACTTGAATGGTGGTAATGACAAACTCGATGGAAGGAAGATTCTCAATCACATTGCGTTGTGCTTATGAAATTTTTATATTCTATTCTTATTTTCAAATTATATGATTGATTGCAACGCAACAACTTAAGTCACATTTAAAAGTTTGTTCAATTTAATATCTAGAGATCAAAAGGGTGACGAATTCAAAATGAAAAGCTCATTAGTCACCGAATGAATGTACCTATATTTTATTTTCTGAGTAATAATTACATATTAGTGCCATTGCATTCTTAGAGTCTTATCGCCAGCTTTTGTTTTCATATATTTTTTTTTATATCTTATGCTTTCCATGGAAATATTTTAATGATTAAACCACCAACCATGTTTCTTAATCTTTACATTTAGGATACCATTTTAATATGTATGTTCCTATCGATCAGATGATGTAATGATCACCTATAAGACTTGGAAATCATGTATTTTAGTGTATGTTCATTTTTCTTCTTTCTATAGTACATGCTCAGTTTCTATTATAACATATTGTTATTTGATTAACAATTTCACATTCTCAACTGACAGATGGAGTTGTGGAAATAATGATTTATTTATAACAAATTAAGGAATATAGTATAAAAGTCGGTTATTTTTTATGGGTCTTTTGATTTCGATCTATCGGTCACACTACTATCTACAACAAAAAAAATGTTTAGTTTTAATTTTCTTCTAAAATGCCAGGCAGTTTCCTTACATATGATTGAATTGTTGTTATCAGCTTTAAATTTTAAAAGAGGGGAGACTTTCAATTTCATTTAAGAACCATGCAGTGGTTGTTTGATGAATTAAGTGACCAACAGTAACTGTTGCCCTAATTTCTGATTAATGAGGGCACGTGTGACGCCATTACTCAACTTTAAAGCTTAGCTTAAGATTTGGTTAATACTAAAATAAATAAATAATTTTGTTGATGTCTCCATCTCTCCACCATCACTCATCAATCCAATATACGAATCTTCCCATTATGTAGATATGCATATGCTTCTCCACGAAATCTTCGCCGACAATATTTGTGTAGTAAATAGTAGTATGTAGATACGTCCACACGCAGAAAGAAGCATACTGTTTTGTAGTGAAATTGTGTAGAACAATATCACCAAAAAGCATATTAAAAAGTTACATTAGATTTGCTTCTTACATTATCTAGTGACATTTCTTTGCTTTTAATCCAATTCATTACATCATGGCTATTGTCTTACATGGAAGTTGTTGCAAATGTTAACTACGTGTCCATCCGAAGAAACCTCCATTACTTCGAGTTTAAAGAAGATGGGATTAAAACATTCCTACTTCTCGAAATGAATCCAACAACAATACAATTTTAGAATATTCCTGGGATATATAGTTTATCTTGTGTGTGTTGTTATATCTAACGTATTGTTTTGTAAATAGTGGATCCATTCATACGAAGAATAATATAGAACTCGAATTTAACTCGCGGTGAGAGAAACTATTTATAATGTTTAGATTTGGTAAAAAAATGAAACTACAATTTTTTTACCAGAAAAAATAATATTATAGAACCAATCTTAAAATCATGTCATCAAAGCCATATCAAGATATTCTTTTCAGTTTACACAGCAAAAACTACATCAACTTAAAAAAAAGTCACTCATTTTACCATATAATTTTTGCTTCATTATCATTTTACCATTTGAAATATTTTGCCTCAACCAAAACTTCATCATCTCTGAAATTCTGAAAGTATAATTGACGGGATAAAAGCTCACAAAGGAGCACACGAAGGCCCATTAATACTGACTGCACAAAGCAAATGATAAAAACAACGAAGCCCAATAATTGAACTAATCGAAGCTCTTTGTTATACCTTAAATCATTTCTAGCTGTAGCAGTGTGTCTGCATCTCTGATTACTTCATCTTGACTAATTACCTTATTGATCACGTGATAAGTAATACGTGAACTGGAGAACATGTTCATGCACCTGCTGGTTTCCTCTTGATCTCTATTTCTCCTGAGCCATGATTTAGAGAGTAACAAGCAAAACTATCTAGAAACCGAACCAGTTGCACTATTAAGTAGTAAATCATACTTTAGAGAAGCATATCTCTAATCTAATGGTCTTAAATCTATTTTTTTTTTGTAAAACAATCTTAAATCTATTCGATCAAGATTTTGGCAAATGGATAGGAATATATATATTTAGTCTAATGTCTTAAATTAAACCATAACAATTACTATAAATCAGTGTTCTAAAAATCGGTTTAGACGTCGCTTAGGCATTCACCTAATTTATAAATCATATATGAGGAAAACGTTATTTTCAAACTAATTTTTAAAAATATTAGTTTTGATGTTCAAAAAATCAGTCTAAACTTTCGTCTAGTCAATAAATCCTCTACAAAACGTCTAACCATAACCTAATGATTTTAGAAACAGTACTATAAATTACAGTAAAAAGTAAAAAATGAAAACAAGTGAAAAAGATGGTAATATAAATACATTTTATCCACCTGAGCTTTTAGTAAACGTTTTAGAGACTCGCCTGGTTATCTCCGCGCCAAGAGGAACAAAAGAAGAAAAAAAAACTAAACAATCAAAATGGCGATGATCACGCGCAACATCGCCACGCGCCTCCCTCTCCTCCTCCAATCCCAACGCGCCGCCGCTGTCTCCCACATCCACACATCCCTCCCATCTCTCTCCCCCTCGACATCACCGACCTCCTTCACCAGACCAGGTCCTCCTTCCACCTCCTCATCTCCTCCTCCTCAAGGTCTCTCGAAGACGGCGGAGTTTGTGATCTCCAAAGTCGATGATCTCATGAACTGGGCTCGCAGGGGATCGATCTGGCCTATGACATTCGGCTTAGCCTGCTGCGCCGTGGAGATGATGCATACGGGTGCTGCTCGCTACGATCTGGATCGATTCGGTATCATTTTCAGGCCGAGTCCTCGTCAGTCTGATTGTATGATTGTCGCTGGGACGCTTACTAACAAGATGGCTCCTGCTCTTCGCAAGTATGTCTTCTTCGTTACTGTTGCTCTGCTTGTTGATAGACTTGCTTAGGTGATTGTGATTGGGATTGGGATTATCTATTTTTTTCTTGCTATTTAGGGTTAATGTGTTCTGATTTGTGTTGGTTGGTCTGTGTGAAATTGAGAGTTTCTGTGTGGATGTAAGACTAGCTTTAGGTTTTGTTTTGAGTTCATGAACTTAGGTGAAATTTAGCGTACAGAGATGATGAGTAAGCTATGCCATGTAGGAGTTATATCTCGTTTCGTGTAACCTCTGTGCTTTTCTTTTGTGGGGGAGATAAGGATTTTAGATTTTTTTTTAGCTTTGGGAAAGTCTAGGGGTGGGCACTTTATCCGATACCCGAACTCGTACCCGAACCCGACCCGAAATATCCGAACCGAAATAGTAAAATACCCGAACGGGTATTGAGTTAGGAGAGTTTGGATATCCGAATCCGAACGGGTATTACCCGAACCCGAACGGGTATCCGAAGATAACCGAACATATGTACATATACCTATTTATTCCTAGTTTATTTATCTCATTTTATTAAAAATATTTATATTAATGTTATCTATAATTTAAGATCAGATAATATACATATAATTGTAAAAAAAAAAAAATTTGTTACTCATTTAAAATGTATATTAAGCTTCTTATTTCTTATTTTAAACAAAATTTGCATCCAAAATTCAAAAATAACAACCACAATAATGAATTTTATTTTCAATAATTTATTTTCAAAATTATTAATCGTCTAACTTATTAAACATTTTAAAAACATAAAAGTTAATAGTTAAATTTTAAATACATGAAACTTAAGTAATAAAGAATTTGAAATTTTCTTTCAAAATCTAAATATCCGAATCCGACCCGAAATAACTGAATCCGAACTAAAAATATCCGAACCCGACCCGATATGTAAAAATACCCGAACGGGTTCTATACCCCAATACCGAAATACCCGAAAACCTGAAATACCCGACCCGAACCCGAATGGGTACCCGAACGCCCACCCCTATGGGAAACAATGTGTTAGTGTCAGCTATCATGGTTGTATTTAGTAAATTTGGTATTACTAGTTAGAGGTTGGAGATTCATTGTTATTATGTTTTGTTTGAAATAATTTGTAGCTACTTCTTTCTTCTGAGTTCTTACTGTTTTTAGAATCTTGCTTACTTTGCTTGGTTGTCTTGGAGATCTGATTATTCATTGTACTGCGAGGTGTGTTGTTAATGGGAAATTGACATCTGACACACTTGATAAGCTTCCTTATTCTTATGAAGCTTTCATTGAACTGCAGAGATTGTAAATAAACGTATTCTATGGTTATTTTTTTGGTAGGCAGGTGAGCTTATATACCGATGATGTATTTAGGCCCCAGGCATTAGAGATAGAAAATATCCCAGGTTAATCTACTAGCCACAACGAACCATTGGTTCTCAAAACATCAACCACTGAGGCGAGCAACTTTTTGATGCATTTGAGAGATCATTGTTAGCTTGCTTATAAGATGTTGGTGTAGATTAGCTCTTATGCTGAATAAACTAATAGTGATCGAACTACTATTTCGGTTTAAAACTCTCTCTTTTAACCCACAAACTCAGGCTTAGGTGTCTGGTAGAAGTATTCTATGTGGATCAACCCAAATGTTCTTTTTAATCCTATGTAAAGAATTTACTAGTTTTCTAATATCTGGAAACAATGAGACAGGGTTTATGACCAAATGCCGGAGCCAAGGTGGGTGATTTCAATGGGAAGCTGCGCCAACGGAGGTGGATACTACCACTACTCCTACTCAGTGGTTCGAGGCTGTGACAGAATTGTGCCAGTAGACATCTACGTCCCTGGATGCCCTCCAACAGCTGAGGCATTGCTCTATGGACTTCTCCAGCTTCAGAAGAAAATCAACAGGCGCAAGGATTTCTTGCACTGGTGGAACAAGTGATCAAAATCCTCCTTCCAATGCCAAATCGAGTTTTGTTTTCAGTCCACTGTTACCAAAAGCTTGGGGCTAATAAACACATGGATCGTTTCAATGCAATGTTTCGTTTGTGGTGGAGATTGCCATGTAAAGAAGTGCACTTGGAAGTTTTTTTGTTTTTTTTTTCCAGTTCTAAGTTTATTTGTGGAAACTCGAATAAACATAAGATTATGTTGTTCTTTTTGTTATATCGACCAGTTTATCAGCTAAGAATCTTCTGATTCTTGTTAATTATTAAACCATTCGCACGTGTGTAATTTTATGCAAAGACGAGCCAGTGAGCCTAAAGAAAAAGCCCGTATGTCTTATTTTATTAATAAGGTCCATTAACGTTAGGCCCATAACAACCCTAACCATAAAAATTGAACGAGCCCATCTTTTTCCGTAATATAGAAAATCTATAAATACCAACCGGCCGCTCTAAATTTCCCCGAGAAAGGAAACTTTGCTTCTCGAGAGAGAGAAGTATCTTCGAGCCAGCGATAAAGTTGTGTTAACAATAAGTAATCGTTCGTCGTCGTCTTCACTGAGAAAATACTGTAAGCAATGTCTAACGATCACAAGAAAAGACTTGAGTCTAGGTAATTCGATTCTTCTTAGTAAACTTTGTTTAATCATATACCGATTTACTATTCCGGATTCTTATTAGGTTAGAGTGGGAAGGTTTCTCCGAATCAAAGATCAAAAGTGATGGAAATTGCCAGGTTATATAATTACTAATCTTTCTAAATCCATTTATCATCATCAAGTTTCTTATTATGATCGTATATCCTGAAGAATGTTTCTGTTATTACAGTTTAGCTCTATATCTGATCAGCTCTTCAAGTCACCGGACTATCATGAAAAAGTTCGAGAAAGAATAGTGAAACAGGTATTAATGCATCAATCTTAGAAACTTTTTTAAAAAATTTACGGACTGTTGTTTTGTTGTTAACATAGACTTACTCTCATGATGTTATATATGAACTCTTTTCAGCTTAAAACTTGTCCAAAGTTGTACAAAGAGTTTGTTGGCATGGACTCGAGTAAGAAAAGAACAAATGATCTTCCCAAGGACTACTCTGAGTATGTCAAGAACATGTCCAAGAACGGTGTTTGGGGTGATAGCGTCACGTTGCAGGCAGCTGCTGATACGGTTTAACATCTATTTGAGTTTTGATTTTACTCACTTGTTTAAGCTTAATGAACAAATGATTTTCGGTTATGCAGTTTGGGGTGAAGATAGTAGTCATTACATCAGAGAAAGAAGTACCTTCCATGGAGATTGTTCCTAAGTCTTTGACACTCGAGAGAGTCATTTACTTGAGCTATTTGACAGGGGTCCATTACAACTCAATCTACTTAAAAGGTGTGCTTCACACTTTCTTCTTATACTCGAGTTCATACCTTATCTAATCTTCTTCTTCGCAAGTCTTAACTTCATTTTGTTGATTGTTTCAGGTTCAGAGACAGATGCTGCTCCCATGGAGCTACCGGGGAAGAGTAACAACAAGAATATGAATAAGAGTGAGAATGACAAGGACATGAAGCCACATGGGAAGAATGAGAACGATAAGAACAAAAACAACCAGAAGAAGAACAAGGAGAAGGGCAAGAACAAAACGAAGATATAGGCTGCAAGGAGTTTTATACTTGAGTTACAAAACGGTAACAAACAGATATGTTAGTATTACTAGATACCTTGCTATTCCCTTGATTGTTTCATATGCAAGTACTTACGTTTGTGCTTGTAAAATGAGGTTCTTGTTTCATTTGGGAAACATATATGCTAATAAAATGTAAACGCAGACCCAATCGCACTTTATCTCCAACGACAATAAATGTTATAGAGCCAAACTTTGTTGCTTTGAATGTTAAGAGCATAATGAACTATGTCATCTTCTAGTCAAATAAAACAAAAACTCTGAAGCTAGATTCCAACGTACTGGAAAACCAAGTTCATGTATAGAGTATAAGCAAATTGGCTAGAAAGTCAAACTGCATATTATTCATTTATCATCAAAACATGGACAACAAGAACATATCTGGTTAACTGACATCATTCAACCATTTTGTTTGAGGCCAAGTCGTCACTAAAACAAAAAAACACTCAAGATTTTGTTTTAAGAGCGTAGACTACTCTTCTTTTGAATGATCATTCAGGTGCTAATGCTTTTTGAGAGCATTCATCTTGTCCCTGAGGTAATAAAGTTTCGCTCTTCTTACCCTCTTCTTGTCCAACACCTTAATCTCCCTCAGGTTTGGAGAATACCTATCAGCAAAACACCCCCACTCACATATCAGCAGTTTTCTTATGCAAGGAGCCTTTTGAGGCTCTAAGAATGTAAATCCAACTCCGCCAAAAGTTTAAAATACTTACAAGGGGAACATTGATTCGACTCCCACTCCAGCCACAAGCCTTCTAATCCTAAACGTAGAGTTAAGACCAGCATTACGCCTTGCAATGACAATGCCTTTCACGATTGAAACACGCCTCTTGTTCTCAGGCACTTCCTGTTTCAAAACAAGGGAAACCCAACAAAGTTAAATGCAACAAAGGTTTGATCCTTTGGAAGGCATCTCTCTCCTACGAGTTTCAATAGTATTTACCACTTTGAGCTGCACAATGTAACCAGGCCTTATCTCAGGTATCTCTCTACGAGTTCTCACTTCCTCAACTGCCTCCTTGTCTACAATCTACACAAGAATGCGACTTTTGTAACCAGTGATTTATTTATCCATTACCAATCGTCAAAGTTCAAAAGTTGTACCTGCATTATATGCTTGGCAGTTTTATCAAGCCTCTTGAACTTGATTCTTGGAGGCGCATCAGGAGCTGACACAGAAAGTCCTTGAGAAGGAGTAGACTGAACAGAATCTCCAACGGTGGAAAAGCACCTCGATGAATACGTAAAGTTATGTTTCTGCCAATCACCATTAAAAGTCAAAGAATATCTCAAAAACACAAAGAAGCCTAATCTAAAACAACAAGAGCATGAAACTGGTTTCATCTGGCATCTACATAACAATTACTACCACACGAGAGAAAGCCCACGAGAACCAACAAACAAACTAAAATCGATGATGCTTTGGGACAATGAAGCATTTTAATCTTCCAATTTCAACCTAACCATCATCATTTTTCTATCTTGTGATTACCATAGCGATCAGAATCCCTCACATATGTTATAGAATGTGTTTCCCTTTGTCATTCATTGAACGTGATTACAAGATATATATACACAAGTTAGTTGAGTTGTTACACAATACAAGGGATAAGATCTTAGAGGTTAGTAGATCCTAGAATATAGGTAGGCATATTCTATCACCCTCCCTCAGTCTAATCGTCGGGTGAACGAACGTTTAGACTGGCTTTGAACTCATCGAATAAGGAAGATGGTAGCCCTTTCGTAAAGATGTCCGCGTATTGAGATGTGGAAGGAACATGTAGCACACGAACTTGGCCCATAGCAACTTTCTCTCTAACAAAGTGAATGTCGATCTCGATATGCTTTGTACGCTGATGTTTTACCGGATTATTTGAAAGGTAGACCGCACTCACATTATCGCAGTAAACCAATGTTGCCGACGTAATGGGACAGTGAAGCTCTAGGAGAAGATTACGTATCCAACACGTCTCAGCAACTGCGTTAGCTACGCCTTTATATTCTGCTTTGGAGCTGGATCGAGAGACCGTCTGCTGTCTTTTGGAAGACCATGAAATGAGATTATCGCCTAAGAAGATGCAGTACCCAGAAGTGGACCTTCGAGTGTCTGGGCATCCTGCCCAATCGGCATCCGTATATGCTGTTAGAGACTTAGACTTGGACTTGTGAAGCTGTAAACCGTTGGTGATTGTTCCTTGGAGGTACCGGAGAACGCGTTTCATTGCGAGGAGATGAGGGAGGCGTGGATCATGCATGTATAAGCATAGCTGATGGACTGCATACTGAATATCTGGACGAGTTAGAGTCAAGTATTGAAGCGCTCCAGCAATGCTTCTGTAGTAGGTGACGTCTTTGATCCTGTCACCTTCTTCTGCCGAAAGTTTAGACTTTAAGTCTACCGGAGTGGATATGGGTTTGCAGTCTTGCATTTTTGCACGAACAAGGAGGTCTTTAGCATATGCTGACTGGCTGAGAAATAAACCCCCTTTCTTGTACTCTGCTTTTATGGCAAGAAAATACGAGAGCCTGCCTTCATCGGACATTTCAAACTCCTTCTTTAAAAGGCTGGTGAAGTGAAGACGAAGTTGTGGAGAAGAGGCGGTGATGAGTATGTCATCGACATACAGCAGAATGTAAGCACGATCTTGACCTCGTGCATAGACATAGAGAGAAGTATCGCTGGTGGTCTTGACGAAGCCTAGTTTGAGAGCAAAGTCTGAGAAGCGAGCGTTCTAGGCACGTGGAGCTTGCTTGAGTCCGTATAGAGCTTTGTTGAGTCTGCAAACGTAGTTAGGTTTAGCCGGATCAACCATTCCAGGAGGCTGGTGCATATAGACCGTCTCGTCGAGGAGTCCATGTAAGAACGCATTCTTGACGTCCAGTTGATGTACCTCCCAATCGTTGGCAAGAGCAAGGTGTAAAACGGCCCGGATTGTGACTGGTTTGACAACTGGGGAGAAGGTTTCATCGTAGTCCATGCCGTGTTCTTGTGACTTTCCGTTCGCGACCAGAAGAGATTTGTGACGTCGTATCTTTCCATCCGGACCTGTCTTATGCTTATATAACCAAATAGATCGAATAATGTTAGCATTAGCAGGTCTAGGTACAAGCGTAAACGTCTTATTCTTAACTAAAGCACCGTACTCATCACTCATACTCGGGTTCCAGTTAGGATCAGAAAGAGCTTTGAGATGGCTTTTTGGAATGGGAGAGATGGTGGTGGTGTTTAGAGATGTGACAGACCTTTGTTTGCGAGTGCCGTCCCGACTCCGAGTAGTCATTGGATGACGTATCGGCTGAGTAGACGGAGCCGGAGGCATAACGACAGGCTGAGATTGAGCTGTGGAAGGTGCTGTCAAAGAAGGAGACTGGATTCTTGAGAAAGGAGATTCCAGAATAGCTTTGAACAGAGGATGAGTTTGTGTTTCATGATCAAGGAAGTTATAGGCTTTTTGGTGGGATTTTGCGGCTGGTTCAGCTGCAGGAAATTTTGTTTCATCAAAGATAACATGACGGGAGATGATAATTTTTCTGGTTTTGAGGTCAAGACATCTGTATCCTCGATGATTTGTAGGGTAACCGAGAAATAGAGATGGGGAAGAGCGGGGCGCAAGTTTATGAAGAAAAGAGTGGTTTAAGTTGGGGAAACAAAGGCATCCAAAGGTACGAAGGTGATCATAGGTGGGCTTTTTATTGTGAAGCTTTTGGAATGTTATTTGTTTGTTGATGGAGGTAGAAGGAAGGATGTTTAAGAGGTGAACGGATGTGTGAAGGGCTTCGACCCAAAAAGAGGGAGAGAGTCGGGCCTGGTAGAGAAGAGTACGAATGGTGTTGTTGATGGTGCGTATCATACGTTCGGAACGTCCGTTTTGTTGAGAAGAGTGAGGACAGGAGAATCGAACATTAACACCATTAGCCGAGAAATAATTGTGAAATTCGGCATTGTTATACTCTCCTCCATTATCACACTGGAAGGATTGAATTGTGGTTTTGAACTGTGTTTTCACAAAGGAAGCAAAATGAGTGAATTTTGTGAAAACTTCTGATTTTCTGCGCAAAGGATAAACCCAAACAAAGTGAGAATAGTCATCTAAAAATAAGACATAGTATCGTATTCCACTAATGCTGGGAACAGGAGATGTCCAGATATCAGAGTGTATTAGTTCAAATGGAGAAGACACAATTCGATTACTTGAATGAAAAGGCAGTTTTAAGTGTTTACCCATTTGACAAGCCTCACAACAGATTGGAAGCTTGCCTTTATTACAAGAAATAAGCTGAGAAGAAATTAAAGACTGAAGAGAAGAATTATTGACGTGGCCAAGTCTTTTATGCCACAAGTCTGGAGCTGCAATGATAAAAGCTGAAGGTGAAGAGGAAGTCGCCGGTTTACTCAGCTGACTAGCGACGGAGTAGAGATCTCCGGAGCTATTACTGCGGAGCAGAATCTTCTTGGTGTTGAGATCCTTAATAGAAAAACCAAAAGGGTCGAATTCGACCGAACACCAATTCTCATTAGTAAACCGACGAACAGAAATAAGGTTTTTGATGATATTAGGAGCAACAAAGATATTTTTGAGAGCAAGGGTACGAGATGGTGTTTGGATAAATGAATGACCAGAAGAAGTAATAGGGATAGAAGTACCGTTACCGACTATGACCGAGTTTCCGGTGTTTTGTTTAAGAACAGAGTTTAGCATACCTGACGACGATGCTAAGTGAGCCGTTGCACCAGAGTCCATGTACCAGTCCGCTGCGCCTGGATCTCCGATGGTCATGGTGTTGAATGCTTGGGCAAAGTCGGTGGTTGGTTGGAGCTCAGCAACATTGGCTTGTGCAGGTCTTTGCGGTGGTGGTCCAAGTATACCGCGGGGAGACTGCATCCATGGTGTGGGGTACTGTGGCCATTGCATCATCGTGTTGGGGAAGAATGGCTGGTGCCATGTTTGGTTCCAATTTGGTGACCAGTTGTTGTTCCAGAAGCGGCCACGTCCACGACCTCTCCCACGTCCACGACCGCGGTTTTGTCTATCATTGTTGCGAGGTTGAGATGGAGCTTTTTCTGTGTTGACAGTCAGAGCGGTTGAGGAGGAGGGAGTGTTGTTGGTTGTTGGAGATTTGTTGTTGCGTTTGAGTCTCGTTTCTTCATTCACAAGCATTGATTTGGCAGAGTCAAATGTTGGGAACGGTTCCTTATGCTTGATAACATTTATGATGTTATCATACTTCTCGTTCAAGCCATTGAGAAGGTACAAAACTAGTGTTCTGTCTGCAACAGGAGCATCAAGATTAGCCAAAAGATCAGAAGTAGATTTAAGTTTTTGACAATACTCATGTATGGTGAGATCTCCGAGCTCGGTAGTTCTCAGATCGTGATCGAGCTGCAGTGCGCGAGACTCCTTGTTATCTCTGAACTGGTTCTCGATCCTAAGCCAGACATCTCGTGCCGTGCCGCCGGTTTTGAATGTGCTTTGGAAGAGAGGTTCTGCGAGAGTTCCGTAGAGCCATAGTTTCACCAGCCCATCACGTTTCTTCCACGGGGTATCATCGTCGTTGGCTGGTACGGAAGTGCCGTCAAGGTGTCCCAATACGTCAAATGCGAGGCAGTGCATGAGAAGTAATTCACGCCAGGCATCGTATTTGTGATCTTCGAGGTCAAGCTTGATAGGTATGTGTGTTTTGATGTTGGTAACACCAAAACATCGTTCACGCTCATTGTTGTTATCCATGAGGGAAGCGAAATGGAATAACAGAAGTAGAAAAAGAGTAGAATGATAGAAGAATGAAAGAAAATGAAAGAGAAGAGGAAGATTTATCGAGAGAAGAGATGTAGAAAAGGTCAAAGGAGCTTTGAAGCTTCTGATACCATGTTATAGAATGTGTTTCCCTTTGTCATTCATTGAACGTGATTACAAGATATATATACACAAGTTAGTTGAGTTGTTACACAATACAAGGGATAAGATCTTAGAGGTTAGTAGATTCTAGAATATAGGTAGGCATATTCTATCAACATAAACATTCTAAGCTAAATCTACACGATTACTCATCAGTGTTCAGCAAGAACAACCCAATAGCAAAGCTTCCATCTTTTCTACAGTAATAGCAAACTGTAACCAATTTGAGCTTAGATCTCTATTGATAACTAATCATCCGAGAAGAATACCAATTAATACACAACAATTAGCTAAAAACGAGAGAAGTGGCTTACAGGTAGTAATAAGGAAGAGGAAGAAACAGACTTTGTCAACGAGCTAATGAGATACTTCGCTGGTGTATCGAAAGCTCTGGTGGAACGGAAAGAATCATTATGAGACAAGTTTGGAGAAGAAGACGAAGTGAAACGGGGAAGAGTGTTGGAGATGGAGAAACGGTTTCTCTGGAGCAATCTTGTACTGCTACGAATCGATTGCATTTTCTCCGTAAAGAGATGATTCGATTCTAGTGCTCTGAAGGAATTCCAAATCTGTTTGGTTTGGAGAAGTTTTACAGCGGAGTTTGAGTCCAAAGAAATGTGAGAAGCTGCAAAAACCCTCGCCATCTCCTCCAAGGTTCTTTTCTTTATTGATAATTTGCGTTTTAACCCCTGATATTTTAAGTTTTATTTCAATTGAACCCTTTATTTTGTTTCCTCTGTTGATTAGTAATTTTATGCGCCCTGACTGATTGTTTAAGGTTTTCTTTATCACATCCAAATGCTAAATACACAGTTGATTATTCTTCACCGTCTGGAAAAAGCAGCTTGAACTTTCTATTTTTCTTCAAAGAAAAAAAAAAAAAGTCTTCAACCATTCCTATCAACAAATAATTCCTCCAACTGTTTTTTTCACAAATCCATTAAGGAAACGTTGAATCCGTTATTAACGGTTTCTTCACCGTCTTGTTTTGTGAATGAGAAAAAAAAACACGTTTCTCAAGCCAAAAGTCTCATTCTTCAAATGATTTCACACGCAAAATATGCTTCTCTTACAAAATCGACCGCAAATTTTCAAAACGATGTCGGATTCATTTCACTAAACGGCACTGTAGTTCTGACTAATTCTGAAAGCATATGGATATTTCAAAGCCGGTTGTTGTTATCTCGAAGCAAAACTCAATTATGTAGCTATTGAACATTGGAGCGTTTACAATCTTGGATTTGTTAGAGGTAACCTATATTTTCAGTTTTTGTATGTATTAAGCTTAGCTTAGATCATATTTTTACTCAGTTTCCACCAAAATATTAGTCGGTTCAAATTAAACCAAGTAACAATCACATTTATCTTCACATTATAATCGAATTTCTAGTCAAGTTTTTGATCAGAAGACTTGTAAAACAAGCTCTTATGGTACGCAGACAAGCTTAATTCACGATTTAAGCGAAGAAGGAGAAGAACAAACATCCATAAATAGAATAGAATAATATCATATCAAAATAATATCGCAAAATCGTCTAGAAATCACAAAGCCACAATAAGATAAAAGAAAATAGAAAGAGATCTATAGCTCCGGAATAAACACCAATATCATAAATAATGCTACTACTCGATCAATTTTTTTTCAAAATAATATTCTCCATCACAAAGGCTTTAGATCCGAAGAGCAGAGCCGAAAACAAGAGCTGCAACAGCTGCAACACCAGCTGAGACGATGGAAGGCGAGAAAGCACCAGATCCAGAAGTAGGACTTGGCGCTGGTGCCTCACTCTGAGCTGAAGCAACGGTAGCGACGACGGAGACAATCACTGCGACGAGAGCAACAACGGAAGCCTTAGAGATCGCCATTTTCAGAGATTTGTTAGAGAGTAAAAAAAGGAGGCTAGGGTTTTTGTTATTTCGAAAATACTTTAAACTCAGAAAGGTTTTTGTAAAATTAGCAATGTGTTGAGGCGTTTATAAAGAGGTTGAGCATACGCGGAGCTGTCCGGTTTAGGTAACCGGTTTTTCCAGCATTACAGCTGGTCCCGCCAATCATGACGATCAACGGTTTATATTATTCCAATGTTTACTGAGATTTCGACAGGTCATCTAAACGGCGCCGTTCTAACATATGTTGCCGTTTTTTGAACGTTTACCGAGGCGCGTGGATCTAAATCTTCGACATCGGTCGGTGAGATTGTTGTTTGGCGCGTGAAATGTGTTGAGCTGTCCTTTTTTTCTTTCTAAACCACGCGGTTACGTGAAGGAAACGACCAAGATTCAGAGACTTGTGGGGATCGGATTGGTAAAACACGGCTAATGCTAAAGAGCACTTAAATTACGTACAAGACACATGCGTATAGGAAGGAAAATACTGTCCTTAATTTCTCCAAGCAATGTTGATTTTTCATTGGGGAATTTCAACACTTGGTCATATATGTTAAGCTAGATGGGCTCCCAACCTAAAACCAATTGGTGATAAGTGGATTGATCCATCTAATCTTATATACTAGATAGAATTTCTTCCAACAACCGATGTGGGACCTTTGTCCCTAATACACCCCCTCGAGATGATGATTCTTTTGGCTTCAATCTCGAAATGTTCTGCAATGATCGATGAGCCGATTTTGGGCTGGATCGATAAGGATCGGGTTGGACTGCGTGGATCGTGGACTATGATACCATGTTAAACTAGATGGGTTTCCAACTTAAAACCAATTGATTATAAGTGAATTGACTCATCTATCTTATATATCACTAAGAATCCCTTCCAACTTCCGATGTGAGACACTTTGTGTCTAATAATATATGTCTATTTCTGTGAAGACGATATTAATACCGAAATTTCCATAATTACCAGTTTTGTTCAATGTAAAAAACATCATTTTAAACGTATAGGTTTTGATTTGTCTACCTTTTGAAAAAAATGCCAAAAATTAGTTGCATAGATGAAACATTTATCCTTTCTACTTGCTTCATTACTTTCAAAAAGTTGGTGAATTCTCTTGAGTCTCTCTATTATAATAAACCATAGGTTATAATTGGTAAACAATAACAAATAAATAAATACGGCATTATTGTATCCTTTCTGCACTCCAATAAAATAAACATTGGCCTTCTGAAACCTTTTAAACAACTTTAATGAATATGCCCGTTGGATTGTTTTTTTTTTATTAAGAGAGAGACAGATGGTAAGAAGTTGGCAGCTCTTGACGGGTTCGAGAAGTTTCCGTAGGTGTAAAAGTGTGTTTACACCTGGCTGTGTTCTGTTCCCATTGCCACTTTTGCCAGGTATTAAGTATTCACTTTCAACCCAAAAACTTTGGTCGGTAAGCAAAATACTACTAACTTCAAAGAATCACAAGGAGACGAGAGCCTTATCAGTCTTTGTCCTATATCAAACTTTTAGTTTCTTATCTGACTTAAGCATCATGCTTAACTTCCAAACTTGTATAAAAACAACAGAAACAAAATGATATAGAATTAAAATCTCTAATATCCCAGAATCTTGGGAGCAATGTGAAGCAAAGGCCCTAAAGCACTAGGAGCAAACTTCCTAGCAAAGAGATAACACATAGAAGTGTTACGACCATTGTAACTGCAACTCACACCATCAAATATCTTTTGAAAGAAGCTCTCAGTAACATCTGATTCCCCGAACGTAGCCGGGTGGGGTCCCCCTCTAGACCAGTCCGTCCACGTCACGCTCCGGTTAGCCAACGCCATTGGTTTCTCAATAGTCAGCATAGTAGGGAAATAATGCTCGTCTGAATAGCAAGCAGGTCTACAAAACTCTCTGAATTTCGGGTAATACAATGTGTCTTTGACTATGGTAACTGCCAGGTCACGGTCTACCTCAAACCATTGAGACCCTTTTCGCCATTTGGTGATGGGAACTTCAGGTTCCATGTTTTCGTTGTAGCGGCCTTGACCGAAGGGTCCAGGGACGTCATCAGCACCCATGAAGCTGTGTTTTGATTGGCTTAAGTAGGTGTAGATTGTTGTGAAGTTGTAGAGTGGGATGCATGACTCTGAGACTAGAACAAACCATTCGTTGGAGATGTCGAGAAGCGCGTTTGCGAGAAGCCGCTTCTCTGCATCGCACATGTTCATTCTCCCCCATTGTGCAACCTGCTCAATGATGTAGATACCCAAATTTAACAATAAAATCAAAGACATAACCAAGTGCTAGTCTGCTAGAACAGAAAATTATTAAAGAAATCAAGTACTCCCTTAATTAACACACTGTTTTATTAATTAATTATTAGTGGAAAAAACTATCAAAAATTTGCATTGAAAATATAAAACGAATACTTATAATCAAACACATTTTAAAGTCTACAACGACATTAAAAATGAAACGGAGGGAATATGATTGGTAATGCCAACTAATCACTTTAAACGGAGTATAATTTAACAGCTACATTTTGTGATACTATGTGACTGGCAATGCCAACTAATCACTCAATCAACAATTATTCTTAATCACTCAATCAACCGCACCTCATACTATATGTCTATGAAACATAAAGAGACTAATAAGAAACAGACCTGACTTGGTATCTGCCTCTGGTGGAAAACAGAATCAGCTGGAAACTTGGATGTAAAAGACGGATCAGGATGAACGTAAACAGAGTAAAGACCCTCATGACCCTTCAAGAACCTCTCCCAAAGCGAAGCAAGAGGCAAGGGACATTTAGTCAAGAACATAAACGCAATCTTCGGAACCCTTTTAAACGGATATCCTTTTCTCCGAGGCCAGAAGGAGGCACGCCAGAGTAGCTCCTCATCGGTCATGTTATGTATCAGAACAGGAGGAGGTTGTATCCATTTACTTAAACTGTTCGGCTCGTCTTCACGGCATGGGACAAAGGTGGAAGTGACAGTGGTTACTACACTTTGTAGGCCAGTGTAGTTAATTGTAGAGACACTAATGATGAAGATAGTAACAGAGAAAGCAAGAAAAAGACCTAGGACAAGTGGCAGTTTCGGTCTAAATGCCTTATACTGTCCTGTCCTAACCGAGATTACATTATCTTTACCTTCTTCCACCTGTACAACCCTAGTATGCATCCTTTGAACACTATAGACACACTATCAACTAGCCCTAAAACTCAGACAAATCTAAAGTTGATAATCTTAATTTACTTGTAAGATCCTAAAACTAAATCTCTAGATCTCATCGCTAGTTCACCGGAACAGGTAAAGAGCGGGGTAGCTACTTGAAGATAAGTAAGTGGAGGATAGTCCACGTGTCGAGTTTACAGGCAAAAAAAAAGGAAGAATCAAATAGTGAGAAGATTAACAGGAAAACACTGAGAAGTTATGAATCTGTCTCGAAGCTTTGAGAAAGATGACGAATCAAGAAGACGGACTTTGAAAAGTAAAGTGAAACGGTTTTGTCTTTTTTTGAGTTCACCGCTGGTCTGTTCTCGTGGTTTGAAATATAAAGCGATTATTAAAATTATGTGGTTTTAATATTTAATTAAGAAAATTGAGTTAAGCGAGGGCAATTAAAATTAATCGAATAATGAATGCAAAAGTCTCGTGGCGATATATGAATGCAAAAACAATTGAGGTCAAATATGCTAATAAAACTGTATAAAATAATATTAATAATTTATTAAAGAAAAAAATCAAAAATATTAATATCTATACTAGTAAAATCAGAGAATGTTAAATAAGCACAAGTAATATTGTAATATATTAACATGATTAAAATAATTAATTATAATATTTAAAAGGGGAATGAAATCCTCTTGAGTTTTTAAAAAGTTAATAAAATCTAGTTAGAATCTTTTTATATGGAATGCTATCTAAGATAATAACAAAAGAGAGAATACAAAAAAAAAGAAAAGGAATGTGTTAAAAGTTGACAAAAAAAAAGGAATGTGTTCAAAGAAGAAAGGAAAGTATCTGTAAATATAAAGACTCATGAGACAAATAGTAAAAACAAAACATAGAAAATTACGGAACAATATCTTTTAACATAAACATAAACATATATACTTATCAACACCATATTCTGCCGTAGCGACTAAGGGAAGAGGATTATGGATTCCGAGGACTACTATATGGAATCTGGAGACGAAGATCTTTACAGCGACGGTGCAGATGATTACAACGACAGTGATGATAAAGATGTAAGTTTCCTCGTGGATGAGGATGACGATTCCTCAACGATCTCCTCGCCTCGCTCCAATATAAATTATGTCGTTCTCAAGGAAGAAGATATACGCAGAAAGCAGGAGAATGATATTGCACAGGTTTCTTTGGTACTCTCTCTAAGCAAGGTCGAAGCTAGTGTTCTGCTTCTTCACTATCACTGGAATGTTAGTAAAGTTAATGATGAATGGTTTGCTGATGAGAATAGAGTTCGGACAAGTGCTGGCTTGGAAAGAGGATCTGTTGTGGTTCCATATTCTGCAGGCGAGAAACTTATGTGTGGAATATGCTTTGACGACTTCTACCCTGTACATATTGTACCGATTGTGTGTGGTCATGGTTTTTGTTCTACCTGTTGGACGGGTTACATCACCACAGCCATCAACGATGGACCAGGATGTTTGTTGCAAAAATGTCCTGAGCCATCTTGTCGAGTTGCTGTTGGACGAGACATGGTGGAGAAACTGGTTTCCGTTGAAGCCAAGGAAACGTATGATAGGTATTTTCTTAGATCTTATGTGGAAGAAAGCAAAAAGACCAAGTGGTGTCCTGCTCCAGGATGTGAGCATGCGGTTGAGTTTTCTTCCACTGGGACTGGAAGAAGTTACGATGTTTCGTGCTTGTGTTCACATAGCTTCTGCTGGAACTGCACTGAAGACGCTCACCGTCCTGTGGATTGCGACACAGTTTCACAATGGGTACTCAAAAACAGCGCTGAAGCTGAAAACACCAACTGGATACTTGCCAATTCCAAGGGTTGCCCCAAGTGTAAGCGTCCAATTGAAAAGAACCATGGGTGCATGCACATGACATGCACACCACCTTGCAGACATGAGTTTTGTTGGCTTTGCCTTGGCGCATGGTCTAGTCACGGGGAAGCAACTGGCGGGTTTTATGCATGCAACGGGTATTCGAAGGCTAAGGCACAAGGACTGTATGATGAGGCTGAAAACAAGCGAGAGATGGCAAAGCACTCGCTCGAGAAATACACTCATTATTATGAGCGATGGGCAGGTAATCAAACGTCGAGGCAAAAAGCTATTGGGGATCTGGAGAAGTTCTTATCAGAGGATGTTATGATGCTTAGTGACAAACAATGCATACCAGAAACTGAGCTCGGGTTCATCGAAGATGCGTGGCGTCAGATCATTGAATGCAGAAGGGTGCTGAAATGGACATATGCATATGGGTATTATCTACTCGAATCTGAACAAGAAAAGAGACAGTTTTTCGAGTATATGCAAGGGGAGGCTGAGTCTGGTTTGGAGAGGCTCCACAAATGCGTAGAGAAGGAAACAGAGGTGTTTCAATATTCTGAAGACACTCCAAATCAAGACTTCAAGGGTTTTCGGACAAAACTAACTACTTTGACTAGTGTAACCAAAACTCACTTTGAAACTCTGGTGAAAGCTCTGGAGAATGATCTTTCTGATGTTGGATTCGCAAGCGGTGTTGAGGTAACTACTTTAGCTCTTTGATTGACTTGCTAGTGTCTATGAACCAAACCAGAGTCTCTTCTCTTGTCTGAAATTTTTTTTACAATGTTTATGAACTTGATTGATGTAATAAAGTTCGTGAAACCTTTACTCACCAAGCAACTCTTTTTTTATTCATTAAGCATCCACAATTTATTTATCAATTTGGGTTTTATATAGAGATACCTTTTTCTTTAAGTCAATTTCAATCGCATCTCGAACTTCTTCCCAACAAGCAATGCCAGTCTAGAAACCTCCACACTCATAAACTTGGGATCATCATCGTCCACAACTGTCTTGAGAAGAGAGATCCTTGGCCCTCTCAACCTCTCTCCTGTCCTAACCTCGTACGTTTTAACACTCTCCACGTTCTCAAACCCAACGAACGTCACTTTCCCGATGCTCCATTTCATTCTTGACGCGTACTCTGGGTTCACCACTTCTGATCTCAGTACCACGGATTTTCCGTTTACGTAGCACCGGAACTTCACGAGGGTCCAATCACGGTTCCCTCCTTCATCTCCCATCTGTATGTTTTCGCCATCATCGAGAAACAATTCGCCGGTGATATTCTCAAGCTTGCTGGCTACAACTAGAAGCTCAAATGGTTTCGTTCTGGCTTCTCTTGTTGTCATTGCTTCTCCTTGCATAGCCACAATACTACCTGTTACAAATAGTTAAAATCAAGTTTGGTTCAAGCTCAACTTCCTTATCAAACCGGGAAACTAGTACTACTTATAATTTACTACCTTCTCGGACATGAACGTTGACGTGATCGGCGGGAGTATCAAGCCTAACGTGCTTGCCAGAATTTCCACCGACGGCAAAAGAATAGTTAAACATATCGAACCAGTTCCCGGCGGGGAAATATGCATCGACGGACACTATCCCTTTCTCCAGCGCGGGAGATATCATTATGCTTTTACCGATCAAGAACTGTGAACTGATCTCATAGGTATTAGTGTCTTTAGGGAAGGAGAAGAAGAGCGGTCGTGCGATGGGGATGCCGCTAACGTGAGCCTTGTACATTAGTGTGTAGAGATGTGGGAGGAGTCTCATACGAAGGCCGAGAACCTTTCTTGCGGAGGAAGCAACCGAATCCCATAGGTATAGTTCTTGTCTAGCAGTATCTTTTGACGAATGATCTCTTGCAAAAGGGTAAAACGCTCCAAGCTGATAAGTTAAGACTTAAGAGCCATAGTTAGAACATTGAACTCAGTAAGAAAATCTGCAGTTTATGTCTGAGAATTAATCACTTTACCTGGATCCATCGACGACATAGTTCCTCAGTGGTATTATGTGCGAAACCACAGATATCAGCTCCAACCATTGGAATCCCAAACAGTCCAAAGTTGAGAATCCCTGGGATTGAGTAAGCCAAGTCCTCCCATTTTGCAGCATTATCTCCCGTCCAGTGAGCAGTGTATTTCCCTGAGCTTACAAACGTGGACCGCGACAGAAGAAACGGTCTCTTTCCCGTTATATCCTCCACAGCTTGGTGAGTGGCTTTGGCTTCCAAGAGTCCATACAAGTTATGCGCATCGTATTCACTAACATTCCCAAAATGGATAGCGGTTGCTGGTACTGTCTTATTATTAGTCGAATTTTTGTGCCCTAAGTTGTTGATCTTGTAAGGAGGATCATCGAGTGTAGATCCAGGGGACGGAGGTGAAGTTATGAAATTTGACAACTCATTCATGTCAAGCCACAAACCATCCAAAGGGAGAGTTTCCTGGAACAGCTTGATCTCGTTGCTCCAGAAAGTTGCAGCAGCTGGATTTAAGAAGTCAGGGTAGTATACTTTCCCAGGCCAAACCTCACCGAGATAAGGTTCACCATCTCGTTTTATGAAAACATCTGCCTCCATTCCTCTGTTATATGTCCCGTAAGAGGAGCTATTCACACCAATACCTACACACGCAAACCCAAATTTTCATCTCTTGAGACAATATGTTATAGACTCTAAGAGAGAGTTTATACCTGGATCCAAGATCAACACATACTTCTGACCATTCTTGTGAAGTGTATCCACAAACGATTTCATCTTATCCTCCGGGAAGTTCACAGGGTCCAAAGTGAAGTCTTTGTAACCATCCATGTAATCAATGTCTGTCCACATAACCTCAAGAGGTATTCCAGCTTTTGCATATCCATCAACCACAGATTCAAGATCTGAAACATTGTTGTATCCATACCTACACTGATGAAATCCTACACCAAATATAAAACCCCAATAAAGTAAGTAATCATAGAAACATTTTCACAACAAAACACCATGTAATTAAAACTATTTTGGAGATTAAATCTCTCTCAACGGAGCTTGAACCTGTGACCTCAAGATCCCTACCATTGCATCCTCATAACTGAAAATGCACAAAGAGAGCAAAAAGCTCTTACCAAATGACCAATAAGGCATAGGTGCAGGTCTTCCAATAAACTCTGTATACTGATTCATCACCATCTCCGGCGAAGGTCCAACGAACACATACAGATCAATGACACCACCAATCACATTATAACTAATCCTACTTCCATCATACCTCACATCCATTCCATTACTGTTCATCAACAGAACACCGTGACTCATCCCCGCTTCATCGTGACCGTTAGATCCTCTCACATCCATGTAAAACGGATGCGATCCGTAGAGGTTAACATCCGGATTCTCGCTCCCGATGTCAGCGTTCCACAGAGTCAATGCATCTCCAGGGATCAATTTCAACGATCGCTTCGTGTGCTCTCCGAGACCGTAGAGATTCGATCGGGATTCCGGTAAGGCGGAAGTTAGTTGGAGGAATTGGTCTTTGAAGAGGAAGTAAGTGTTGTTTGGATCTGATGGATCCGGCGATGCGTCGAAGAGGATGCCGGAGGAGCGTCTGGAGACGGAGAAACCGAACGGCGTCGTTTTGTGGAGTGTGAATATTAAGTCTGATGATGGATCTTCTAAGGTATTGTTCTCCGATGAGTTTCCTTCCGTTAAGAAACGGCGTGGGGAGTGGTTTGTTACGGTGCGAGGGATAACGGTCTCCGGTATCTCCCATCTTTGTTGAGTAGAGTCTGTTACTCTGATTCTCAAACGGTCACTTGTCTCTAAGCTGTAACATATGGTTATTATATGTAAATACATATCTTATAATATACAAATCATTATTGTTTAGTAGATAGATTAGAGTGAGAGAGAGAGAGGAGATTATTATATGACCTGACGTGAAGACTAAGCGTTTGAACATCTGGTGCGTAGACGGACGATGGTTTGATAAGATCAAGCGTTGCCGTCAAAACCTTCGAGTTTGAATCAATTGCCACTGATCTGACGACGTAGCCGTATCCTACTTGTGAGCTTCCATGTGAGGGTAAAGCTAAGCTCCAGAAGAAGATGACAACGGCGAGGATAGTGGGTAACCACTGAGTAAGTGACATTCTTTTTTTTTGGTTTCCGACAGTTTTTCTTTTTCTGCTCATAAAGTGTACACGTTTTGAAGATAAGATTAATTAATACTTTCTGAATTTGTGACCAGTGAGTGAGCTAACCAAAGTCGTGTAAGAATGGTCGTGGTCAATGTGATATACAGTTCTATTAAATAATGACAAAGTTGAATCGTAAACTAATTAAGAAGAAGAATCACACACGATATATACCGATTCAATACACTATTGTCTATTATTTTTTATTTTATTTGAAACACATTTTTTTTTTGAAACACACACTACTGTCTATTAAAAATTTAAAACCATAACAAATTGTACTATCTTACCAAGAATCTTTAACAATTATCTTTCATTTTAAATGCAGAATTATTGCCACAACAACAATGGGCACATTAGCCACCGATAGAAGTCTCCCATCAATCAAGAGCAAGAACAACAACCCCCATTAAAATAAAACATTGACTTCTAGAATGAATGTAAATATATCATTTGATTTAATCAGGCCTTTTTGGTTTCATCTGCATTTAATTTGGTTCATGAGAAACCAAACTACAATCTTTTAAGGGAATGCTCTCTCTCTCTCTCTCTTTTGGTAGGATAAATGTAGATATAATCAGAGATTGCTCTCTCTCTCTCTCTCTCTCTCTCTCTCTCTCTCTCTCTCTCTCTC